>VZSZ01006913.1:454016-537570 GCA_013398815.1 Ibidorhyncha struthersii | reverse complement strand
CCCCCCCCCCCCCCTTCCCATTGTTAGAGAAGAAGGGGAGCAGCAAGCGAGTCAGGACAGAGGGAGATGTTTGGATAAAGGAACAGACGTTACTGTAATGCGAATTTCTGCACAGGATTCAGGGCTCCCTCCAGAACACAAAACCATTTTCCAGCCAAATCTACTGTTTGCCTTCAGAGGGGCAGCTATTCAGCCAGAGGAAAATGCTGCACATGTGCAGTTCACGTTGATTTTGGTATCTCAAAATCTGGAGGGGAGGGATTCCATCCAGAAGGACCTGGACAGGCTGGAGAGCTGGGCCCATGCCAACCTCATGAAGTTCACAAGGCCAAGTGCAAGGTCCTGCACCTGGGTCAGGGCAATCCCAAGCACAAATATAGGCGTGGGGGGGAATGAATTGAGAGCAGCCCTGAGGAGAAGGACCTGGGGCTGCTGATTGATGATAAGCTCAACATGAGCCGGCAATGAGCACTCACAGCCCAGAAAGCCAACCGTAACCTGGGCTGCATCAGAAGTGTGGCCAGCAGGCCAAGGGAGGGGAGGGATTCTTCCCCTCTATTCCACTCTGGAGAGACCCCACCTGGAGTACTGCATCCAGCTCTGGAGCTCCCAACATAGGAAAGACATGGACCTGTTGGAGCAGGTCCAGACAAGGGCCACAAGGATGATCAGAGGCCTGGAGCACCTCTCGTATGAAGAAAGGCTGAGACAGTTGGGGTTGTTCAGCCTGGAGAAGACTCTAGGGAAACCTTATAGAAGCCTTCCAGTACTGAAAGGGAGCCTACAGGAAAGATAGGGAGTGACTTTTTACAAAGGCATGTAGTGACAGTACATTGGGGAATGGCTTCAAACTGGAACAGGGTAGATTTAGATTAAATATTAGGAAGAAATCTTTCACTCCGAGGGTGGTGAGGCACTGGAACAGTTTGCCCAATCCCTGGAAGTGTTCAAGGCCAGGCTGGATGGGACTTTGAGCAACCTGGTCTAGTGGGAGGTGTCTCTGCCCATGGCAGAGGAGTTGAAACTGGATGATCTTCAAGGTCCCTTCCAACCTAAACCATTCTATGGTTCTATGGCACCAGCCACAGGAAAGCAACATTGTGAATCAAAAATGCTTAGTGTTTCTTTTGCAGTGATTTTTGTTAACATGACTTTTCCCCTTCCTTTGTGTTTGAAAATCACTTCTCAATTGCACTCTCTATCTTCAGGTGCCTTTAGAAAGAAATGGAAGTAATGAAAGCTACAACAGGCTTATAACAATTACCATCAGCAGAGATGCCTGAAAACTGCTGAGTCAGACAAGTGAAAGCAAAAGAGCAAGAGGTAGAAAAGCCCAATAGATCCTTCTTCTCTGGCCCAGGTTCGGTCTAAAAGCCTTTCTGTGTAATTTATGACAACAGATTTTAGAGGTATTTCAACCCATTTTTCATTTCTTCCTTCAGCCAGCAGCGTGTGTTTGTCATGTTTACTAAACGGGGGTTTTTTTGCCTTTATGGCTTTGGTATACCACAGAAGCAGAAGACCTCAGCATGCAGTGACTTTCTCCCACAGACATACCAAATAATTAACACAACCATTTTGTCTGGTCAACATAGTCAAAATCTCTGAATTCTACCAAGAGAAGATTCAAATGTGAGGAGGCACTGCCCAAAGGCAGAGGTTGCTCTGATTTATTTTTCATTTGTGAGTGATTGATATTTTTGCCCCTCTCATTCTAAGGTTTTCAGCTCTATTGAAATTCTGCCCACTGACATACCGCATGCAATGAATAGAAACACTGATGTAACCTGGCTCCCCTCCCCACCGTGCCCTAACGTCTAACATGAGTAAAATAAAAGTTCGCTTCTTAATATGAACCTAGCACAGCATGCTTTTTGGGGACAGAGAAGACGGAATCAGTATTACATTGCTCTACAAAAGCTTCACTTGAAATACTCTTTTCTCTGTAGGTCTTGGTGCTCCATGGGTTTTAGTCTCACATCAAAAACTGTAGCATTAAAACTTTGAGGTCAACAAATTTCAAGAGCAAAAACTTTTATGAGTTACGGGATGGATTGGAGTGTTTTATACTACACTTTGGCCTCAGAAATGAAGCCTACCTGCCCCAACACCATGAATCGTGTCTCAGAATATCAGCAACCACCGTCTTTGACCTCGGGTCTGATAAGGACAAGCAGGACCCCATTTTGGAAGCTGTTTTATATTTATAAAATATGTATTTTTTCATAAAGCTCTAAAAAATGGCATTTTCACAGACTAGCTCAGACATTTGTTTCAATGACTTCCTCTTTGCAAAGGGGCTTAAATTTGACCTTCTCAGATGAAACTTCTCAGTGCCAGGAGTCTTAGATGACAGGAAAACACATTTTGTGCATAAGAAAGATGCAGCAGATGCCAGAAATCTTGGCTTTAAAACAGTCTCCCATGATATTCTCATGAGGAAGCCAGGAAAATATGGGGAAAAGCATTAAAAGATAGATGCAAAACTGATTGGAAAATTATATTGAGAGGTTAGTTCATAATACTTGGTTGTGAGTGGGTCTCAGGGGGAGAAATACTATTTGATATTAGCAAGCAGATGCATTTACTTTGAGCTACCATTGCTGTATATCTTCAGAGAGTAAATAAAACATGCAATTCTGCTCATTTGTCTGATTTGGAAACTACAGGAGCGCATTTATACCCCTGTGTAATACTCTTCAGAGGACGCTTGTGAAATTTCCAAAATGCTGACTCTCCAACAATAAGCAGGCACTTATCAAATTTAAAGGAAGCTTTCCCATTTCTGAAAATCAGCCTTGGTGGAAAAGCCTTTAAGTCTTTTTTTGTATATTGTAGAAAACTTATTCAGTACCTAGACTGGACAGAAGTTGTTTCAACATCTCGCTGTGTCCCCCATCCCTGAAATTAGAATTGTATCTACAACTAAATCTCCTTCCTTTTTCACTACCAGAAGGATATTCCAGAACTTGTTGGGAGCTTAATATTGAAAATACTCAAACAAGCTGAATACAACAGCATTGGAGTATCTATTGCTGAACAGCTAGCTGACAGACTGTAGTCTCCAAAGCCTTCCGTTTCGATGCTGTTGGCCACCAGTTCTCAATTTCTGACAGTAAATTCAAAACGTGCAAAGATAAACTAAAATTATTCAAATGCACATCTGTATCCGTCGAGTTTATGAGCTGTTTGCATTAATATTTGATGTTAGTTGGGCAAGAATGATCAGTGATATGGCAGTCTCTGCCTCCTGCTCTCTGCTTGCATAGTGAGAGCATTTTAAACAAAAGAGAATGAGGAATAAATACTAGGCCTGTTCATTCAGCAACACTTGCTCTCTTGAAAATAAAGAGACATCCCCTCAGACAACAGCTATTCCCTAGATAGCTGTAGTAACAAAAACCTGCTGTGTGAACACGGTTAAAATGAGCAGCTATTGAGGTTTCAAAAACTGCTTCACCACCACTTATTTCTTCAGCAGCCAGCCAGACCTTCGCGCCGCTTGCTATGCTGCGCTGTGCTGCGAGCTCACAGAAAGTACCAGACACATCCTATTTCTGGAGACTCAGAGCTGAATCATAGTCTTGCAACAAGAAAACCAGGGCTGCCTCTAAGCCAGCTGGGCGAAACAAAACAGCAACAGCCCCTGTGAACAGTCAGGGGCTGGAGGACACCAGTAGGCCTTAATGGTCCCGACTCCCTGAGGTGTCTCCCACCCTGCCCACAGCCCAGGACCCCACGTCAGCCCCTCAGGGCCGTCAGTCCCTGCCCCAGCGATGCCGCAGCAGGGCTGGTCTCAGCTTCCCACTGCCCTGCCCTGCCTGGCCATGGGCTCGTCAAGCTATGCCCACCCGCAGGCCCACATCCCAGCCCAGCCCTATCCCCAGGGAGGTGCCCAATGCCCGGGGCTGCCCCTAGTGCCCCCCGGCTGCCCTGCTCCTGGCTGGGGCAGTGGGACAAGCCCTGGCTGCCAGCTCCTGCCATGACAGACCCCAGGGGAACCCCTGTGGCTGCTGGACCCGAGGGCATCCCTGGCCCCACAATGGGGCTGGAAAACACAGGGTGGATGGAGGCAGTGCTGGGCCAGACACTCGCCCCCTGCCGCTCCAGTAGAGCCGATCCCCGAGCAGCAGTGGAAGATAAAACATTGCCCAGCACACAAGAGGTTATCGCAAGGAGGAAACAATCACCATACTGCAAACCATACAAAGCCAGAGTTACTCAATCATCATAAGGAATTTACAGGGAGTAACAAATTGGTAGCAAAAAATGGCTAAAATTATCTCCATGGGTGCCCATATTAAGCAGTAAAATGCAGAAAAGACTCTTCATTTGCCTTGGATATGCCCATCTTCTCCACTTCTCAGTATTTTGAGGTTTCCTCTTAATTCTTTTCTTGCTGTTGTAGGAAACCAAAATGGATGCTAAACCAGTCAGCAAAGTTACATGAGGGAAGTGTACAGTCCGTTACAATCAATGCAGTTAATTAAAGATACAATTAAAACAGAAACAGTAATGAGAATTGGAACACAAATTGGAACACAATAAATAATTAAAACAAAATTAGTTTGGCTCCTTTGTTAGGCCAGTCAGTCCCCAGTTAAAAGTAAATGGCTGTTTACTTCACTGATAGCTACGGCAGCAGACCTTAGGCAGCTCTAAGTTCTCCTTCCAGTGTTGGGGGGGTAAGAGCATACGTCCCCCTTTCCCACCTTCCCTTGGCTCTTTCCTCCTTCCGCAGCCAGGCTGCCATTCAACTCCCAGTGCTGCAAAACTGGGAGCTGGGCTGAGGAGTTGCAAATACAGAGGAAAAAAGCATATGGTGGTAGAAAGTAACAAAAAGCCCGTTAATTATTCCGATAAATAGGAAACATTCCCCTACAGCAGGAGGGAAGCTGTTGGCAAATTATTATTTATCTGTTTACTTATGTTTGAAATAGGTGAGGGCAGAAAGAAGTAAGACTGTTCCCCTCACGAGCTACTGGCAGCTTTTTTGTACCTTGCTCATAACCGTTTTGGAGTGTAGGAGCTAACATTGCAGGAAGAAACCTGGGAAGGAAAGAGGCTTTGTTCTTCAAATACTAGGCCTTCAGAACAAATGCTGGGTACTAACATAGCTAACTGCTTCATTTCTGAGCTCAGGTCTGCAGGAATCATTTTTACAGGTTATTGTGTCTCTGTCTGATATTACCACAGCAGTGTTACAGCTCTATAAATTGTGTATTGACAGCCGCAGTTGGTTTCCTGCTTTACTTGTATTCATTCACATCTTAAGTGTTCCTTCCTTCCTTGAAGGAAATAAATCTCTCCCCCGTGTTGGGAAATGTTAGTGACAAAGAGCAGGGTGCTGAGAAGAAAGTTTCGGCTTTCACTTTCTCATTGCATAACCTCTCTAGTTCTTTGAGAAGGAAGAAACAAATGAACCCTTCTGGTTGAGTCACTATTTAATAACACAATAATTAGCTAAACATCATGACAACTAGGGATTAAGTATTTTCCACTCTTATTGGACTTCTATCATCAGAAGAAAAACAACAGGTAGCTCTTCTAGTAACTCAGTTATTTTAGTACCACAGATCGATAGCTTGATTCTTGCTTTTCTCAAAACTATGAAGCCTAATAGCTATAATAAATATTAGCATGTGTCCTCTAAGCTATAATGGAATTTTATGAAGGTGTATGTACTGCTAACTAATGTCTTTTAAATCCTTACTTTCTGTTGAACAACAACTTTTAACACCATAACTGCTCCAGTGCTGATTGTTGTTTTGTGTACCGACAACTATTTTCCAGATAAGCATTGCTGCAAAATGTAGGTAAAATTTGACATATATTTACAGGGTTTACCACTACGTATGAGACCCTTCTATTAAATCTGGACAATAATGGAAGCTCCTGATACAGATGAAAGCTTTCCTGAGATGGTCAAAGCAAGGGTGGGCATAATACTGGCTTTTCTTACAGTTGCCTCCACTGGTTTATAATGTAACTTTGGGTAAAGGCCCATCCTGGCACTGCCTCTGTTTCCCCAGCTGTAAAATAAGAATAACAAAGTAATCAGTTTTGTGTAGCATTTCAAGATCCTCTCATAAAATGGATGTGTTGCAAGAACAAACTTTAGAAAGCTGAAGGAATTCACTCACAGAATGATGAATTAATTCCCTTATCTGCACAGATTGAGGGGTCCTCATGCTAACGTATACCGGATTTTTTTCCTATACCCCTGTAGTGCTGACCAACTACAAAACCAAATCACCTGATCTGCGCTGCTTAGGAGCATTTCTGTTCTTGCTATTCTTAAGTGTTTATGCCTTGCTTTGGTTTTCATTAAAAACTTTTAAGAGGTAGCCTGTTACTGAAAGGGTGATATCTTTTCCTGAACTACAACATAGAAAATTAAATTATGACGAGTGCCAGAATGTCATATAATCTTTATATCTGAGAGGAAATAACTTTAACAACGTTGTGTGCAGTCTGGTCCACAAGGTAACGCTATAGTGCTGCAAGATGTTTATAGGTAAAGGTATTATGTTAATTTTGTGGGATCATGGGATAAACTTTCTTGAGGCACTGAGGGACAACTGAGGCTTGTACTTACTGTCATAATACCTCAAGACATGGGCAACTGTTTATTTCACTCCTCAGTGTCCTAAAATTATTTAAAGTGAACAGCCCTTTTTTATGGGGAGTTTTGCCTGATTGGGACTCCCAGGTCCTTCTTTAAGCAACTAAATTAGACAGATTTTCTCCAAAAGAATTACTTGTTTCCACAAATTTCTATACACTTTTTTAAATGAGAGCAGACAGGTTGACAGTGAATTGTGACACTAACACCTTTTTGTTATTTCACCCTTAATATAGCTTATGAACCTCCTGGTCATAACAGAATTTTACAAAATCATGGGTATGTTCCTCTAGGATGACAGGTAGAAAAAACAAGGGAATGTCTAGCTTCTAGATTGCTTCAGTTTGTTGAAAGGAAAATTATGGCAGTAAAAGGTTCTTAGCTCCAGACCAGTAAGTCTGGGTCTTTCCAAAGTTACCTATACCCTATTACCAGGTTAACTCATTCTTTTTTGTCCAGATCAGGGCATCGTCTCTGTAAGCCTTAGTAATGGCATGAGTGTTATATTTTCTCGGGACATTTCTTGAGTATCAAACATAACTTAGCATTTTCCAACAAAGGTACTGGATGTGCACAAATATATCTGCTATGCTGTCTTCATTGGTCTTTTAAGGGCAACTAAATCTATAAATATGTTAATCCCCATGTGTGTCATCTAAATTTCTCTGCCTGAAGAAGTTATTCCTTTGTGCTTACATAATTCCAGTTGGGTTGTATGTAACCAAAAAAATTAAATCAAGTTCATCTATAATGTCAGTGCACTGTAAACCCCTGAAAACATTGATCTACATGAAATGACTGCATGATGTGGCAAATTTAGCTGTCTCGTCTCAGGTTTGTCCTGAGTCTTCCAGCTTTCGGTGCCGTTTTTGCCAGCCAGAGCCCAAGACTCGCAGCTTCTCTGAACTGCGAGGCTGATGCAGTTCAGACTTAGTTCAGTCACAGAGTTTCTATATTTGCACTTTCCTTTTATAGCTCAAAGTTAAAAATATCTTACGTTTCTATGTCAAGTACAGCACTGAAACCCCTGTAATGCAGTTTTACAGTTAAATTACTGTGTCTGGATTAACTGGAAACTATTAAATTCAGTAAAAGTGCAGCAGAACTTGCTACTGTCAGAAATAAACCTACCTTTTGATTATCGTTCTTTCCATTACTTTCACAGATGATAGGTGCACCATTAAAATCTTTTACAGTTGTCTTCTGTATTTCCAAAAATACCTGATCTAGCAGACCTTTGCATAGCTCTGCTTCTCTTTATACTTTCTGTATTTTTTATGTACAATTGGTGCAATGGGTTGTTCCTTGGTAGCTTTGGGCCTACAGTACTACACATAATTCTCTTTATTCAGTGATGTATTTCCACTTAAAAGGACACGTTAAAACTTAAGTGACAGCCAAGTTGGCTTTTTATATTAACACTTTACCTCTCAAAATACCAAAAGCAGAAAACAAAGAAGAGAACTCAGGGAAAAAAAGAAACAAGTGGTAAAAGAGTTATAGCTTTTCATGCACTTCTGGCATAAAAGCCTGAAATTATCTCACACTGGGGTTTATTTATTTGAGGAAAAATACGATTTGAGGATTATGACAAATACTGTAAGTAGGAAAGACTAATGATACTTGTGCTGTTATTATCAATGCATAATACATTGTGTCCACTGTGGAACTGCTTATTACTGAGACATGAAGTCAAAGGCAAAGCAGTAGGGCTTGGGAGCATAGTCTTGCAAACACTCTCTGCGGGACATTGTGCTTTCTGATGTGTTAGGCAATGAAACAAATACCGGCAGACAGGTACTTGCATGTGTTTGGAGTCACCACTCCTCCTTATTCTTTGTGTTGTATACCAAAACTGTGTCAGATGCATGTGACAGGTACTGCTTGGAGGTAAAAGGGGAGTAGCTTTAGGACTGATTCCCAGGAGGTAAGTGACGGTGGTTTTGATGGGATGTCATCACATAAGAGCTGGTCAGCCTGGCAGCCTAGTAAGCTTGCAACATCCCCCACAAGCTTGTCTCTCCCATGGAGACAGATTCAAATCACCCCAAACCCCTTCTGCAAGACAATCCTGCCCATCTCATCAGCATGGGCACGGCGCTTGAACTGCTCTGTCCTGAAATGCCTTGAAAACTGTCCAGTTACAGTTCTTGTCATGGAGACATGGAGAAAGTTTATATAGGAATCAGGGAGCAGGGCGTATGCTGTGGAGGCCACATCCATCTGAGCTTTTAACTTCTGAATGGAAAAGGATGATGTAGCTTTTCCATTCTGGACCCATGGGAGAAAACCTGGCACTGCTAACAACCTTTGTAGACAACATGATTTGCATAATTTCACCAAGAATTAGATGCTTTATTTTCTGATTATAAAGAATGTTAAGAATTCCTTTTGGTTAAAAATAGCTTGCTCCTATGACTTTGGTTATTAATAGTTTACCCAGCATTGATTTGAAACATTTTGATAAATGCTTGGAACTTCACAGCCTTATATTTGATCATTTATTTAACTAAATTACTTAGTATAGAGGTAAAAACGTCTTCAAAGCAACAGCCTGTTTAAAACTCTATCTACATAACTTATTAATTAGAAGTGACTTGTAATCCTTTGGTATAGCTGGTTTAAAAAATATTCCCAACAAATCTTGCTGCATCTTTCCTTTGTGTCTTTTTTTTTTTTTTTTAAACAAGTCATATTTCCATTCCTTTTGTTTCCTTTGGAAAAAGGTCTCTTTCTTTTATGAATAGGCCTTTTTTTTACCGTGTTTGTACTTTTAAAATACCTTTTTATTTTAAGTTGGCATGACTTTCTCAAGAATTCTGAATAGGAATTCCAGTAGTTCTTCCTTAATGGTGTTTTGCCTTCAGGCTGTTTATCTGATAACACATTTCCATTATTTGTTTTTGCATTTGCTCCCTCAGCATGCTTTTCCTTCTGAATTAGCCACGGATTTAAGTAGAAGAATTTATGTCTTCTTTTGCCTGATGTTAATTTCAGGCAAATTCCCATGATTCTGTGCCCGCATATAAACCCCCAGTAATCCTAATTCCATGTCATATGAGACTTCGGCTTGCACTCTCTCTCCTACCACTGCCCTGTCATGCTTTTTATGGGAGAAAAACGCAGCTGCCCATTCCAGAATGAAGCAACAGTGTGCTTCAGCCAGGTCCCTAATCTGAATAGAGAGGAGACCACAGGACACCCCCAAAAGGAGTGATCGCACAGTCCTCACAGAGCCTGAGTCTCAATTTAAGCTGCTAAGTAAATAAAACAACAGATTTCTCAGTCCGAGTCTTGCACAATCACAGCAGGTTGGAAGGAAGGAATTAAACTATCCCTATAGACAATGTCAGCTTCACACTCTGGACAACATTCTCTGAAGGACTGATGAGTTTAAAAGAGCGGCTGTAACAGTCTTTTAAACATATTTGATTTAATATGACACGATGCTTTCCTTCACAAAATGTATGGGGCTATACAACAGCAATAAAACACTTTTTCAGTGAATACAAAACTGACTAACAGCTCTCTAAAGGGTTGTTTCAAAGGAAATCACCTTACAAGGATCTCAGAAATCAGGCCTCACAACATTAAGCCTTTCTACTGGTGATTGCAGGAAAACTTTTCAAATTGTTATTAATTTATGGATTATGCAAACATTCACAGTGCGGTAAATAATAACAAGATCAGAGCAAAGTGATGTCACTTAATTTTTTGAAAGAACTTTAATATAGTCAATGGTAAAATTATACAACCAGATGAAAGAAGGAAAGGTCATACTTTTAGACTAGAAGACTGTAAATCAGACTCTGTTGAGGGTCAAGGAGTTCCGAGTATGTAGCTGAAAAGAAGCTAACATAACCTTGGATTTAAAACTAGAGGGATATGAATGTTAAAGAAGTATCTTCACCTCTGCGTAAAGAACAGACAAGATCAGTGTTAGAAAGACTGACAAAAAATTCAAGGTGACATTGAAGAGAGACCTGAGAATTATCCTGCACCGGAAGAAATTCACATGTGTGGAAATGGATTCAAAGACAGTATGCTCCATGGTCATTCCAGGCACAGAGGCAAGGTTGACTGGTGTGTATTTCCCCAATACCTCCTTCTCATATGTTTCTTGAAGTTAGTGTTCTCCAAGTCATTCCAGAACATTGCATATGTTACATTTGCTAGGTCCTGGGGAGCTCTGCAGAGAAGTTGAGCTCCTATTAGCTGAATCAAGGAGTCAGAAAGGAATGAGAGAGAAGTAAAGTTTTGTTGTCATTCAAAATAATCTGAGAAAAAGAAACTGTAAGACTAAATGGTCAAAAGGTTAATAAAAGTTAAAGGTTAATAATCGTTAATACAGTGACCAGTGAGTCATACTTTAGCAATAATGTAGAAAAAGCAGATGAAGAGTAAGGAAAAAAACCTTAAAGATAGCACAAACTCATTCAGGAAAATCAAGAGATGATAGATTTCAAGGAGAACTAACAGAGCTGGATGAAGGTATAGCACAAGGGAAGGCAAAATTCAATACTGAAAAATCCAAGTGTGCTTGGTGGCAATTTATTGTGGGGGAAAAGACAGGAACAGAAAAAAAAGCCCTCATGGAAAACCCAGTAGGAAGATTTGCTGAAATCTGCTGTAGTCAAAAAAGTAGGTAGAAAAAAGGTGTAATTTTTGTGACCATATAACTCTGGTCTAGAGCACTGAAAAAATTTCTGATCTGCATCTTGCTAACACCAGGCAGAAACAGAAAATTTTCAGGAAAGAGGAACTGATTGTCAGGTGCTCCATTTTCTGCCTTCATAATGCAAGAATGAAAAACTCAAATGACACAGGTAGGCAAGAAATTCAAAACTGATCAAAAGAAGTGATTTTTAAACAGAGTAAGTTGCATATGGAGCTCATTGTCACAAAACAATCTGAAGGTCTAAAAGATCAATAGGAATAAGAGTAAAGTCAGACATTTATCTGAAGGTATATAAATCCTCAGGCAGCAAGGTATAACCCAAATTCTACCTGACAGGAGTTGGAAAGTTAGTTCCTACTTACAGGTTATTCCATAATCACTCGCTTTGTAACTTTATACATTTTCTTGTGAAACATTAGGGCAAGACCTTTAGTTTAAGATGCTACCAGGAGCCAGAAATTCTAAAATGCACCTCTGGAGACCATCGATGTAGAAGATTAGGAAAGAGGGGAATGTTTAGGTCATCACCAAGCTGAAGACAACCCTGTACAGTGGTAGCCAAATATGGAAGGATACACAACATCCATACAACACATTTTTACAGGTCTAGTCCAGCTTTGAAAATGTAAGGGTATAAACAGGCAATGTTTCCAGGGCAAGAGAACATTTACTGGGCCAAGTGATACAGCTGGGGGAACAAAACATCAAGAACAAATCCTCTTTATGTGTTTCAACCTTCATTTCTTCCAAATAAAGTTTTAGGAACATCAGGGCTTTTCTGTTTGCTTCTCAGAATGTACCAACCGGGGTAACAAAACGTATTAATTCTCCCTAATTAAACCTGACTAGTTCATTTCATATGTGCCAGTTGTTGCTCTAAAGAGAAAAAAAAACAACTTTGCTTTTTGAAAGAATGACCTGACAGCATGAAATATTTCTTTCTGAGGGTTCATTTAGCTCCATAGTTATAGCCGGGCTGCTAGGCTGACCTCACTGCAGCCTAAAGAGGAGATGATCCTGACAGCCCTTTCTAGTGATGTCTGAAGTACAAGCTTACAGGCAAATCCTTGCTATCCCCTTTAGTTTAAAAGAGAGAAGAGGGATGTCATCCTCTCCCTGATAAATACTAATAGCAAACTGGAAGTTAAAGTGAAATCTCTACGCCAGAGGAATATGCCTGTTGGATGAAACTCTGGAAACAGTCAAATCAAATAGCGAAAATCACACAGAGATCAATAGAGACAGAATTTCAGTTTATAAATTCAGATCCTTTCCCAGTTGAAAAAGGACATCAGAGGAAAGGCTTTCACCAGCTGGCTCGGGCACTTTCCTACCGTGTATGTGAAAAAAAGCGTCCTGGCATGTTGACTATAATTATGCAGATATATTAATATTATATACTAAAATTTCTATTTTTATTGCTGAGCTTTTTAGTTTCCGTTTACTCCTAAGTTTTCTAGATATGTCAGAGAATCAGAGAATTATAGAATACCAGGTTGGAAGGGACCTCAAGGATCATCTGGTCCAACCTTTCTTAGCAAAAACATGGTCCAGACAAGATGGCTCACCACACTGTCCAGCTGAATGTCCTTTTTAACCCTTTCCCTATTTTAGTTAGTTATCTCAATCCTTTTCATTTTATGCTTCATATGAACTTCTTTGTTCAATGGATTCTTTATTCTGCCACACTGGTAACAATGCTTCTTTCCCTGGTTCTCCTCCCTCAGTGCCTCATGTTTACACTGTTCAAAGAAGAAATGTACAACTATATGAGATGATAATATTCTACCTTGAGGTTCAGATTCTCACTGTGACTCTTTCTTTTTCGGACATCCAGAAAGCTATTTTAAGAAAATAATATTACATACTTTGTAGTTGCTTATATGCTTTACCATTTAGCAATCTGCCTGTCCCCAGTTTATCCGGCTAATTTATTCCTCAAGCAGATTTTCAGCACTAAAATTCCATCTACTTTGCTACAAAGCAATTGGCAAATGCATAGACTCCCTTTGTTTATTTCTGCACAAGAGCAATTATTTCACTGCTTGATATTCACAACTGTATTGTCACACGAAAGATCACTACCAATATAAATGTGCCTTCGGTTTAATTTATACCTAATTTAATGCCCCGTTTCCTTGCCATAGTCAGGCATAAGTGTTTTACAGATATGACACTGCCTGCTATTTTGTTACTGAACCCAGCTCCTTTTGTCTCCTAAGATTTCACAGTCCTTGCTTCTTTTCGTCTCTCTGCATATCTGTGATATTGGGAAGCGCTGTTTACAGCCTTTATTTTACAGGTATCGATACTGAGACACTAAGACAAAGATCCATCTCCTGACTGTCTCATTGTCACACAAAGAATGAGTTGAAAAGCAAGATTTGGGAAGCTAGATGAAATGGAGTCTTGAACCACAGCAACATTTTCCCTCTTTGTTACAAAAAAAAAAACATTTTAAATGGAAAACAAAACCTTTAACAGATAATAAATATATTTCAATTTATAGAGCTTAACAAGTTGAATCTTTATCAGTTGTATTTTACTTGCCTTTGTCATCAAATCAGTGCAGTAATAATACAGCTCTCCTAACTGAAATAGGATTAGGATTGCAATTGTCATTGCATGAATTGTGATATTTGTAGTGCGGGTACACTGTAAACTATAGCATAGATGGAAGTTTCAACCCCAAACCTCCACATCTGAGTACAATTAGTTATTTTTGCAATAGTAGGGTTCAAAAGGCTTACAGAAAGTCACAAAGGAAATGCCAAGTAGATCATAGAATAGAATAGTTTGGATTAGAAAGGACCTTAAAAGGTCACCTAGTCCAGCCCCCCTACAATGAGCAGGAAGATCTTCAACTAGATCAGGTTGCTCAGAGCCCTGTCCAACCTGACCTTGGATGTTTCCAGAGATAGGGCACATACCACCTCTCTGGGCAACCTGTTCAAGTGCCTTACCACCCTCATTGTAAAAACTTCTTCCTTATATCTAGTCTAAATCTTCCCTCTTTTTGTTTAAAGCCATTGCCCCTTGCCCTATCGCAACAGACCCTGCTAAAAAGTTTGTCCCCATCTTTCCTATAGCCCTGCTTTAAGTACTGAAAGGCCACAATAAGGTCTCCTTGGAGCCTTCTCTTCTCCAGGCTGAACAACCCCAACTGTCTCAGCCTGTACTCATAGGAGAGGTGTTTCAGATGAAGGCATCAAACCCAGGTTGTTAACATCCCTTTTGCTGTTTGAAACACTAGCTCTCTTTTTAGCTGACTTCTTAAAAGAAAGTCACTATGTCTTCATTTAACCTTGACTGGAAAACCAGCATGTGGTGACGCTATTTATAGAGCATTGCTCATTAATTTATTAGGGTCCCACTCAGACGTTCCTTGTTTCTCCAAACCTGTGCAATATTCTCGAGTCTCTGCAAGTGACTGTCCTTGTTTGTCTCTATGCATTTGTCTTCCTGATGCCTAAACCTGCCATTCTCCTAGTAATGATGGACATAACAGTTCTAAAGATGCCCAGCCCCTTTGAAATAATAGGATCTAAAAAAATCCACTCTCAAAACAGCAGTTCTGATGGCAGTGGAGGAAATTCCCCTTGACTGTCACCCTCTTTCCATTTGTATCTCTCCAGAAGCTCTTTTGGAGTAATTAATAGGGACCCTGTGGCTGAAGTCACTTTGATGTGGCTTGCTCTGTCTCTTTCATTGCCACTTGGCAAAGGAGAACCCTCCCTGGCCCATAATAAAACCATTTCTTCAACCAGCACTCAGAGTCCACTGACTTTCTATTGACCTCGGGTGAAAGAGAGCAGTTCTGCAATGTCTCTGCAGCTTGGGAAAGGCCAGAACCTCTCTCTTCCCCACCTATATCTTTGCTAGGAATTCATCAGAAAACCATTAGCCTGGCAAAGCACTGGAGGATGCATTATTAAGGCAATTAATACTTCTTTTACAAATTTCATCAGTGCAACATGACATGTTTGCTGGTGTAGGCTGTCATTATTTGATACCTCCCCATTCTTTTCCTCTCTATAGCCTTTTGGTAGGCTCTCCTTATGTTTCATTCCCTTTTTCTTGTCTTCATGTCAGCCACCTGGGATGTTAACAGAAGACTGACTGACCTTTGTCAATACCACTGCTTCACATATGGTCTGTTGCTCAGAAATCATTTGGGGTCACAAAAGAGGACAGTCTGTATCCCTGATGCAGGGACAAGTTTTACCATTGTGCTAAATAATGATGCAGGCATTAAGAAAGAAATAATCTTATTGAATAGAGAAAAAAGATATTTCTTTACAGTCATGAAATCCCATCATCATTTTTTGCTAGTTAAGCAGTAGCATAAAAATAGAGAAACATTTTAGGCCTGTTTATGATCTTAGTTTTTCACTGATAAATCCAGTTTGTAAAAAGCTTTCATTTTGGACCATTGCAACAATCATCTGACTGGCTGTGTCTACTGACAACACACACCAGAGAACTCACAGAAAGAAATTTCCTTGCCTTTGCAGTAACTTCTAAAAAGATACTAAATGTCAGAGCTCCATACAAGCACACAATCAGACATCCGCAATATTTCTTAGCACTTTCGGAAACCTAGAAGGTCTAGAAGTACCTGTTTATAATTACTCCAAAAAGGCCATAGTCCTCAATTACGGAGGACTTCATTACCTGGAGGATCCCTCTCCACTTTACTGTAGCTTTGCTTACTGATTACATGCATAGAAATTAGTGGCAGCTCTTTTCAATATGCTACAAATAGAAGTGCTTTAAATAGAAGGAAAGTTCCCTTCCTTCTTGCACTCAAGAGCTCAGGCAAGGCTGCTCTGGAGACAGACATGACACTGCCTCTCATATGCTTCACTTCTGTTCTATCATCTCTTTTTTCACTCTGAAAGAAACCAGTTATTCTGATCCCAGATGGTCAGTTGTTGCTTGCCTATAAAAGCAATAAGGGGAAGCCTTTTTCTTCTGGCGAAACCTCTATAATGAATGCAATAAAGATCAAACTAATGAAAATCTATGGCACTTAAACAATAATCAGTAGGAACAGATGAGAAATGCAACCCTTTGTGTAATTATCACAACTGCCCTACAGAGATTTAACATACATGTGTTCTTGATAGCACAGCTCCATATGGGAAGATCCATTTTTGCTAATGCCAAGACTCCTGAGAACTTTTTTCGTACAGTTTGTTCTCTTTGAACTCTTTTGTCTCTTCAGAAAGACGTGGTTCAGGGGGAAAAATCCTTTTTAAAAAACAATTGTGGACTCTCCTCCTTATTCTTCAGAAATCTGGAAATTCAGTCCCTTCCAACAAGTTCTGCCTGACACTACGGTTCTTCCTGCTTCATTCATTAAAAATAGCAATGCAGTGGCATGAATATATCCTTTGGGATTCTACATTAAATGCAGAGACTTGCATCCTAGGCTGGCTTACATCTGTGTAGCCCTTTTGATGTCTCTTGGCACACTGCTGCAGCTGTCCCTCGTAGTAGGCATTTGAATTGATTAACACACTTGCTCCTCTTTTCTTTCCCTCCTGCTCTCAGGGCTGCACCCTGAAAGATTTACTGCACTTCGGAGGGGTGAGGCACTCTGTGGATACTCTGAGGACAACACAATTGCTGAATCAAAATCTCCCATGAGGATGTGAGCTTTGAACTTTGCTTTCAAGATTTAAATTCTCTATTTCTCAGCATATGTATAACGGATTGTCAGAGAATAATCTCCTAATTAGATGCACGTAGATAACCAGGGGAAGAGAGAGGAGCAGTACCTTCAAAATATTGTCTGCTAAAATTCAGACAGTAAATCTTTAGTCCAGCAAGTAATTAAACACATAAATAGCCACATAAAGTTCGCTGGGACTACTCATGTACACAGTTATGTGTATAAGCATTTGCACTATTGGGATTTAGTAATGAGAATCTAATTAAACAAAACAAAAATGGTTAGCAACCCAAATTGGGTTGAGTCACTGTCAGAACTGTGCTACAGTTGCAGACTAGTGCATTGTTATTCTGGACTGAAAGTATAAATCAAAATTCTTTATTTCATTAGGTGTGGGTCCTAGTGTTTTATTTTGCAATATCTAGTGGCATTAACATATTTTAGGGACTATCAAAGAGAAGATTCTTAGAGGATCTGTGGTTGCTAGGAGACTGGTACTTCAGTCCTGCAAATCTTCCTCACTGCAAAGAGCAAACTGGCAATAATCAGGTTTTCCTGCCAGACAGCACTCAAACAACTGAAGTTTACGGCTTATTGTTTAAAAATTGTGATTTAAACTTAAATGTGTAGAACAGGAAAATTTAAAAGATGTTGGATTTCTCCAAGTAGGTATTTTATTTTATATCTATAATATGCCACCCTCACGTCTTTTTTTAATCAATAAAACCTTGGGTGTCTGATATCTAGAAACTTAGTTTCAGTGTGCTGGCAGGTTTCAGTCAGCATAGAAAGTGCTGAGCTCATTTAAGACAGTTCAGAGAGAAAGTTTTGCCATCCACAGGCCCGCCATCTCCATTCTCATACATGCGCACGCAGTCTGCACCCTGAGAAGCCTCAAAGCAGCACCTTTACCACCTGCAGGTCCCTGCACTTTTGGGGCCTTACAGCTACAGCAACAGCAAGTGCGTTTGTCTCCCCAGCATCTAAACATCTCAGGATATGTCCACCCAGTGACAGGAGTCCCATTGTGGAGTTTGTGCCACGTGGACTGCATTGTCTAATTTTAACTTCAGTAAAGGAAACATACTGTATCTTCTCAATCAGAGTCGTTTTGTTACAGTGTCTGAGAGGGCACAGTAGGAATCTCAGAAATTACTGGGGGCTATAATTTGGTGCTCTTTAAAATTCTGTGTTCTTTTTGACCCAAGAGCTATGCTAAGCACAAGAGCACACTATTTTCAGTGAAATAACACTTGTGATCAGAGCTGCATATGGGTTTTGCTTTACTGGATCATTGCCTTTAGTGCTGTTTAAATAGGTACACATTACAAAGGTATTCACCTATGAAGAATTATGTCTATTTTCTCATTCATGGCTTTTCAGTTGCTCAGTGTAACATCACAATATTAAACCCCAACCTGTAGCCCACTGGAGTCAGCCTTTTCATGGATTTTGAGTGTGATTCTGTTTAACTGCAAACGCCCTCATTTCTTATCATTCACTAGAACAGGAGAATGTTTTGATCTGATCCTTCACTGTCCTCATCTAACACCACAGCCAAACTCTTGTTTCCTTCACGTGATGGTAAAGGTATATGAAAAAAAAGTGCCCACGGGGACATACAGGGCAGGAGAGAGGGGAAGAAGGGCAAAATGCCAGCTGAAGTCGAGTGCAGGGGACCGCCATTCCTTTCAGGAAAACTACAACTTCCTCAGAGTCTTTTGATAACCTTCTTATTCTGTAATCATTCAAACCTAGTTTGTAATTGTATTTAAGCACTTCATAATTTCAATCTAAAACCTGACAGTTCCATGTAATTATGTCCTGAATGCGGTATTTGTCTCTCACTACGGTAAGATTATATAGTAATAGTAACAACAAACATGGCTGAATCATTGACAAATTCAACCTTAGCTATCTTCTCTTGCTTGCCTTGACAACTAGACTATTGAATTCCAACAGGATGAAAATCTAAAAATAGCACTGCATGAAGAAAGACTGCAAGCAAAGCCACTAGATAATATGGGCTCAGTGCTCCCGTGAAATATGACACGTGCAAAAGCCAGATGTAATTTTAACAATACAGCTTCCTTTTCAACAAAGGAATCTCCAGAGTCTGATTTAATGTCTCCACAGTAAAGCCTAACAATTCCACGTTTTGTGTAGGAGTAAGAACAGACTTCTTTAAACTCGCAGAAAAGAACCCCCGAGAAGAATGCTAATGCAAAACGTAGTGAATATAAAAAAAATAGACCTCTTATGATCCTGTAGCAATTAAGGTCCAGCATAGAAGTCACCTTATTCTTAAAGTTATTACAGTGACACAACTGGACTCAGCAATGTTGACAGAGGCCAGTAACACTGTGGCTTTGCAGAAACCAAAATCACTGCAGCTTAGGAAATATTTTGACTTATTTACTAGACAATATTGGGGTGAGAATCTGTCTGGCTCTAACGCAGGAGTGCAGAGAGGAGCAGGCAAAAGGAGCTTTTCTTACTTTCATACCCTGCCTAAAAAGAGGTGAAGAAAGAGGTAGATTAAGCAGTAGTTCACAAATTAGCTGAAGTCTTGGGACAGTCAGGTTCAAGTCTCTTCTACCTTTTAACACCACCATCTGATCTTCGGACTCCCTTAAGGAAATCAAGCACTCTGTAAAATAAGTACCTCTCTAAGCCCTATCTTATCTCATGGATTAATTCAATGGTAGTTAATAGTCACCGTTTTGAAGCTCTCATTGAGTTATCCATATAAATGCATCTACATGTTATACAGATGTAAGTGTGGCCAACGGGTCAAGGGAGGCAACCCTGCCCCTCTACTCTGCTCTTGTGAGGCCCCACCTGGAGTAGTGCATCCAGCTCTGGGGACCCCAGCATAAGAAGGACATGGACCTGTCGGAGCGGGTCCAGAGGAGGGCCACAAAGATGACCAGAGGGCTGGAGCACCTCTCCTATGAGGAAAGTCTGAGACAGTTGTTGTTGTTCAGCCTGAAGAAGAGAAGGCTCCAGGAAAGACCTTATAGCAGCCTTCCAGTACTTGAAGGGGGCCTACAGGAAAGATGGGGAGGGACTTTTTATCAGGGAGTATAGCAATAGGAAAAGGGTTAACAGTTTTAAGCTGAAGGCAGGTAGATTTAGATTAGACGTCAGGAAGAAAATCTTTATGATGAGGGTGGTGAGGCACTGGCACAGGTTGCCCAGAGAAGTTGTGGATGCCCCATCCCTGGAGGTGTTCAAGGCCAGGCTGGATGGGGCTTTGAGCAACCTGGTCTAGTGGGAGATGTCCCTGCCCGTGGCAGTGGGGTTGGAACGAGATGATCTTTAGGGTCCCTTCCAACCTAAACCATTCTATGATTCTATGATAATATATATTATGAATATGTAATGGCCCCTGGTCATCTCTTGACCTCCAGGTAGACTGCAGAAGATACCTTATGATTTTAAAAGCAAAGGACTGAAGCGTGCAACTTTTTAAGCCTGTTTTACAGATGCATATTTTGCATGTACCTTAACATTACTGAGGGCTCAAATGTACAGAAGTAGGTTTTGAACTGGCATCTTGTGGTAAAAAGAAAACCAGCATCAGCCAACAGCACTTCTAGGAGTATAGTCTCCCGCTTTCTTCCCCATACTTAGATTTTCCAGGCACATAAGGCAAAGTGGTGACTAGAACCAGTTCCTTTGATTGAAGTAACATCCTAATTCCCTTCCAGTTTGCTGTGGGTTTGGGGAAATTTTTTTCTCTCATCCATAATATTATTAGGAAGATCCTATTCCTTTGGTGATGTGAGAGACTGGTTTGAAGGAGGGAGATCAAAGATCTCCTTAATATTATTCTCTGGCCTCATTCTTTTATTGCTTAAGTAAAGTTCTCTTCTTAAACAATTATAGGCACAAATCCAAATAATCTATCATAGGCCATGGCTTTTTATTCACTGGAATAACTGTTGTTCCAGAAATAGACATAGCCCCACCAGTATGACTTTGAAGCACCACACACATTGGTTGGAAATAGGATTAAAAAATAAGGTGAATCAATAAACAGATATTGTTTTCCACCAGTGCTGTGTGACAGAGAAGTGAAAGCTTTGAAGTTTAGCTTTCTTTTCAAGGAAGTATCTGTGACATTGTCTGGGTATATCACTGCACCTTATTTATTTTACTCTTCCCTGTCCACAGATGAGTTCATAAGCGACAAAAGGCATGGACACAAATGTCCTGTATTTAGGAGACTCACTCAGCTCCCCAGCGCATGGGTCCCAGGGAAGCAATGGTGCCTTAGGAACTGAAGCAGTACTGGGAAGGCAGTAAAGCAGAGAGCAAATTCCGTTTGTTGGAAGAAATCTTTGAGCTGCTTTATGTTGTCCTTTCTTTGGGGGGGACCGGGCATAGTCAGAAGAGTCAGAAAGAACCATGAAAGCTGTCTAGTCTGTCCTGACCCAAGACAGGAAAGTTGTATGTAAATCCTTCCAAACTTTATGGGACATCCCACAGCTATTATGGATAATCCCCTCAGTACATAGCTATCCCTGTGATAAAAATATTCCCCTTAACATTTTCCCTAAATCTTTAGGCTTCACTCTGAACCCATTATTTCCTGTTCAATCCACTGAACATGAAAAATGGTTGATTTCCTTTCTCTTTACAGCTATGTCTTCCCTGCTTGAAGACAATTATCTTTACCCATTTCAGTCTTGTTTTTCCCAGGAAGAGTTCTCTATCTCTCTTAGCCTTCTGGTTGCCTTCCTCTCAACCCTTCCTTTATGGGTGGTGCTGACAACAACGCACAAAGTCAGTGACCACAATAAGAAAAAAAAGGGTGAAGCTTTGTTTAGCAGGACCACAGGTGATTACTTCTATCACCTAGATAGATGTAGATGTAGTTAGAAATGAAAATACATGTTTTGTAACAAACAGAGCTCTACAAGTGTAGGACGTAGGAATTTTGCAGTTCTGCTCCCCTTCTCATCTCTCTCTCCCACTTCCTATCACCAGCATTCACGAACAAAACAACTCCAGTATGTAGAGACATATGTAGAGATACAAAGATGCAAACACAGAAATGCATAGGATCAGCTGTGTTAGAATTCATATGCCACCCTGGCTCATGGTGACCCAGGCTTTGGTCCTGCTCAGTACACAGCCACCCTTAACAAGTCAGGAGTCAGCGCTCCGGGATATTGTCATTACTCCTGAGTGTCTCAGATACCACTTTATATTATCTATTGACAAACAGGGACTTTTTAAATGGCAACTGCTGTGGCTAAACACTTTAATGTAATGTCTGTAATTACAGTTACCAATGTCTGTAATATAGACACCCACATAAGTATATTGGCAGTGTGCGGTCAGTAGTGCCATGTATTAGTTTGAGACGCAGATTCCAGTTAGTCAATCAGATTGCATTTTCCTCTGGCTCCTCAGTCTCCACTCACTTACAATATTCACAGTTATACTGTAGCTGGTGGGGTCACACTGGAGTCAAGCTAGCTAGAAGTCAAGTGTATGGAGGGTCATTTGGACAAGCAGTGTGGCTTCACCTCACTATTTTAACCTTTTGTAATTCTGTGGCATCATATGATGCTGAAAAAGGGCAAAGAAAACATAGTTCATCAATCCATTATTACAAGACAAAAGTGTTGCAGTGTCTCTGCATCATAAAGGAAACAAAAATACTGCACGTATCTGCCTCTATTTTAGCTGGTCAGAATGTCCAGGAGAGCTTTTCGTCTTCGTGTGAGGAGTTTGTAACAGCTCCTGACACCACAGATCCTCATCTCTGTTGATGGCTATAAGGACTATTTTGATACAATTAAGCACTTTAATCACATTAATGACATGCACAAGTTCAAATCATCTGACTGAGAAAAAGTGTACTGAACAATTCAAGTGGACTCTTAGCTGTCATTTTAAGGAAGGAAACCTCCTGTTTTCGATAGTCTTTGTTCAGGTTTCACTGGATGGTTTGGCAAGCGACATAGAGAAGAGGTGTGCGTTCTTTTGGGACTGTTTTTTGAGAGGGACTATAACATTTCGTGCTAGCTGAGAGCACTGGGTGTGACAGAAATCAGTCTGACTCACCGAAACAGCCATTTAAGAGCAGACCCTCTAGTGGTATAAATCAGCAAGGCTTGGTTTCACTGGAGTTCTGCTAATTCACCCCTGTTGGGAATCTGGCTCTGAGACTTTACAGAGTGAAAAGGAAACTAAGGAAGCAAAACACAGATCCTAAAATATTAGGAAATAAAACAGCTTGAGAATGCTATGTTTTCCCAAGCATGCAAAAGGGAAGGCTGTAGGTTACAGTTTCAATTTAATTTGTAGGTATTTGATACATGTTCACACATGCAGTATATGCCAGGGAGGACTTAAAGGCCTGTCGTGAGAAAAACGAGATTTCTTTTAATCTTATTTCTGTTGGGGTTATTCCCCAGTCTCTTTCAGCCAAAACTTCAGTGAAGTTCGACCTTTACTAAGGATTTTTACAAGACCAGTGCTGAAGAGAACGCCACCCATACAGACAGAAAAAGAAAAAAAGAAGGAAGACCTAGTGTATGCTGAAGGTCAGATAGAAGTTCAGGATAACTTAGATGTTGTCCAAATATTAAAGGGATACTTTGCCTCATCTTTCAGTAAGAATGACAGTGAACATGGGAATAATTATAGGATATCTGATTAAGAATGGGGAAGGTTTAAGAGAAACCACCATAATTAAGGTAGGAGCAAACTGAGCCCATTGACCCTGGTGATATCAGGAACCCTGGGGTAATTCCTGGCCCCAAACCCTGACCGAATAACACATGAAACGGCAATGTCAGAAGCAAAGCTTTTCACTGTGTGCATTGGTTCAAAAGTTATAGTCTAACTGGTAAAGAGAAAATGTAACATGAAGTGGAGCACAGGCTTCCTGGTCAAGCAAGCTGAGCCATCAAGGATGCAGAGAAGTGGCATAAAACACAACAGTTTTAGCAAATGTAACTTTTGTTTAAGAGAACCAATTTCATACTCAAGGAACATGTCCTGATCTATTGAAATTTGCATGAAGCAGTTCATAAAGTGCTCAGCTGAGAATTACTGTCCAAAACTGATATAATGGAGAGTAATTCAAGATTATTCACCGGAATGAAAATTGTATTTGAAAAAAAAATAGCATGTTAAAAAGGAAGTCTGTTGGGTTGGGAAAAGGTTATTGGAACTTTGGAAGAATTTTTTGGAAACATCTTGTTACAAATACTTGTTGGGAACTTTGAGTCAAAAAACAGGCTCACCTAAATGATCAAGGATTTTCGAGGTATTGACAATTAGGAGGTTCATATAAGAACAGTTTTGTTTATTAGCAGAATAATGGAAACAGATGAAATTTAACACAAAGCCATCCACATAAACACTTCAGGGAGTGGAACTCATCAGTTGGAGGCAGCAGAGAAACGGAGCTCTAAGTGTACTGTTAGACTGTAAAACAGCTGTGAGCCTCCAATCTGACAGAACCGCGGGAAATCTGAGACACAGCTAAGATGCACTGCAGATACATTTTCTTTAGAGTCACTGAAGCATTCATATTATTATACAAGGTACCGCCAAGGTGTTTTGTACATGATATACAGCTCTGATCACCCACTTCCAAATCAGATTTAAGTTAATTTGGACTAGATCCAGAGAAGGGATACTGAAATGACTGAGGGAAAGGAGCATGATCTTCTGAGAGCGGTCAAAGAATAATGTCGTTTTCCCTCTCAAATAAGACAGTTCTTTATAAATACACACGGGAATTTAAAAACAGGGTGGAAGTAATAAGCTTTAAACATAAAATTGGTACAAGATCAAACAGAGATAAACTGGTCATACAAAATTTCACGTGGTTGGAATCACCCTCTGATTTCAATCAGTTTAGTTGTGTTCAGGGACACACAGGGTGGGGGAAATCTAATTCTTTCAAGACGAAGCCCAGCAGCTTTATGGACATTGCATGACAGAGTAGTGGTGTTCTGGAGATACACATTCAGGTATGGTGTGAAAATTTTGTGTGTTGGACTTAGTCGTCTGCTCTAAGAATTAAGAAGACAATTTATCTATTTCTTCACTGAGCTGGGTCTGTTTACACCATGTCTTTGCTGTATGCAGTTAGTCCCAAACATCTAAGCTTCTATTTATCACCTAATTTTGCTGTGGAGGATTTCTTCTTTCACCCTAAGGAGCATCAGAAGTTGGTCCCAGACAGGGAAGGGGTGCTGGGCAGGTGCAATGCTTCTCTTGGTGGTGTGGAGAGACTTGGTATGTCTTACTTATGGCTCATTATGTCTAAACGGATTGACAGATGCTTTTCCTCAGGTCAGACGTGCGAAACCCCCACAGCCTAATAATGAAACCCTCCCATTCTTTCTAGCATGTGTGATGTTCCTCTTTCCCGTGAAAAATGTCCAATGGTCCCAACGAGTTTCTTAGTATTGCAGGGATATAGGATGTTAGTCCTGACCTCTTCTGCTTTCTTCCCTCAGTGTTAAGTCTCTTCACCTTTTATATATGAACTGTCTTCAGATGGTCTAAGAATATGGGAGGTGTTTTATGGTTCGCGGCGTGGAAGTATGCTTGGAGGACGTGCTTTCTGAACAAAATATGTATTACAGTGGCAATTGTGGAGAAGTGGACTCAACTTTCTTTGTATCTCCATGATGATTTCAGGCAAAATTTTTACAGAAAGATTCTTCTTCTTTTATAAACATCAATTAGATACATTCAATACATGAAAACAAATCAAATGCAGCCAGACACTTCCTCCAGCTCTACTAAAGGTTCTATAGATTAAATTTTAGTCTTTCTTCAGGTATCACTTGAGTGGTACTTTAAAGACTATACAAAGAAATCTCTAAAAATTGATTAAGAGTCTAATTAAAGATTGATCCTATCAAATTATGTAGTCTGTAAATTTTATTAAATCAAATCTTTTACTCTCGTACCTTGTAGGGAAAAAAAGGAAAATGGCCACAGAGGATCCTATCAATAAAACTTCAGTACAACTGCAAGCACAAAAGAAATGCTGAAGTGAAATAGTTGTGATTGAAAACATGTAGCAGTTTACAAATGTGCCAGAAGTCCAGATGACATTAGTTGTGAGTGAACTCTCATTTACAGCTCTCCTCACCACAGAAATAGAAGCAAGTCCCACAATACTAAACAAGTCAAAGTAATAACAGTCAGACTAAATGAGTGGCAGTAATTTCCTGCTACCCTTTTTTTTCTTATACATTTGGTAACAACTAGCCGACATACTAATCCAAAGTCCACTGAACTCAACGGGAAGACCAATGAGCACTGATTGAGACTCTGGGTCCCGTCTCTTCCTCAAAAATGAAACATCTCTTGCCAAGTAAACAAAAAATAATGAGGGGAAAAAAATATGTTGCCTCCAAGGTATTCCCTGTTTTTCACACATATATAGGGAAATGGATGAAAAAGAATGAAAATTGACCTCAAGGTCTTAGGGGAAGGAAAATTCATTAGACATCTGGAAGATCTGAAATCTCATGATTGCTTGTCCTTCAGAAAGTGATAATACAATAAAGAAAATAAACCACAAACACATTATTTTACCAATAAAGTCACCAGGTGAATTTAATAGAACGATAGACAGACTAACAGCGTGACTTTTTATTTTACTTGAAAAGTATTTTGTTCAATAATCAACACTATATACACCAATCGTATAACAAAAAATCAAAGAATTTGATCATTATATTAAGCTTTATGTATGTCAATGACTGAGAATGTCCTGCCATTATCTTGAGGTTGTTTGATCAAACATGGGGACATAAAAAATTAGGGTATCAGAGTATTTTTCATTTGCTCTGCTGACTTGAAAACAGCTGAGAAGTTGTCATGCTGTCTTAAATAGTAACCATGTTCTAAAGGGAAAAAAAAGCTACAGGAAAATTTCCTGGAGTTTCCATTATCAGCACCCCCGCTTTCATTCAAGCCAGCAAATGACTATTTTTCTCAAAGAATATCAACTTGCAATCTAGAATATGCAGGGAGGAGGGGGATGGTTAAAAAAAAAAAAAAAGACAACTAATTTGCCTATTTAATACCTGCTCCAAAATGGACTTACAAATGCTCAGCACATTCAGAAAAGGAGAGTCTTGTCAGTCGTTCTGTTTTACACTTGCTTCTTCAAATACTTGGAGACAAGTCAAGTTTCTACCAGTACTCTTAGACATTGCCTGAAAGTGCTTCCAGGCAAAGCTGCCACACCAAGTACTTCTGTATAAAGGAAAATCAGTCCCAAACCAGTCTCAGTATTTTAAGTAGGAGACTGTATATGGAGATGTAGGATATTAAATTACCGAGGCCAACCTTTTTGTTAAAAGCAAAAATTGTTCTTTTTAGGCTGATGAAATAAATTCTTTAGTGACACTCCATTAATTTTGTTGAAAAAAAAAAAGATATATAAAACATATCTGATTTTTCTGTAATTAAAGGCAATTACTGATCTTAATTAAAAATATTTTATTTAAAAAGCAAAATCACACAGCTTCAGTCACACTGCTCAGTTCAGGCATCAAGAAGCACTTGAAATAAATCAACCCACTAGCAATCAGCAACTTATAAATGACATACCATAAAGGACATTCTCATACCAACATTTATTTCAGTCCCACAAGACTTGCAGGACAAGATTGGTCTTAGAAGTGGCCAATTCAGAGCTGTTTAGAATATATTTTAAAATCAATTCAGTAGGATATTTCAGATCGGATCCTTCATAGAGAGCAGTGGGAGGATGATATAGCCTCTAAACTTCCACAGGCAATATCAATGGCAGGGATCTGGCTAGGAAACAGCAATTTTGCCTTAGTAAAAATGTCACCTTGTGAAAACTGAGCTGTTTCAGAAAACCGCAGACTTCCAAAATAATTTTGAGTTGCTAAGGCTTTTTTTTTGGGGGGGGGGGGAACAAAGAAAAATAAAAAAGGAAGAAGAAGAAGAAGGAAAAGAAGAAGAAAAAGAAAAGATGAAAAAGGATGAAAAAAGGACCTTCCTAAGGAGCACAATTATCTGAAAAAATAAACTGCTTGGGATGAAAGCTACATTTCTACAGATGCTCTTATTTTTGTTTTCACCACCTCAAGTTCCTATATGCTCATTTGACTCTCTAGCCTTAAAGCTAGGACATTCCCCTGAAAAACACCTAGGCTCCAGCCCTTTCGTCTGCTCCTATTTATTTACTGAAAGTGCATCCCCATCAAAAGAAGTAATGAAGTGTTGCAGTGCCACAGTCCAGAAAGGGATCTGACCTGGGTCAGAGCATCCTCCTCGAGGAGGACTGAGCTGAACCTATTGCTCCCACATCAGAGAGGAGTCCTCTCTTTGCTGCACAGGCTGTCAGGGAACTGCAAAGGAGAACATCCCCAATGGTCCAAAGGAAAATTGGCCATGTTCCACAGAATAAGCAGCTTTTACTATGTAGAGGTAAAAAAAAAAAAGCCCTAACATTGGAGAAAAAAGAAAAAAAAGAAGGTGAATAGTTCAGATGGAAGTAACTGCAGCTTGGTTTAGTTTTCTGGTTTGTTTTGGTGTCGGGCCCTTGCTGTGCTTTTTTTCCCTACTAATTTCCTGTCGGGATTGGCAGCCAATGACTCACCTGCATTCACAGATGAGTATAGCCAGAAAGCCAGCCCACAGCTCCTCTTCTCCATCCTGCGCCTTAATCACACAAAACAACCCCCACTCCAACCCCGTGAGTACAGCAATATTCAAAGCAGCAGGCAAAAGCAAGGCCAGACAGCTTCCCCTTATGTCTGTAGATACTGCCGTAATAGAAGCACTGAAATCAGATATTCTAAGTACTCTGCCTTCATGGGTGACTCCCACAGTTGAAGGCAAAGCGGTAGTGAGTGGCCCTGGAGAAAACTATGTCCAACCTGGCCAAAATGACAGGAACATGACAATTAGTGCAGCTTTTGAGAGTTCACCTACAGAAAACCAAACTGGCAAGCCCATGAGGCTGCCAGTAGTTTCCTATGCCCAGGGGGAAAGCCCTTGTGTTCATCTTCTGGTGGGCAATGTTTAAACTATTTCCTGCACGATACAGAACACACACGAATTCAATTGATAGAAATAAATTAGAGAAAGCAAGCATAGGTCTCTAGGTTAGATCTTTAATCTCAAAATCTGGGATTTACCATGGGCAACCCTGTGCTTCCAACAGACATGCAGGAACCACGTAAGCGTGTATTACACACGTTACTGGGAAGCTGAGGAGGGCTTTTCCTGCAGCTGGCTTCTTGCGTACCAAGTAATGGTGAATGCCTAAAATCCTTAATGTATATTGTCAGAAATTATCATGCAAACACCAGCCTGACTGACAACTTACCTAACGGGCAAATCAAAAGTAAATGAGGAGAAGGGAAGATGAGGGACCCAGTGAAGAACCAACAGTTTGTCATTTGGGATGTTTTATTAGGCAGTTTGACAAATTTCCTGCTGGTTAACTGATTAAATTTACATTTCCCTATTTTTAATCTTTAATTTATTTCATACTCAAATATGATTGTTAGCCATTAATCAATACGGTTTAAAGTGCTCATGATTAATGGGCGATGCCTTCAGTATAAATAAGAGATTCTGCGATGCTGGGATTTATCTGGCTGTAGCGACTGCAGGATTGCTCCGAGTGCTCATTCCTTAGTTACAATAAAGCGGGAACAGGAGGATTGATGAGATTCTGTGCCAGCGATGTGATAAAATGAAATGGAAGCAGCTATTAGGGATCCGTGCGAGATAACGATGGAAAGAAACCAAAGGGTTAACAAGTCTCTGCTTTTGATATAAGTAGCGCCAGAGAGATTAATGAGTCTCCGTGCTATAGATAAGCAGGGATTTACAGCATCTGTACGGTAAAAAGAAACCAGTCAGATTAACGAAACGACCACCTACGGCTCTGCCGGGATGTAGAGACTGAGGGCTACGGGAGTTCCGAGCCGCTGTGTAAGGGTTAATGGAGCCCGGCGGCAGCGGCAGGACCGGGGGAGTGACCGGAGTTGTAAGCTACAGCCCGGGTAAGTGGCAGCGAAAGGGTTAACGAAAAGCCTCCGTGGATTGAGATGCTAATTGTCAAGATAGTGTATTACTTGAGGAAAGTAATTTGATTACTCGAAACTCCCACTAAGGAGGCAAGCTTGTGTCCCTTCCATCTGTCGGGCTGTGTGAAAGATGATGAATTGAACTCAAAACTCACGTGTGATGAAGTCACTGTCGTTTCCCCGCCGGCAGAGCCCCGCTGCTGCCGTGCCCACCGCGCAGAGGGGAGCACCGCATTTCAACTTTTCCTCTGGCACCCGGGAGGCACAGTAACCTGTTACTTGCTGCTGCTCGCTTTTTTTTTTTTTTTTTTTCCTTTCTCTTTTTCCCTCCCCATTTTCTGCCTCAGCGCTACAACTGAGTCATTCTGTTGCCCATGGCTCGTGGGTATACAGTGCTCCTGCAGCGTGCTGCATTATTCCCCAGTTCATCTGTCAATGTTATTTTCGGCTAATGCAGATGTGGGGTTCGCTTGCCGTCGCTTTGTAGACTCTTGTCGAAAACCATTTGGAAAGCCTTAACTATGCATAAATCTGCAGAGTGAATGTTTTCCTTCATTCACTTGCTCCTATTATTTGATTTCTTGTAGGCCTCTGCGGCAGAGATGGAGAAAATAAGGTAAGTGAGACAGTTTATTTACATCTCGTTATAGAGAAGAAATGTTCTGTTGCACAATGGACGATACAGGCTCTTGGAAAATATTTTGCTTCATACGATCAGTGTAAAATACCAGATTGCATGATGATGCAAGGGAAGCTGTGTTTTAGAGACAAAAGAAAAGAAATGTGGTTATTCTAGTAACTCTGTTTTGCAGGGATGTCAATTCAGAAAGGATGTTTTACATACAAATATGTTTTATTGCCAGATGCAGAGGATATTTGATTATATAAATGTTGTAGTCACTTGTCCATTTACTGCAAGAGCCATTCCATTTAATGAGGAAAGTGGATCAATAATTCATGAAAAAGCTGAAGAAAATATAGGCTTGACTTCAAAGCATCTAATTACTGTGGTTTGTTTCAACATAATGCTGTAACATTGGTGTTCGATTTTTGTTTTATATTGTATACCAGCCAGATAAATCTTGTCTCCTCTGTGTTTAAGATGTTGTCATACTGTACCAGTTTCTCAGCACATCTCTCTGCTTTAAGCAAAAGGAGATGGCTTTTATAAACATAAGTTTTCCATCTCATGTCCGAGTGCAAGTCTGCTTTGGGGGATATTGCTTTTGTGTATGTTGTTAAGAAAGAAGAAAGCATTCTAGCCCTTTTTAAAAAACAAATTTAAAAAGTATCATATCCTGTCTATTAGTAAAATCCCCAGGTATTATCAAAGTGATAGGTAAAAGCTGAACTTTTTACTACCTTTTAGATACTTTATGGATTTTATTTAAACAACCCCCCAAAACACTGGCCATGCTCTTATTTGATTTCATTGGACAAGCCCAAATTCCTTCTCCGAACCTAGTGACAACTATTGACTAAGCACAACTTTTTAGATTCCTTGAGTTTGAAATGGCTATCCTGAGTTATTGGAAATGCAGAAAAGTTCTAAAATTCTGGAAATAACTGGGGAAGAAGTGACAAATGTGAAAGAGATTTGATCGCGTATTTAATGAGTTCTGGGCTGGAAACAAAATCTTGTTTTTCGTTTGAGGAGGAGGTGAAGTCTCTTACAGTGGACTTGAGGATGCACATCTGAAAGTTTCTAATAGAATTTGTTTATAAAGTGCTTCTGTTGTACATTTTTTTTGTAGTGTCTCATGACAATGAAAGTATTATAACTTTCAAGCTGAAAGAAAAATGCTGTGCAATGTATTATGGTTTTGCATGTATATAAGCACTATATCACGAAAGCTGTGAGTTTTTCCTGAGTAAGGACTGAGAAAGCACCTCAGTACGTGGTCCGGCGCTTCGTAAAATTTCCCAACAAGATCACCTATGGTATATGCACGCTCATGTTGTGAATAACTCTTTCAGAAGGTGCAAGCAAATATGTATTTACATGTTTGCTTGATAAGCATGTGTGCACAAACGCAATACAATACTTGTAATACTTTCCTGAGCATGCCTTGGCCTCTGCTTTCAGTAGACAGGCTCCTGCCACATTTGCAACGACGGGCTGCAGAGCCCAGGAGAATGAGCTCAGGAACGTATTGAAAAAGGGAGAATTTGTTGTGACAAGAGTAAACAACCACAAGGCTCCATTTTCCTAGCACCCCAGTTTTGCAGCTGTCAGGCGCGCAGCAGTCCTTGCCTCAGCACTGCTTGAGCACCGTCTGGATGGAAAAGCCCATACTGCCCCGCTGAAGGCACTGCGAGCTTAGCTATTAACGTCAACAAGGGAAGGGTCACGCTGTGTCAGGAGTTTGTTAATTATGTTTTCTGTTTACAATTCTTGTGTATAAAAGTTGCTTCTGATGGATGTTAGTCCCCACCACCCAAGCGGGTGCGAGGCCAGCATAAGGGCTCTCTTGTGGAGCAGCGAGCTGGGCTAGCGGAGCTCCGGCAGGACCCGGAACAGAAGCTATGCTGCTCCATCCCGAACTTTTCCAGGCTCCCTGTCTATAGTCATCGTCTTGGATACAAACTGACAGATCCCTCAGCAGTTTAAGGAAGCAGTAATCAATTCTGGAGTCATTATTTTAAATAGCTGGTGAACCAACAGTCCTGAGAGAATTGGATTTTTCCTAAACCTATCCAAGTCTGGCACCCAGAGAAAAAACAGATTACCTTGTCTTTTAAGAACAGTGACTTCAGAGAGCCCATGAAGAGAGATAGACTGAAGCCAGGGAAGGAAGAAAGAAAGAAGAGGGAAAAGGGAGGCCAAGAGGTATTTTTTGTTACGTGTAGAAACCAGTGTAACATCACAGGAGAAGCCATTCCCACAGGATACTTGAATTTGTTCTGCCCTATCCCCTGGGCCCGGCTCCTTCCCCACTCTCTTTCTGCAGCCGGCTGGGGATGTGCCATCCCACATCAGCTGGGAGGGTGCTGGCCCGACACCCAGAGGGTGAGCCCACGCCAGCTGCAGAGCTGGGGTACACAGAGGGTACGAGGCTCCTGCAAAGGAGAGAGGAGAAGGGGGTCTGGAATTAGCAAAAAGGAAACAAACCAAAGCCTTGTTGGAGAAACAGAAGAAGAGGAGCGAGGTTACCCACAGGATAACCAGGCTGAGAACCCTCAGGGTTAGAGAAATTCATGTTTGCGTCCCACAGTGCCCTTCAAGCTAAGAAAGCCTTGTAAATATAAAGAATAGGTGCAGAGAGTCACACTTTTCAGAGGAGCTGCTCCACACTGACAGTCCTTGGGAGCCCACAGGGCCAAACATTTTAAAAAGGCAGCTCTGGAAGCCTTTGGGTGAGCTTTGCACATTCTCCAGCCCAGTGCATCTGGGGCACCCCCAGTGAGTGGCCGGGCCCATTCAGACAGAGGGGCAAATGCAGGAGCCTACAAAATTGATCCACTGATGTCCCATGCTTTAATCAGCCCCAAATTCACTGAGTCAGGAGAGCACAAGCAATGGTGCAGAGAACCGATACACCTCTCGGTGTTACATTCCTTCACTCAGAATCTGGCTGGGAAGATGCAATTCATCTCACGTAACGCAGTAATAATTCCCCTTGCAGACCAAGGAGCCGCTGTGACCTACAATGTCACATCCTGTCCTTTTCAGCAGGGGCTTGCTGTGACAGTGTTACAGGTGGAAGGAGCAGTAGGAAGCAGAGGTGGGAGGTTATCAGTATTTAGCCTGACCAGGGATGACTTCCTCCAGAAGTGGAAACACACTATTTTGTGCTAAAACTTCGACTAGAAGAATCAGTTACTGCAATGAAGCCTTCACACTGTGAGCAATTCTTAGCAGTATGTGGTGTTTATACCATCTCAAAGTACCAATATATTAGGCAGGAAGTAAGGCTAACTACTAATCACAAACCTCTCGAGGATCTGTACTTATGTAGGTTGGCTGTGTATGGTTATGCAGTCACTTTAAACATTAATTACTTCTGACTACAACCTTTTAAACACAATTTTTTGGATCGGGTTCTTTTTCATGTCTATAAACGAGGACTGAAAATCTTTGTTAAGTAAAGTAAATTACAAATCTGCCTATATTATCTTATTTTAACTGTTAGAAGTGTGCTATCTTTGGGGCACAAGAGAAGCACATGCCTTCAAGTCTGAGGCCTTGCAGATCTGTGGTGGCTAGCACACAAAATCACAAGTACTCTGGAAACTGCTCCTTTAAGTCAGTTTGAATCCATACCATGGCCAGATGTGCAAACAAAAGACCAGTTCCACCACAACTCCCATACAAACTCCTGGTAGCTTTTTCTTTGCTTCCTTTCAGTCCTGCTTGAAATCCAGGTTATAACATTCAACCTTTCCAGTGAATATGTTATAAGTTTTGGTGTAAGAGACCTCCAGATATATTTTTGCACGCAAGTATTGACCAGATTCTCAGTGTTTCTTACACTGGAGTATCTCACTCCACAGGAAATGCCAGTTAAGGTGACAGATATTGTTCAATAAAAGCTTTTTCTTTTTTTTTTAAATACACTCCTAAGATTTCAGTGACAGTTCAGAACCTCTATAAATCTATATTCTTAGTTCTAAGCTTTCAAGATCCACAATAGGCTGAGCTGTGCATCTAAAAGTACACAAAACAGGACACATCATCACCACCATCAACTGCCAGGCTCACATAATTAGTGCCTGTAAGGAGGCTGACTTTCTACTTTGCAATGTAACCATGGTATTCCCCAACTGAAGATTACTTTGTTTTGGTAGCATCAGTAGTGACACTTTACTAATCATGCAGGGATCTCTGATAAAAGTGATCCATGTCTCAAGGAACCTGTGAGGCAACATCTTCATTTCATTGTAGTCCTTGTTTCAGAGCGTATGAAAGCGAAGTGATTAGTTTTGCACACACAGCTGGTAGTAAGTCAGCAGCTCAATCCAAGTCTTTTGAATTTTCAGACATGGACTTTTCTCAAGCATAGCTGAGTTCATCTGCGGTAAGCAAGGAATATCAGTCTCTTCAAAAGCAACGTCAGAGGCACGTGCAGTCCTAGGGAAAAGCTTCTGCTGTAGTTTTGTGAAAATATGAATACCTTCCTAAATGCCCACTAGATCATGCTGCCTTCCTTGCACTTGGTATAAATATAGCCCTCTTCATATGCTAATGAACACACTGCAATTTCCTGCCTCCCCACCTTGGCCTTTTTCCTTCTCATCTACATTAATTGTACCATAGTTACTCGAACACCAGGAGAGGATTTTTTTTTTTTTTTTTCCAGAGAGTTAACCAACAAACATGGTTTACTTTACCCTGGGTCTTGTCTTCACATTCACAGCTGCTGTGCTGGGGGCCGCTGCCCTGCACGGAGGCAGAGTGCCACAGGACAGCAGCAGTGCTGTGCAAGCAGCAGCTCCAGCATCTGCTCAGCAGTGTCTGCAGGCTCTAAGCTGATGCTGGGACTTCAAACCACAGCTGAGGAGACAGGCAAAGAGATGGCACAGAGCAAGCTCAGAAGCAATAGAGCACAGGGAAACGCCGGTGTGAAAGGGCCATGAGTTTGGGGTCATTAGAGGTTATGGTAGCGAAGTCATCTAGCTGGGTGACTGTTGGGTCCATTTTGAAAGAGGGAAGAAAAAAAGGAAGAGGAAAAGAGAGCTGCCTACTTATATTTGAACAGGTAAAGCAGGTTCTAATTTTTGTCTGTTTTGCAAGATGTTTTCATCTCCCAGGCAGTCCCAGCAGCAGCGACAGCCCTGCAGTGCTGTTTTCAGCACATCTGGTTTGTTCACTCTGCCATCCAAGGTGTGACTGCAGCACAGCTAAACCACACGTCTCTCCCCACCCAGAGACTACACTCTACCTTAAGTTTGGTGGTTGACAACCGTAGCAATGGGAGCAATGGACACACAAGGATATATTCACAGCACCTAGGGGAGCTATAGCCTTGGAGCAGGGATCGGTTGGGGCGCAGAGCCATGCTGATCTACGTACACGCACCTCTGAGAATTTTATTAACGCTGCCAGCGGCACAGTATTTTTGCGTAGCTTATACCGATGTCCACCCCACTTCATTGCCACTAGTACTGTTACCTGTGCTAGTCAGTCAATTCAGCACTACTCGGCCGAGGTGGGGGGGGTTACTGTTATGTTATCCCACAACCCTGTGCCCGAACTGTCTGCTGCTTGGAAGAGTGGTCTAAAATACAGTGATGCTGCTATGGAAGGAATCATCTCCAGTCACCTGCTGTAACAAGTGTTGTGTTATAGTATCATTTAGCTCTAGGTAAATATTGAGTGGAGTAAAAGTGTCCAGCAAACAAGAAACGTGACAGGAACAGAGGGCAGAATAGATTCAAATGAGGTATATCTATGTAAATTGGCCTGCAGGGACAAGTGGGAGCTGAGCAAACATCTGAAGAGACCAAGGAAGTAGGTAGGAGGAGATGAGCCATGCCATCAACCGGGAGCTGCAGTGAGTCACGGGGAAGAGGCTGGACCTAGGTGATACCAAGCTTACAAATAATGCTCTGCCTACCCTTTTCTTGCAAGGCAAAGTGCATCACTGAGCAATACTGTAATGCTCAGGGGGAAAAAAAAAGGAAGGGGCATTTTGGACAAATATTTAAGAAAAAAAAAAAAAGGTCCATTTCTCATAGTGTTTGTGATTAGTTCAAAAACTTTGTAGCACAAGGAGTAGAGCCTCCAGAACAGGTGGGGTTTTTGTTGGGTTTCTGTGGGATTTTTTTCCCCCTCAAAGATGCAATGATGCTTGATGGTCAGAAAATTCAAAGGTGGGAAAATCTGAAGCTGTCTGCATCCCCTGTATTGCTAATAGCAACTAGACTTTGGTTTATGTAAGCACTCTGACCAAAGCTATCGACGGATGTGTGCTGAACAGTAAAAGCAGCGACTTACAAAGCAAACAGTGGCAATGACTGCAGCAGTAACAAAACAATCTTATAAATTGAAGAGTGTAAGAGGTTCCAAGCTGCAAACCCCAGATGGTTCAAGGGCGGTATAGTTTGTGAACCACACTTGAGTGTGCTCTGTGGTGAAATCAAGTACAGTTTGAATGCTTGCTGCTGCTACAGTGCACAGACTGATGAAAGGAAGGAGATAACTTGTCTGCAGCACTTTATTACAGGCTTTTGCAACTGCCAGCTCTGCTGCTGCTGGCATGGCTTAGGCAATTTAATTTACCAATCAATTCTTGATTTGCACACAAGTGACTTAGAATGCATTCAAATAAAAACTCTGTATCACCACATTTGATTCAATGTTCTTTAAAAATCAAAAGCATCTGAAATATATCAAAACTATTAAGCTTTTCACATTAAAAAAAAAAATTGAAGGGGTTGAATGGTCTTAATGTTTTAATGATGACCTAGAGCCAGCTTAGCATGAAGTACAATGTGCTGAAAAATAGACAGTAGCAGTGAGCTATAATCATGCCTTTTGGAATTCATGAATATAAGGGTTGTATAATTTACATAGCCCTCAAGCGGGATAGCAGGATCATAAGGGTGTGTAGCTCCTTGCTGGATTATTCTGATGTGTGTGACCATCATACTGCTCATGTAAACCGCACAACTCTTGTTATTCAACTCTTCCAGGAGTAACAAGATCCACCTCATTGAACGGTGCAGAGTCACTGCTCATCGCTTGGTTTGTAGCAATGTTTACATTGGGATAAAAAGGGCCTCCATGCCACATGCAGTTACGTTGCCTCTTAGAGCATGACTTTCTTCATATACGCATTTGCAAAGCTCTGAAAAGCATTGAGAAAGCTAGCGTTCATCCTGAGCTTGTCCAACTGTCACCGTGTCAGCAAAACCATAACTGAGAAACAGTGTGCGAGAGAACATACACACGCCTCATGCAGCAGACTTGCATCTGGGAGGGCAAATGGCATTTGAGAGGAATATTGTTGGCAAAGCAGTAGCCGACTGACTTACATGACATACTAGGACATCATGACTACAAGAATGCCATTTCAGCTACTCAGAGCAAAATGCAAATTTTGACCACCTCACCTTGATTTTGCCCATCTTTAAAAGAAGGAGGAGGAAGAGAAGTAGGTTGTCCTAGAAGAAAAGAGGAGCTTCAAACTTTTTCCGGAAGCCACTGAGCTCTTTAGGGAGTGCCCGCTCTGCTACAAAGACCCTCATGTTCACAAGAAGGTCTCATGACTCAACAGTTCCAAACTGCTGCCCTCTGTTCAGCAAGCCAAGTTTCATATACATGTCAGAGCAAAGGGCCTCAACTTTGAAGTTTCTGTACAAATCAGGTCAAACAAATGAGCTCATTTTATGTTTCTGTTAGCTGTAACTGCCGTTTAGACAAGAGGATCAGTTTAGGAGCTGCTCTATTTTTAAGACATTCCAAGAGCTATACCGGAATTCCCAGCAATGAATGGCCACTTAATCTTTTCCCTCACCATCCCCCAAGAGCTCATTCTTGCAGTGGGCAATTTGAAGAGATAAGCAATCAGCACTCCTCTTTTCTGTGCATTTCTGTTTAAAAAGTGTTAAATCTTTGTGCTGCTATTTAACTCAGGGATGCTGGGTTAAGTTAAATCTTTGTGCTGCTATTTAACTCAGGGATGCTGGCTTAACCAAGGTGCTGCACAAATTAACAGTTTTCAATGCTTCACCTGTACAGAGTAGTCTACAGATAGAAAAAGAGATTGTCTATGTATCTGTATAATTGGTCTTACTGCCAAGAAGTCCTACAGATATAGATACTTGAAATGACATTTAAATAGCACTAAATGCATGGCAAATAATTTTGCACACACATATTTAAGTAAGTTTGTAACTGCTGGGTCACTTGCCCTTTGAGATATTATTTCCTCTTGATATGAATCCTATCTCTGTCCTGTAACAAGGAAGTAGTATTTCCAGGGAGTTAATCGGAAACAGTCCAGACCAATATGTACCAAATACATTCCAAGACTTAATGTAGATATATGAGTGGCTGAAAAATAAATGTTTTGCAGCTCTACCCAACATTCTTAACAACTCAGTGGGGAACTAGTAGCAAAGTACATTCACAGACAGAGGCACATCCTTCATGATGGGGAAAGTGCTGCTTTCTATAGGGAAACAAAAGATTTTTAGACTGCGTACAAACAGTCTATAGCACTGGAGCAGTTCTATTTGAATTCAAAATAAATTGTATGTTTAGTTTTGACTCAGCTTATGAATAGCAATGGTGGTTTTATTTGCATTTGCATTCTGATTGAGATTGATGAGAGACCAACAATTAAAGAGTGAAAGATCCAGTGAGTCAAAAATGAGTTCAGAACGAGAAACCCAGAAAACTAGCCCAAAGCAATACAAGTAGAGGGGTGAAAGACAAAACAGCAATGATATTTAAGTCAATTACTTGAAAAGCAATGCCATAGTTCAACACATTGGAAAATTTTATTGTCCTGGTCAAAAAAACAGAGCAAGAAGTTTTTACCCAAGTCCTACCCTTTCCACTGCTGAATTCATAGACAGGCTCTTGCTAAAAAGGGGTGCATGACTGACCTGGTTTATTTTTGTCCAAATCTGCACAGCAGCTGGCCCTAGTAGCCCCAACTCTGTCTTCTTGCAGCCTTGCTAACACAGTGCCAGGCAGAGCCACGTGGCGAAGTGCCTGGTTTGTCAACCCACATCTGCAGCGTGACCCTGCCAAATCTCAGCCTCAGCAGTTCCACTTCATTTCTGACCCCTCACAAGCCTTTAGGAAGAGCCAAATCTTCCTGGCTTACCCCTGTCCTTCCTGTACCGATGCCACCAAGCATCATAGGCACAAGAGGCAGGCTCCTGAGGAGATTTTCAGCCCACGCTTTGAAAAGTAGTCTGGGAAAGCCCAGTTAACATCAGCCCTTACTCTGGAGCCCCAAGATATCTGGCAAGCTTGGGGGCAGGTGAGGGGGATTAAAGAGGGCTGATAGAAAGTTCCATCATTCACTTTGCTTCTGTTTCCCCACTTGTGGAAGGCAAAGCAGTTCCCTTGCCCTGCAGCTGCAACTGCTGTGGTAAGTGCCAGAGACCCCATGCTAAGATGACATTACAAGTTGTGGAGTCTCCTGAGGCATGTTTTCATATTTTTTTGGTCTTGTTTTATTTCTTCAGAAGATGCAGCCAGTCTAGCTCTTGTCTTTATATCAAATGTTCTCTATTTAACTCTTTCACTACTGGAGGAAAGCTCTAGGAGATATAAAGTCCTCCCTGGTCCTATGTGAAGGAATGACCAAATTCAAGAGACTTGGCTTCTCCATGAGGAAGGTTAATTATCCCGTTGTCTAACTCAGGAGGTAGCTCTGGCAACAGAGCATATGGGCAGGAGAGGGAAGAAATGAGTCATAGAGAAGACTGACATGAGTTTCTTTGGGCCAAATTTAGCTGACCTACGCTGTTTGTTAACAAAGCAACTTCCCCCGCCCCCCTCCTTCCCTCCTTCTGAATCTACAAGAGAAATCACAACTTAGAAGTCATGTTTTGTTTTTTTTTTCTGAGAAATTAAAAGTACAAGAAATTACAGCACTAAACAGGTAGTCTGCTAACAAATGCCATTTTAGAGGAGTAAAGCTGTCTTGTCTACTGTATATGATGCAAATAGCTCTAGATAACAGGTAACTTCTGACAACAGGAACTTTTTTTTTCCTCCATCTTGACAAAGCTGCTGATGCAGATTTTTACAGTAACTGTAGGCTTCAACTTGCTTTCCTCAGTAGATTCAGTTACTAGAACTGACGGGTTTCACATGCTGTGAGCTTCTGGAGGGTTTTCTTTACAAACCGGTACTGAATATCATCTAAATGTAAAAGAAAAACCTCTGAGAGAGATGTCCCATTAATTCCAGCACACAGTGCACTTGGAGCCATTTGAGAGAAACAATGCTAACCTGGCCAGTTTTGCTTCATATACTTTACTTTGGAGAACATTTGTTCCCATCTAAAAGCATATTTATTTTTTTTTAATGCAGTGAAAACCCTTCCATGGTTCATTGGGGAAAACAACTTTTATTGTAACCAAGGAACATGTAGCAAATAAGTGACAACAGCATGTTACTTGGATTCAAAGAACGTGGAAGGTTTCAGTTAGAGTTTTCATAGTAAGATTCTAATGAATGCTTCACTGGTAATACAGTGTGGACTGGGCTTCTCTACTGTGGCTTTGCAGTTGCTTTGCATTCTCATCTCCATTCCCTGAAGAGCTCTCCAAATACTACCGCACAGTAAAAACAAAGTTTATCAGGATTTTCATCTTAAGTTTCCTATAGCACTGAACTACTAATTATCATGGCACGCAGATCAGACAGTTCCAATTAAATTGCCAGCCTGGATTTCTAGACCATCCCATCTCCCTATTCATCATCTCTATATACACAACATTGGGAAAGCATCTTAAGATATAAATAGGCATAGATATGGTTGCATGCTGAATTCTAAGTAACAGAATGAATCCATTACTGCATCCTTAGAGGACTCCAATTTTTCCCAGAACTACAACTCCTTTTTGAGTGTTATCTACCTCATTATGCATAGATTAGTTACATTACGTATTGGTTTGCACAGACCACACAGAAGCTGAAAACGGTTAACTACAGTTTTGCAAAGAGATTAATGGAATCAGAAAGAGACTTGAGAAAGCAACATACCCTTTTATCTAAAGGGTAATGTTATTTATACTTTTTTACTTTCACGTGAAGAACAAAGCACTTTCATGGTACTCCTGTCACTCGTATCAAGCATGTTGCCTGCTACAAGTCTGCATTAACTGGAACCACATTTGGTGTGCATCTGCAGCATGGATTCATGGTACAAAGCTACTAAACTATTCAAAGTTTTCCAAATCCACTTAGAACTTGTTTCCTTATACCTTTGCTATGAGCCAATGAACTGAAGACTAGTTAACTACAGCTTTCACAATGGCAGAAGGCATTCTTATTAACAGCAGAATCAGCAAAATCAACAAAAGCTGTTATCCTTTACTAGTGGCAGCTCTTTTACAGAAAGCTATTAGTTGCATTTTCTATTCTTACCCTGACTATTTTCTTCAGCACTAGAAATTAGGGCATTGGCATGCAGAGTCATGCCCTGATTGCCAAAATTAAGGGCAATTATGTAATGGAAGGAGGAAGTATAACAGGTCAGAGATTGTACATCTGCTTGAAAAGCAGGTGGTGAAGGTGCTGCCATTACTGGGTTGAAAACATGGACTGAGGTCTAAAGCTTTGAAGGATCTGACAGTCTTCCTCTACAGACATGGGTTACAGCCACAGCCATTAGGGTTCTCTCTGAAGTACTGTCAAGGTTCAAAAAATTTTCTCTCTCTCTCTTTTTTTTTTTTTTTTTTTTTTTTTTTTTGAGCACTTTAAGTCACAAACTTCCATCTCCTCAGGGGAACACTTACCACCCTTTCTAGAGTAATGAAGAGTTTCAGCTAGGAGCTGGCAATCTTTCATGGGCAAGATGCCAGACTGTATTTTTTGTTCCTAATTTAGAGCTTGAACATGTTGGTAGACAGCACTGAGAAGCTGGGAGCCACTGCCTCTCACAAATGCTTCTCAAAAGATGCTGCAGATCCCAAATCCCAGGCCTGTGCTGACCCTGTCAGACTTGCAAAAATCCCCTGGTGCCTGCAAACCACTGGGAGCCCCTTAGAAGGAAAGTTTTATAAATGTGCACAATACTGTTGGGGTTCCCCCCCACCCCGACTCACTCACTCTGCATCATTTGACATTTCAGCATATTGCCATATTAACCACCAAAAGTCTGATCTGTGAGCATGACTTCAAACTTTTATTTACAAGAGTAGAGATGTGGTGGCATATGGACCACCAGCTGGTGAGAAGTAGGGATGGTACTTTGTGGAGTTTGAGTCACTAAGCGATTTTTTAGGAAAAAAAAAAAAAAGACCATCTTTGGTACAGTCAGAAAGTTAGAGAAAAGCTTGGATTCTTAGAACCGGAGTCATCTGAAGGGACGACTGCAACAAGGCCAGTACCCAGAAAGTACAAAATCTGGAGGCATTAAATAAACCAGAAGCTATGCTGTTTATTTTAAGAGGTATATGCAAACAAGCTGTTTCCTGCTAAGGCTGTAAGAAATAATACCACAGAGGGAGGGATGGGAGACAGAAAAAAAGAGAGATGACAGTCTGTTCCTCTTAAACAGGAGGAATAAAAATCACTTTGAGGGCGAGGGTGACACTGGGGGAAGTGTCTTTTTATTGAGGTCATAACCACCTACACTCCAATTCAAAATTCTCCAGCCTTTACCCCTACCTCTCCCTAGCCTTATGTCTTTTCCCTTCACCTCCTGGAGGGATTCTCCTTGTGCTCCATCAGCCGCTTCACCCCTTCCCCTCCCCATGGTAACTTGAGCTGACATTCTGCAGACCTCCGACATTTTCCACTGCAGCAACTTTGGGGGAGATTAATCACTTATTTGAGCTACCTAAGCCTGAGTCCTCGCAGGAAGTAGTTCATTCCTCCTTATCCTGGTTTCTACCCTCAGGCTGTTGTTTTTCACCACTGTTACTCCAGGAACAGTTGAAAACTCCCTGCCTAAGGTCATGCAGCTGTAACAAAGATTAATTTTCATAGATTAGTTTTCAAAGGTAAATTTCAGAGACTGAGGTTCACTAGTCTCCTCAGTGCCAGTCCATTTCATCAACCTTTTCACTTTATGTATTTCTCTAGAATCCCAGGTGAGGAGAAACACGGGTTTCAGAGGACAGTTCTGTGGTCTCAGTCTGCAGCACTGCCGACTGCTGCTCTCCCTTCACCTGCCCTCCCCTGCCAGCCCTGCTCCTTCCAGAGTGGTTCCCGTGGCTTTCTCTGGGAGACGCAAGAAGAGGGAGTCTCCTGTGGCTCCATCGATACAGCTGCTAAGCAGAAGCTGTCTTTCAATAACCAGGATCTTTTTGGAGAAAGTAGTAAACAGAAGAAAAGAAAAGAAAAAAAAAGATTTGGCAAGGGGAGAGATTCATAGATAAACATTTTTTTGTAATGGGGAAGGAAGATATAGAAGGAAAGGCCTGTTCCTTCAAAAAATAGAATATTGTCTGGGGACTATTAAATAACAATATAACTAATTACCAAGATAATTATCTTCATGCTGGAGCACCAAACAGCTGAAACACAGAAGCTGCTGAGAGCACTTACTATAGTAAATTACTGAAATGCTTCTCATGGTTTATTCTGCTGAATTAGGGTACTGAAAGAAGCGTGTTACATTATTTCTCTATTGACTCGTCCACATATGATTATTTATTATTAGATTCATAAGTATTATTAAGACAGGAAGGTCAAGTTACTAATGATTCTGGAGCCTCGTCAGCTGTACAGCATTATCTGCACTGTGAAGGTAGATACGTTGTTTACCTGCATAATGACAGTGACGCAAGTAATCATTACAGTACTTGAATATCAGTCATGTAAAAAAACCCAGACTCGCTAGACAGCATGCAAAGCATTAAAATTGTAAATGTTGTATTTGAGTTGTAACGTAATGGAAATATAAAGCATGCCTTTTTTGCCTACCCTTCCTTGAACAAATAGCAGAAGCATAGCAGAGAGAGAAATCTGAAATCATTACTTTCTGCCTCTGCACTGTGTAGGTTTGTTTGGCCAACAAAGGAACATTTGCACTTCTAGATGTCAACCAAGTCTCAGAAACCCTCTGTGGCTCCTGCAAGCATTATTGCCTTCTTAAAGGCGAGACTGACAATGGTTAAGTGACTTCTCCAAGTTCTTTGAGGGGCTTCTGTCAAAGCCAAGACAGATGCGCAAGTTATTTGCTTTAAGAAAAAGAGGGCAGAGAACATATAGTAGGAGAACAAAGTTCTTGCTCCAGGAGCAGAATGACCATTTCTGAAATGCATAGTTTCATTCAGCCAAGCAGCAGGGACAAGTTCCAAAGCAAAACATCTCTCAGCCAAAGCAGAACGCTCATGGTACTCCTTGCTTCTTCCCTGTTTCACAAGTGATTTCAAAACCAGTTTGTGACTGGTTTTCTCCCCATTACTATTTCCTCTCCGCAGCATGCTAGCATATACCCTTATAAGGAAGGATCCAGGTACACCGACTTGTCTTTGAATTGTCCCCAGGTATAAATAATCCCCACAAAATCAGTGCTACTTGTTGCCCAGGTACTGGCTCTCAGTATCACTCAGGGATATTGGATAAGCATCACTGCATACATTTTTGCAAGCAAAGTACTACTGGGAGTAGCTTTAAGACCTAAATCCACCACCAGTGTGAGAGGACTCAGCTGCACTCAGATAAAAACAGTTACTGCAGTTTCTACAGGTAATATCTTTGATTTATTTTGATGTTTTCCTGTGCATGAAAAAAGGTCAGCCAATAAGGAATAAAAAACATAGTGTGAGATGAAGGCAATTAACATGACTTCAGTTTCAATAGTGGGTTTCCCCCCCACCCCTTCCTGACATCTCTCAGCTACAGAGAGGGAAGCCCAACTCTACCATATCTATGCCCTTTTCAGCTTATGGTAATTGCTGTTGTGTAGCACCACAGTATTGGGGCCTCTGCCCTACCCTTCTCCCCATTTTGTGCAGGCAGCAGCAGGAGAATTTTCTTTTGATTTATTCTTTTAATAGCTTCAGCAATGTCAGAATATTAGAGCTGCCTATTATCTAAAGGTTTCTTCGCAAATTCACATTAAATGAAAATGTAACTTTTCAGTCATTAATGCACTGAAAGAAGTTGCGGTTAAAGGAGGAGATGGATGGTTCGGAAGCTTATCCATTACATTTAAAAGCAAATTATCAGTGACAGAAGCTAGGTGAAACAGGCAGCAGGATAAATCAAAAGACAGATTGAGATATCAATCAAAGAGACTTTCAGATCCTTTTCTCCTTGCACGAACCACTAGAGGAGGCATTTAGAGGGATGTAACAAAGCAGAGAGTCTTCTGCCACGTGGGAAAACCTGAGGCATTTTTGCTGCCCAGTCACTGCAGGTAATGCATGCTGCGCCCAGGCAGCAGTACCAGGAGCACAGCAGCGGCTGTTGGCAGAAGACTGCTGGTGCCATAGGGTACACCACACGGACTCCTCCTTACAGGTCTGAAAGGCAAAGGTTAAAGAAACCAAGGGGCCTGTTTAGTAAGAGGGGACTTTTTACCCAAGCTGGAAGCTTCTTTGCAGGAAAATTCTTGAAACATACAAGTTTAAGAAATTTACCTCTCAGAAACAACCAAAATGCAAATAGATACTGCAAACATCTCAAAGGGGATTCAAGTTTCAAATGACTGTATGGATCTGACCTTTAACATTTTCAGGCCTCTGTTTTCATCTATGAAATGGGGATGGATGATGGAGAGCTCTTTCCCAGCCTAAAAGGACAACGTGAATTAAGCATATAGAAAACTATGAAGCTCCATAAAGTGGTTACCTAATTCAAATATAGCAGGTGCGGGTACGACATGGGAGTTCATTGATTAGTACTACACCAGAGAAATATTCAGATCTGCAGAAGAGTCATTGCATAATGAGATCATACTTGATTTTTGATGCTATGTCACTAAAAACTCATGAGTTACTTCAGTCCTCATTAGATAAATATGCTATTGCCATACTTTCTGTGTAGTTCTTCACATTTGAAGTTATACGCTTGCTTTGACTTGGAAAGAAACAGTACATTTTCCTCTTTTTGATCTTTGTATCTTTTGCTCCCATTCTCAGAAGCGCTGTTTGGACTTTAAGGTCTGCATTATAAACTGCGTTCTTGATATGGATCTCCCATATTTAGGTGCTGTGATTGTTCAAAGGACTCTCCAGCTGGGTAGCAAGACTATTTGAGTGCTAATACAGTGATTGTAAAGAATGGGACATCAGTTCCCATTTTAGAACATAAATCTTGGCAAGTTTGAATGGAGTATATTCAAATGGGAACAAATGGACATTTTAAGCATGTAATTTAAAACAAAACATTCAGCACTTACATGAATAAACTGAGCAACTGCAGCTCCCCTAACCCAGCATATAAGAGCCTACGGGTGACAGTTCCAAGCTCATAGCCATCAGGCAGCCCATGAGAGCACCTGGTCCCAGGGTTCAGCAATGGGAACCCTGCACTCCAGGTCCCCTTTCTGTAGTTGCAGGTTTCAGCTCTGCTTTCTAAGGCACTCGCCTTCCTTCCTTATCTGTGGCTCCCAAACAGACATCCCCTAATTTCTTGTGGTTTCCAAGAGGGACACTATCCCAGCTCTGCATCTATTCAAACATCAGGCTCGGGCACATTGTAAATATGTATATATGCTTATGCACATGTCCATTTCTAACTGCCATGGGAGTCTTTCTAAAACGCACTTTAAGAAGTTATTCCTAAAAATAATGCTAAGCCAGAGCTTCTTGCACTCAGCAATGCTAGCAGGAAGGCTTATCTTTCCAACTGAGAGAATGGAAATGGGGAGGGGAAAAAAAAAAAAAAAAATCTGTGTGGGGTTGAAGAAAGAGATTTGCAGATCAGGCTGTTTTTCCTCACAAGTGAGCACCTTGTCTGCTTGTGACATTTTGCTCTAGCAGAGAAGGTGCCATGCATCCAATTAAAAAGATATCGAAGGAGACAAGATTGGAATGAGAATGAATAAACGCTGCAGCTGCACTGGGAAGAGTTGGCTAAAAAGCACACAACTGGGAGAAATGTTGTCTTCTTCACCATTCCTGCAGTCACACTGGTGATGATACACAAGAACAAAACTGGATCATCTACTGCGTGCTACAGATATGCCTCCTCCTTAATCCAGTGTATTTATTTTGACTTCAGTGAAGAAATTTTACATTAACTGAAAAAGTAGAGATGTCCAGCCTTTCACTATGCAGCAGCTCTGAAAGGCACTGAAAAGACAAGCATATAGGGATTTTTTTCAGATTCCCATTCTAGCAGCACTCCCATCAATGCCTGCATAGTCGGATCCCAGCAACCACCTCTGTCACACAATAGGAGGACCACCTGCACTGGGTTCCACAATAGGAAAGTTGCCACCCTCCCCTTATTAAGGAGAGCCATAAGCCTGGCAGAAACTATTCATACTGTCAGAGGAGAAAGCAAGAAGCAAGCTAAAGACCAGATAAGTTGTTCAGGAAGGTTGAGTCTGCTCAAATAGTCATAGGCTGAGCATGTCCAATTGGAGTGGGTCCAGAGAAGGGCCACAAAAATGATCAGAGAACAGGCTGAGAGAGTTGGGGTTGTTCAGCCGGGAGAAGAGAAGGCTCTGGGGAGACCATATTGCGGCCTTTCAATACTTAAAGCGGGGCTACAGGAAAGACGGGGGCAAACTTTTTAGGGAGGTCTGTTGTGATAGGACAAGGGGTAACGGCTTTAAACTAAGAGGGAAGATTTAGACTAGATTTAAGGAAGAATTTTTTTACAATGAGGGTGGTGAAATACTGGCATAGGTTGCCCAGAGAGGTGGTAGGTGCCCCATCCCTGGAAACATTCAAGGTCAGGTTGGACGGGGCTCTGAGCACCCTGATCTAGTTGAAGATGTTCCTGCTCACTGCAGGGGGGGTGGACTAGACCTTTAAAAGTCCTTCCCAACCCAAACTATTTTATGACTCTAGGTCTACACTGAAGGCTAAGCAAGAATTAGTTCAACAAACCTTTCCACTACAAATTGCAAAGCAGTCCTGAAAGTCCAAATTTCTCTAACACATTCTGTGCTTTGCTTTTAAATCCTCTCCTCCCTTCAGTTTCACTAATGATGTTCCTAACAGTTACTGGAAAATTTTGTGGGACCACAGTTTTGGTTTTGTTTTTCTTTAAATAGAATATTTTTTGTGCATATTGGTCAAATTTAATTCTGTCTTTGCCTGAGACTAGACCATAGGGCAGGGGAAGGGTTTTCTAGGCTGCTTAGGGAGGTTTTGAAATCTCCATCCTTGAAGATATTCAAAATTTGACCGGACAATGCCCTAAGCATCCTGGTCTGAGTGAATATGCTTTGAACAGGACATTGGACCACATGACCTCCGGGAAGCACCTTCCAACCTAATTTATTCTATGATTCTACATACTCCCAGTCCAGGTCCTTTATACATTGGAATTCTCGTTGGATGGAATTGGACTTTGAAGGGCAACATCTGTATCAACCACAGATGTATATCATTTCAGTATTTTTTCTTTTAACATGGTTCAATTTAAGGACATAAGTATTTATTCCATTCCCATCCCCCCCACCGTGAAAGATGCCACCCAGCAGAGTAATTTCTGATAAAAATCAAGCTCAATCAGTTATAATTATGTGTTTTTGCAACTCTATTTCATTTAAAGAAAAGTGTTTGCCAAAAAGAAACAAAGTGCTTCTATCCAGAAATGACTGTGGCAAGTTCCCTATTTTCCTTTAGAAATTTTAAGCTGTGGGCAGAGGTAGGCAGACATGAACACACACACACTCACTTCTCATGTGCAGATATACATATCATATTTGTGCTTGTAGCTACAGTCACTTAGGTGACTGATTCCATGTCTGCACATACCAATGTTATATTTCTGTGTATCCTTATGCTCATGCATGAAATCTGGTGCGCTGTTTTACTTGATGAAGTCACTTCTCATCACTCTAAAGATGAAGAGCCAAAGTCTGACATTTGCAATGTAACTAGAGCCCTATCAAAGTCAATACAATGTAAGGATATAGCTGAGAGCCAGAGTAAAAACCTGGTAAGAAAATACCAAAAGACCTATAGAAAAGTTTTAGTCACTCAAGACATCAGAATACGGGCTGCTTAACAAAAGCAACTATACAAAGTTGTAACACAATTGAATGCAGCTTGTTTGGATGCATTTCAGCGGGAGTCCTAATACTCCTAATACTAATACTCTTCAGTAAACCTCACAGTAACTGAAGATATTTGCAGGGAGAGCAGACCGCTTTTTGGCCAGTGGTTTGCTGGCCAAAACCACTGCCCGGTTGTTGTTGAGAGTAGAGCCAAAGCAAAAAGCAGTGGGAAAGTCAGATGAATACTTTGGGCAGCACCTTCTCAAGCAGGAGGCCTCAGCAAACAAAGAACTTGTCTGGCCGCAACAGTGTGTTCATAATTGGGATTAACTGAATGAAGGAAAGGAATGGTCTCAGAGGGCTCAGAAAAATCTTTTCCAGGCCTGTAGGAAACCAAAGAGAGGGGGGCAAGTGCATGTACATGTTATTTTCATAGAATCATTTAGGTTGGAAAAGACACTTAAGACTGAGTCCAAGCATAAACCTAGCACTGCCAAGTCCACCACTAAACCATGTCCCCAGGTGCCACATCTACATGTCTTTTAAATACCTCCAGGGACTGCGTCTCAACCACTTCCCTAGGCAGCTTGTTCCAGTGTTCGGCAACGATTTCATCCATCTTATGCTAACTAATTAAAGGGTGATAAGTTTAGAAATATTTAGAAAAATCTTTATGAATCTTTTCTTGATCCTATACCTGTCACTTGAGGAAAAATGTAAAGAGAGTGCCCCCACAATTGCAGTTGTGGGAAGGTGCTTAAGATAGCTAGATAGAATATGGGGTTCAACATTTGTCCAGGATAGTGGGATGTATTATCTGAACAAATTTGAGGGCTGTTTTCTCATCCAGAGTCTAGATCTGAGGGGCTCTAGAGAAAACAGAAAGGAATAGAGTAGAGAACAGATGACAGGAACAAACTTGGAGTCTCAGAGAGGACGTTGCTCCAGCCAGACAGCTTGGAGAGCACCCTTCTCTGTGTCCTTCTATACCAACCAAGGATGGGAAACTGTTCACAACAGTAAATGCACAAGCAGCTCTGAAAGTCAAAAGTTCCTTTTGCTCCCGCTCACCATATTGCCTCACAAGAACCCTCCTGTCCCATGCCTGACACCACCGTCTCTCCCAGTCCGTTCGCAGCATGCTTCCCAGTCCTTAAGCAAACTCACTTCCTCGGGATGCACTTATATGGGAGAGGAAAAAACACCCCATTTGAGAGCCACTGCCCAGGGGAAGTGCTTTTCCAGCTGCCAAAAAAGCACTGTTGCTGGGCACATTTGTTATATCACTGTTCCCAAAGAGCCAGGTAAGCCAGGCCCCACATTTCCCCTGAAGACACAGAAGTCCTTTTGCAGAGACAAAATGGAACAGACTTGTGGAAATCTCTTGTATAAAACACATCAGGGTGCGCATCTCAGCCTGTTACACACCACTCACTGAAATGGCAGCTTGTACTGAACTGCGCAGAATGATTTTTATTGAACATCATTACTCAACAGGAAGCACAGAATTAATTAATCTTAGCATGGAACTCCATTTTAACTTAGTTGATCTAGTACTTCAGAATAACGTGGTTACTATTCGATTAATTTTTGCTCTTTCGTTTATGAAAGTAGATAGTCTGTATTTTCTCCAATTAGTTAAATAAACATCAAACACTTCTAAACACCCAATATGAAAATGTCTCAATGTTGCAGTAATAGGTACGCTGCAAATACATAGATTAGCTACAGCTCAGAGCTAGGGAGAAAATTAATTAGTGTGTGGCACACAGTGGTGTACAATTGTTTTTTTGCTTGGAACTGAACAGTGGCATTCTTCATATGAACACAGACACCTTTTCCAGTCACCTCTGCTAGGGCTGCTATGGCACTGCCATTACGACTAACAGATAGAAGACAGTCATGTTTTACAACAGGGATGTGAATGGTGCACTTACAGGCACATTTTTAGTGCTTGATGCTGCAAAATAAAATAACAATAAAAAAAATAAAATGCTACCAAGCTGTACACACCTACCCAGAACAGATTATTACTTGTAGTACATGACTTTTCTTCAAGAATCCCTCAGAGCCCTTTCCTTTTATTCCATTACCCACATGTGCAGGCAAGAACTGTGCCAACTCAGGGCTGTAAAGCAGCCTGTGCAAAGCGGAAAATGATTAAGCCTTCTGAACTGGATGCACTGCCCCATCACTAGGCCTTCCAGGGTAGCGTAGTCAGCCTGTCCATCACTGTGCCTTCTGACCCTCTACTCACTGCCAGTTTTTCATATGAATTTCAGTTTATAAGCAGCACCCATCTGGAAAGCCAGAGGCTTCAATCTCTTCCTAAAAAGATCTTACAGTAACCCATGTTGATTTAATATTGTGAGGAAATCTTAAAAATCCCTGTTCAAGATCCTATAACCCCAGCCAGCATATTTCAGGCTGCTTTGGAGAAGGTAAGTCTTTAGTCTGTATTTTGTTTGGTGAAGATTCCTGTTCACTCTGTGTCCTCACAGAAATCCTGTTTCCCCAACATGCAAAGTTGACCAACATTTTCAGTATGTGAACACTCCAGTACTGGATTCAGCCTACAAGGAGGAGGTTACTTGGTTGTAGCACTATAAAAACACCTGCCAGAGGACAGGGCGTGCTATTAAAAACAAGCCATAATGAAGATCAGAGAGCAGCCTGAAATAAAAAATAATAATCACAGGCACCAATGGGAAGGAGAGTTGTGTCAGCGAGTCCAGCAGCCAATGGGACTGAGTCAATTTTGCTCAGACTAAACAAGCACAGCCATCCACTGCCAGAATTTTGAACCTGCCCTGTAGGACATCACTTGACCAGTGAAGGTGGAGAGCTTGACGCTAACAAAGAAGGTCACAACACCAAAAATTTATTTGAGATTATTTCGTGCAGCTCATGAGAATACATGAGAACATCAAAGCTTTTCCTTGGGACTGGAGAGGATTAAGTCATACAAAAAGTGTCTGCAACGTAGGAATAAATAAATAAATCTCAGGGTCTCCTTATCAGCTCCCCAGCCAAGATGTATTACTTGAATGAAAAGTAGTTGTAGCCTGTGTTACAAACGACACAGCAAAATACAAATCTTCCAGCAATTTGACATTTGCAACACACATGTTTCTGCCACAGAGCAGGCTTCTTCCTTGGAAGCGCCTTAGCTTAAGCCAAGGAATGGATTCATGTCTTCTGGGGGAGCACGCAGCCTTGTTACGCAGGGAATATGTTACTGTTTCAGAGGAATGATTTCTGATGAAACCATTTTAATTTTACTGCCACCCGCTCAGGCCTTCCTGGCAAAACCACGGACAGCTGTGGAAAGGGACACATCAGCACTGCACAGAGAATTCAGGGACAGGAGGACCTTAGGTCCCACCCTGCCTCTGACGTGGGGCTTTGATCCCGGGTCTCTTTGGCTCAGTGCTCTCATCTTTACTGGGAGAGACGATGTATTTAAAAGCCTCACTGCATTGTTACTGTGGTGATAAAGGTGCTCTGAAGCTGGGTGCAGTAAACAAACATTTACAACGTTCATTTGGAGAACACAGGAAGCAGGGTGCCAACAGCAGCAATCAGCAGGCCCTCCTTAAAAAAACACCAGAGAGCTCTCCAATCTTTATTGAAATTATGAAATTGCTTTAGTGACAACAGCAAACATCCAGAGTTCAAATACAAGAGATCAGTCTTTGAGACAGAAACAGAGCAAGTGCTCTTCACCTCACACAATTCTTGGTCAGCCCCTTGCCCCCAGCGTCCTGTCCTGACCTGCTCACTCCTCTCTAACTTCACCCCACGAGGCGTCAGGGTGCTCTTGCAGGTTGTCCTTACATTTCCCTCCCTTGGATTTCTGCAACTCCTTTTTTACAGAGCCGAATCTCACAAATCAGTGGACATAACTGACTTAAGCCAACAATAGCAGGAGGACAAAGGAAAAGAAAAGGTCAATCTCCAACCTCACCAAACACCTCAGCTACCTGGAGATTCCTTGTTAAATCTCATTTATTCCCAAGTAATTTTTCTGGCTGCCTCCTCTCTTCTTCCCCCATCTTGTTCTTTATAAGTAGACAAAAGGTATGGAAGAGCAGAGAGGGAGATAACTGCTTTAAGCTACAGAGCAGCACAGGTATAAAAACAAATGAGCATGAACCAAGCAGGCATACATTTGGTCTTGCAGTTGAAAGACTACTTGTAACCATAAAAATTGAACTAAAGACTAAAAGTAGTTTAATTTCAAGAAAAATCTTGATCAGTTGATTAAATGGATTATAGAACATGATAGTAGGGAGCACATCAGTCATGCATTATGGTAAAATTTGTGATACCATCTTTAACTGTTTCTTTGTGCCTCGTTTTCTGTTTAGATTGTCTGTGAGATTTGATTAGGTGAGAAGCTGAAGGAAGAGAAACAGGGATATAAAGTGCAGTGGCCAAACAGCACTGAAGGGCAGATAAACTGTATAGCCCACAGACTATTGACACCATACGGTAAAAGGAAGATTTGATATACCTTCAAGCATGGTCTTTCTTTACCCTTGGACAACCAGGGAGAGGGAGATTAGGGCAATAAGCTATTTACCTTTAGCTTTGGCAGCAGTACCCAAGTAATTCACTACTGAGTGGCCATTACACATCCATTGCTGTGCCTCATTCTTGTAAAACAACAGGTCAGAAGGTGATCATAATTTAGGGTCCTAATATTTGCCTTCCTTGCAGTAGTTCTGGAATTTCAAAGCCTTATGTTCACCAAGATAGTGGAGACTGGAAAAATGAAGTACCCCTCTTGCATTCTGCAAATACTCCCTGTGATATTGTATCTAGTTCGTGAAGTACAAGAATGAAGCAAACTCTGCTGTATTCTCAGACAGAAACGACCATAATTTGCCCCTTAATGATTATAAAATACTCCTATGGTTGAAAAAAATAAGTAAACACACTGTACTGCATTTATTTTTAATAGCAGCGGTGTACTAATTTACTGGCAAACACACCAGTGCTAATTTGGCCGAAAGGCTGTGTTTGCAGCCTGTTCACTACAGCTCATATCTGAAAGTGTTTCATGCAGCTCATTTAGCATTTGCATACACCCAAAGTGCTTCAGGGCCACAGGATAGAAACACCAACACTGCATCATCTCAGTAAATACAGAGATTTTCTCGCCAGCTGTGTGACAGAAGCATAGCTTCCATAGAGTGAAAAAAGCACATAAATTGGAATAAAAAAAATCCAATGTACATTACTTGATTAAAACTTTCGTGTCTGACATTTACCACAAGAGAACTATTTCCAATCTGCCATCAACACTTCACTATCAAATAACTCTAACCTTAAGCACCCATACTCTAACACAACTTTACATTTAAATTAGCATACTGGAGTATTTCACACCAATGATGCTTCACTGTGGAGTTATTATTACAAGACTGCAGATTTTTAAAATATCTCTACCTCAGATTTTTCTCAGTACTTCCAGTCACACTAAATAAATGGTATAAGGAACAAAACCTGAAGCCATAGCATAATCCTTATTTTTAAGGCAGCATGAAATATCATTAGCTAAAAGCTTACCTGGTAGTAGTTACTGGTAGTAGTTCAATAACATCAGTCCTGCACGTAGAGGGTTCAGCCTGAAGTTTCTCTGCAGGGGACCTCAGGCTTAGATTTTACTGGTTGCACCAGGCTCCACAAGGGTCTCTGCTTTAGGAGGGGTGGGGTGACTGCTGGGAGCTCACTCACTGCTCCTTTCCCAGGTTGCAGAGGGCACGTGAGGCTACAGCTGCCCCAGGCAAGAAACACCTCAGCTGTGGTGTGTGAGGAGGCACAAATACCTAGCAAATTATTGGAGAAAAGAGTGTGTGCTCTTTTTCCATCTCCATATCTTGTCTCCCATCCGTTAACCTTTCTGCTTCAGTACAAGCTCTCCAGATGGGGATTCCTCAGGCGTTTCCCCATTGCAGTTCACCTGGAGCAGCACAGATGTAGGCTACTGATAGTCTTCTTAGGAGCTGTGTGTCAGGCACCACTATCTGCAGCCTTCCGAAATCCTAGCAGTATCTCTCTCAAACTTTTCCGACAGTCCTCAGCAAATGCTAGAGGGAGCCAATGCTGGGAGTGAACGTCCTGTCCTTGGGATCAGTCCCCACAGGACACCTGCAAGTCAAAGCCTCCCAGCAAAACACTCCTGTGGCCCATTGCTACCACCAGAGTCCGGTGATTTGGTGGCCATGCGTGCTGCTGGGAGCATATCTCCAACATGCTTGGTCTGTGTTCTACCTCTCCAACCCCTGTGGTGGTTCACCTGCCTGCTCCTTATTTGCCTTTAGTGGGGCTACCCATGTGTTTCCACCTTCTGAATTAGTGGGAGTCTCCATTTTAACTCAAAGCTGTTATATTTCATATTTATATTTAAATTCAATTTACAGAGAAGAGAACAAGTTGTTCAGTATCTGTTATTCTGTGCTGCAGTTGACACACTAATTTTAGATTACATCATTTCCATTAACACATAAGAATGGTTTGTTTCTTTATTCATTTATGTGATGTTTGACATACACCAGCAGGCCTGAACAGAATGAATGGCTATAAAAATAAAAAAAATAATTTCAACACCATCAAGTGAGCTCAATAAATCCAGACAACTACATTTTCTTTGCACCTACCTTTCTTTTATTACTCATTTACCTTGTCAGGTCCAAATGAACAGAAAAGTGGTGGGATACACACAAAAAATTGCTGTCTAACATAAAAGAATGAACCTTGTATTTATAGAAATCTAGAGAGACCTCATCTTATTTTAAATCCCTCTTCTGACTTGTACTGCCATCATTCAACTTCATTTGAAGGAGGGAAATGGAAACAGAACATATTGTTAATTGTAATCAAATTGACATTAACTTGCTAAGAATTTCTTCAGCAAATTACTGTCCTCTAAAAAAGTGCAGACTTGGGAGGAACCTGAGATTGAAGACTGAGGTGATGATAGAAAAATCTATTAATACTTTTACCCTACCCATAAGAGTTAATCAGAAAGTAAGACTTGTCTGAAATGAAAAGCTTTTTCACACCAGGATGTAAAACCCTTACAAATGGAAATAAAATTTTTATTTTCCATAACACAATGAAATATTTAGTGAAGGATGAAAAGGTCACACAACTTTCTACAAGGTGTGTAAAATCCCCATCTGTTTTAGTGAGCTATTCCCACACTTACTACTGCTACTCAATATACTGATTCTTTTTAACTCATGCTATAAACCAGAGATGTACACAGCTAACTGAACACATCACTAGCTAGTGTTGAAGGCTGCCCTTTTCTCCCTCAGCTTCCTATTTTTGTAGGCTTTTCTTGGTCTGAATGTCTTGGGACAAATGGTTTGGTTGAAATGTTTCTGAAATAAGTTTGGAAAGAAAAGCAATGAAAAGGGCCAAATATCAGAACATTCTAATATTTAGGGGTTTTGCTAACTCAGGTCTGATTAACATGAGGTAATAGAGCTGATCACCTACCTGGATTAGTCTTCAGGAGTGAGAAAGTAGCAGCTCATGGCTCTGCTAGGGTATAAATACATAATCTATTAGTAGACAATCACCTAAGAGCATAAAGCTCTTGTCATATTGAGATACAAAAGTGTTAAGTGTTAACTTTGGCCACAGGTCTGGCCAGAGAACTCACATGAAATCAGAGAAGAAACTCAACCCTAAATTCTCACTGGCTCTTCAACATTAACTCCACCAGGGCAGGAATCTATCCTAAAGTATCAAAATGTGCCTTTAGGACACATCCTATAAAAAAATAGTTGTGGAGCTTCATCGTTAGATTCCCATGGAGCTCCCCCAGATGCTGGCCAGTGATGCAGACAGAGAATAGGACTGGGCCATACCCTTCTACCCTCTTGGTATCCAAACAGTTTAGCATGTCTGCATTCCCAGGAGTACAGGAACTGCCATTCCTGTTGAACTTGAACACAGCAAGGGAGAAAGAGAGTAGGATTTTATATTCCTCTTCCATGTTCATTCGAGGGTCCATGGGGAGCAGAGGAACTCCAAGTCTTATCAGAAAAAGGCCAAGAAATACAGATAGTGAGTATGCTTCGTCCCTCCTGCCAAGATGTCTGGAGCTGTTGAAAGTAGATTACATGAAAACAAGACAGGAACAAGACACTGGGCGTTAGACCGTGAAAGGATGTCACTTCTCAGCAAAGAGGTAGTTGCCAGTAGGAAGTTCAGAGATGATACCAAAATACATTTTGCAAAGGAGGAAGAGAGTCAGGAAGAAAAAAATCTGCCAGAACAAGCTATAAAGACCTTAACTGGATACTCCTGGGAGTATTCAAGAAGATTGCTCAACTAAAGGTGTAAAACAGCTGCCAGGATCAAGCCTAAGCTTTCCAGTAGCAATGGAAGAGTGAAGCTTCTTTCCAAAGGAGGATGGATAGATTGAGAGAAAGTGACTAGCAGCTGCTGAAATAACTAACAAGATGCACTGTTTAGCTATGCTGAGAGGCAGAGAAATAGAGAAAAATATATTGTAAAAAAATTCTGAATTCTAATATGAAGAGCTCAGATGTTCATCAGTTGCAATGGTGCAGTGGTTAGCAGTGAGTCAGAGCAGCCTCTGGTGACAGTCAAGGTTGTCACCCCTCCTGCAGAACAGCTACTACACAGACAGAACAGAAATTTCAGTCCTTTCTGTGATCTTGTGCTGTACATATGCCATACAAGGACATGGGAAAGTTAAATCTCTCTTAATTTTATACTCTCAGTTCTTATTATGCAGAGGAAATCACGGGGATGTTAAGAATGAGCAATATACAAGCAAGACCAATGAAGCCGAGGGGAGGTAGCCCTTCAGCTCCCAAAATTCTCTTTCTACAAAGCAGAGAGAACATGTCACAGCAAAAAGAAAACCCAAACTGCTCTGAATCAACTATCTAATGACTGAGAATTTACCTGAGCTACATTAAACGTGGCCATAGGGTCATTCAACTTATTTAGTGCTTCTTTCTTCCCACAAACACTTCCTCTCTCATCTCACATTCCCAGGGGGCCCTTGCAGGCTATAACATTATTAAGTAGTCACCAGCTTCTGCAAGTACCACCCAGCTGATCGGTGTGGGGGAGGACTGCTTACCCCCTAATCAAATGTTTCCCTGTCACCTTCGTTAGCTGAGTTGTGGTGTCTGTTTGTCAGGCATGATGCTTTGCCCAGTTCAAAAGTCAAGCAAAGTAGTTATTTTACCTACACACAGCCTTTTAATCTACCCTGGTTTAATCCATTACCTTCTACACTTGTAGGAACCAAGAGGCTGCAGCTCTGCTCTGGAACTGGCAGGAGCCTGAAGCTGGTATTTTGCAAAGAGACATTACTCAGCCACTAAGCAGTAGCACGTTTCTGGCAAAGGAGATGATACCTTTTAGCAGGGACCGTCAGAAAGTTAGAGGATCCAGAATTACACGAGTGAAGGGAGTACAATCTGCTATTAACAGGCTCACTTGACCTCTGCATCCTTAAAAGATGGGCCACATGATACTCTTCCAACTCCTTCAGGACTGGTCCAGACCCTCATTAGGGAGGTATTAAATGCTATCCTTTGGCTGAGGTGGGAATTTGATTCTAATTGCTTATGGCCAGTAAAGCTTGCTCAAATAGGAACCAGATTTCCACATGTCTTGGCCCCACTATCATACTGGAAATTCTGCCTCCTCAGCTTCTTGTATGTGTTTTTGTTTTATTTGAGGGGATCGGCTACCAGATCAGACCTTCTGGTTTCCGTGTTTGTACCGTAACAAGACAACACTGTTACAGACCTCAGGCCCAATTAGCCATCAGTTACACTTGGCAGCCAAATCCAAAGGAATGTATTAAAATTTCAATTTGCACAGCCTAGTTAGCATTAGAATCATAGAATCATAGAGTCATAGAATTGTCTAGGTTGGTAGAGACCCTTGGGATCATCGAGTCCAACCATCTACCCTACTCTACAAAGTTCTCCCCTACACCATATCCCCCAACACCACATCTAAAGGTCTCTTAAACACATCCAGGGATGGTGACTTAACCACCTCCCTGGGCAGTCTATTCCAATGCCCAACCACCCTTTCTGTGAAAAATTCTTTCCTAATGTTCAGTCTAAACCTACCCTGTTGGAGCTTGAAGCCATTCCCTCTTGTTCTGTCATTAATTACCTGTGAGAAGAGACCAGCACCAACCTCTCTACAGTGTCCTTTCAAATAGTTGTAGAGAGTGATGAGGTCTCCCCTCAGCCTTCTCTTCCTCAAACTAAACAGTCCCAGCTCCTTCAACCGCTCTTCATATGATTTGTCTCCTAGGCCCTTCACCAGTTTCGTTGCCCTCCTCTGCACTCGCTCCAGCACCTCGATATCTCTCTTGTATTGAGGTGCCCAAAACTGGACACAATACTCGAGGTGTGGCCTCACCAGTGCTGAGTACAGGGGCACAATCACCTCCCTACTTCTGCTGGCCACGCTATTTCTAATACAAGCCAGGATGCCATTGGCTTTCTTGGCCACGTAGGCACTCCGCCAGCTCATATTCAGCCGCTTGTCAGTTAGAACCCCCAGGTCTCTTTCTGCCAGGCAGCTTTCCAGCCACACCTCCCCAAGCCTGTAGCGCTGCATGGGGTTATTGTGGCCCAAGTGCAGAACCTGGCACTTGCCCTTGTTGAAACTCATACCATTGATGTTGGCCCAGTGATCCAATCTATCTAAGTCTCTCTGTAGAACTTCCCTGTCCTCCTGGGAATCAACACTCCTGCTTAACTTGGTGTCATTTGCAAACTTGCTGATGATACACTGCATACTGCACCTAAAGTCATGCATGTTTGCACTTCTGGTACTTGAGCCAAATTGTGTTCTGAGCACAAAATAGAAGCACAGCATTGCCTCAAGAAGAGATTCCTGGGTCTAGAGGGGACTTTCAGACCACCTGAATAAGGAGCCCCAAGTCCTTAAACAGCTGAAGAGAGAGAAATACCATAAAGTCAAAGAAACAAGAGCTACAGAACCAATTTTTTTTTTTTTTTCTTTCTTACTGGCTTCATGACTTTGTATTCCTGGCTATCCAGTGCTAGGTTCCAATGGAAGGCATGGAAATTTGTACCAATAGCCACCTAGCAAGGGTATATCCTGAGAAAAAGTAGGAACAGGACTGAGGTCTCTCAAATTGAAACAAATCAGTGCTCCCTGCTCATATCACAAACAGTGTGGGATATATACCGTCGCCACTGGGTTCTTAAAAAAAGAGGTCACAACTGCTGGGCTTTGTGCTAGTTCTGTACTGCCTGTCCCCGTGGCTTAGGTGGATTTGAAGCACTGTGAATGGGACAAGCTCCTCCATGGACCTGTACCTCTTGCCTCACAGAGGAGTCAGAGTAGTGCTGGGGAGCCCGGCCGCTCAGCCCCAGGCAGCTCCAACCTCCCAGGGCACTCCAGAATCCCAAATGTAGGTGTCTGTGAGATTGGTTACAGAGAATAACCTTCCTGTATTCATGTCTTGAAAACAGAACCTCCACCTTAGCCAAGTACTGCTTCAGAGCCTGTCTCTCCTTTAATCCTTGGTGCCCTCCCTTTGAGAGGTGTATTCCATGTCATTGAATTCTCACCATTATACATTCTGCGTTTATATCTCTCTATTTTTAAAAGTATCCATTAGTTTGTTGTTATCATAGTTAGACATTGCCTATACTGAATAAAGCAGTCTTGTGCCCGTGACTCACTGATGTACATCTGGATGAAGATTGACTCTCTTTTCTGCAACACAGCCAGTTCTGGCAAAAGAAAGTATGAAGAAGCACATGACAGAACTTAGCCAAGGAGTAATAAGACTCACCTGAACATATACATTTTTTAATTGCTAAATGAGACATGTTCCACAACAGCTAACATTTTTTTTAAGGAGATAATTCATTCCATTCGTAATAGATTTAATTGTGCTCTGATTGCTCACACCTGGCAATTTTGTTTTGCAGCACTTTTATTTGCTCCCCAAAGCACTTTCAAAGCATAGAATGGGCCTTGCGCCAGGTATAGTATATGATTCAAGCCCTGAAATAAATGGAATGGGATTTGCAGAGCGAGCTCTAGACATAGACAAAGTATGCAGTCGCTGGGGCAGCTGCCTGCTTTGCCTCTGCCAGAGACCTTCCATTGCTACTGCCGAGGGAAAGGATGCTGTGAGTAGGCTAAAAGCTCTTGCACATCCCTCTTGCAGAAGGAGCAGTCATGGCCCCTTGCTCTGGCACAAGCAGCAGCACCAAGCCGGCTTCTTCATCCCAGTGCTGCCCCTGGCTCTGACAGTGCTCATCCTCAGAGGGGTGAAATTCTGCATTGTCTTCATCTCTGAGCCCACTCTGGTTCCTGCTTTATTCTGGATTCAATCTTTTTATTGATACTTGTCTGGATGATATTCAGGATAATGAAATAATTTTCACATCCTCCCATTAACAAATTTGAAATTTAACCCTAAACAAATCTGAGAGCATTGGGATGTTTTTAATACATCTCAAGGACTGCCAGCCCTCAGATATTGTTCCTTCTAGCATTTTTCTTGATTTCTCAAAAGACCCTCAACTCAGGCAACCCCACCAGAATCTTCCTCTCATTTTCTCTTTACGGCTTAAAGACCCATCCTGAGATAAGGACTCATTATACTGTACGCCTTTCTCCCAAAATACTAAGAGATTTCTTCTCCCTCAATGAACTCATTCTTTAAATGGATGAGAGGGGAAAAGGGTGGAAGAGCAAGTCGAGTGACAGAGAAGAGATATGATTTTCTCTACATTGGGAGCCATATTGGTTACTCTGGAGTCCAATGTAACAGTGCCTGGCATAGATAAATGTCTTCAAAATGAATGTAGTATGCCCTAAGACAACAGAAAATCTGTCCTTTATAATGGAAGACACATAAAACTAGAAAGAATCAATTTCAAATAGCCCCACAGAGTGCAAGATGGACTGAGAGAACCTGCATGGATATAGAAGGGATATACTCCATGCCAACCAGCGCAGGCAATTCCTTTGAATTATTTCATCAGAGGTACAGTCAGTGATTAATAACGTCTTCACTAAGAGCAGAATCTAAATCTATGGTGGTAGGCAGGAAAGGATGACTTGACTGAGTTTCTGAGCAGACAGAAAAACAATTTCTGAACTGAAATCTAGTGTCTCTTTTTAAAAAAAAAAAATAATTCCTTCTTCTAACCTACCAAACTATAACACAAAAATAGCTCAGATTATACTCTAGGGCAGTTGTTTACATGCATATTTACCAATTCTCCAGTGAGCAGATTTCTGAAGCCAATCATTCAGTGCTTAATTTTCTCAGCAAGAGGAATGTAAAAATCTATCCACAGTGAAAACACCCATGCTTTTCAGGGGTAAAAGATAAGGGTTATACAGACAATCCAGAAGCAAAACCTGAAGAGATGTAAAATACTCATCACTTCTATTGATTTTAAGCTGCCTGGAAGCATCTCCTGGGAATGTTTCTCTAGATATTATCTCTGTAATCATAGTATTCTCAATTGAAAAGACAACGGCTCTGTTGCAGTGCTTTTGGATTGTAAACACATGAAAGCGTTGGACTGGTAAGTGGATTGTTAGCAGAGATCAAAGGACAAATTCATCAGCCGCATCAGGTTCTGAAAGGTAGGACTCTTGATGCTGACTGGCTTTCTCAATGAGAATTCTTTCATTTCTGACTCCTGCCATTGGCAGTACTGAGCTGGTGCTTGATTCTGTTCTCCCACAAGTAACAATTGACCCGAATGCCACTGAACAGTGAAGGCAGTAAGATTTGGAAGGGCTGAGATCCATTGTTAGAATAAATCTACTGACAATAGACTTTTCGTGGAAAAGCAATTTAGGAAAAAAAAAAGACACTTAGGAACTTGAACATTTTGGAACAGTTATCTGCAGTTACAGGCAACCACATACTCTATCTTCTAAGTGGTTTTCTATCTGCTCCTCTTATTGGAAGGCTGTTGCAGAATCATGTTGTTCTGTCACAAGAAGTCTTCTAATTTCCTGAAGAAAATGTAATCGTCCCCAGTTCTGTTCACTTGTTCTTATGCCAATGCTTTTTTTAAAGGAAATAATTTTTCCACCCTCCTTGTTGTGTTTAAAACGGTAGCCACATCCCCACCCAGTCTTTCTTTTCTTGGACTGATCTAGAACAGCTTTGCTTTCGAATTTGTTTTCTAAGATGCCTCTTAAGTCTCAGAAAAAGCCTTTTCAGTGCATGTCTTTGAGACTGAATCCCTCTCTTGAAAATGGGTGACTGGAATTCTGCATAGCATTCCCAAAGACTTATCACTGCCCTTTCCCCAGCACGCCAGCACTTCCCTCTCTTGCTGAAACACCTGACATGATAGCTTACTGGAGCCACTTAGAAAACAGCTCTTTAGCCTATGTATTCAGTGAGTAAATGAAAGTTACTAAGCTATCAGATACAATTTAGGATCTCTCTTTGGGGTGAAAGGAGTATATTTCAGTCTTAAATGTTAGCTTTATTCTGCTTACCATGTAAAACAAGTGCCATTTTAAAAGGAATGTCTTGTCATTATTAGTCCTTTCAGATTGTCTGGAGGCACCAGGCATGGATTGCTGGAACCATGCAAGCAGAGACCAGTCTTTGCACAAAAGAGCTGCTATTCTCAGTAAAGCTAATCCTACTCTATATTCAGTATGATTTTGTTCACGCATTCACATGCCTACTTAAAAACATCATAGCAGATTTTGGAAAAGGTATGAAATCTAAATACAAGCACAGTTGATGTCTGCAGTAAATACATCCATATATTTAGAAAAGTCCTTTTACATAGTCCATTCCTAGATGACAAAATGAGTCAGTGATTATCCAAAGCTTCCAAACTTAGAGGCTCCAAGCAAGACTGTGGAAAAAATGAGAAAAAGGGGGAGAATTACACTGGCAATAAAGGACTTACAAGGTAGCTTTTAATGTATTACTAATATATGCAGCTGATATCTTAAGCATCTATAATCCTTACTTCCATATTAGGAAAACAAAACATCTTTCCAAATTTGTCTTATTAAGGTTGATAAAAATTAACTTCTAGATACAGAATTCTTCTCGGCCAGATAGGTACTGCCAGCTACCCCATAATGTTCTCCATGTTGCAACAAAGCTTTGTTAAGCGCACTCAGAGAGGGCAGCTGGAGCTGTGTAAGGCTTGCCTGAAGTCAAACCATCAAAAAGGACCAAAAATGGATCTGCTGCTGGAACACTGGAGCAAAGCATTCATGGTAGAGAAAAAGTAGGGGGAAATGATTCACGATGGCCTAATTACATTAGAAACAATACTTACTCAGCTAGTTGAAGAAAAGAGCCCAAAAGAAAAGGAGAGAAGGACAGACCTTTGGTCAGTCTGATATTTGTTTTCCTGCGTGTGGAAAACCATTCCTTATGAAAACCAAGTTCTGCCATAATACAAAAACTCACCATCAAAATAAAGGCCTCAAAGAAACTGTTGGATGTTATCACTGACAGCATAGACTTGAGCCATTACTAATACTTAAACGTCATGAGACATATAAAGCATATAAGCAAATACAGTTCCAATGGGAAACATCTACAGACAACAGGTATATTTTGGTACTTATACAATGCGTTTATGGCTATTGCTTCCCACAGGAAATAACATTTAAGCAGTATACAAACTATCAGCTGTCATTGAATTATACTGCAAAGATGATCTATAACCCTTAAAAATGTGACTGTTTTTATTCTATAGCAATAGAATACTGCAAGACAGTAAAGCTAGCTAATGCTTTTCACAATATGCAGATGATCAGCTTCCCAAGTAGGAGACTTAAAATGAAATATTATTAACAATTTATGATTATTTCCAGGCAGATACTGAATGACTAATTCCTATCATATTTTTCTGTAGTTGCAGGAGGGATTGTTTCTGCACCTGTTTCTCTTCCCTCAAATCTAATCATCAGTAAAATTGTACTCAGTCAGCTGTTAAATTTCAGATCACTTAGTATATTTCACACATTTAAAGACTGACAAAATATGAAGTCATATAGCCACAATAAAATGCCACGGTGATACCAAGAGAAGTGATCGCCAAGCTTGCAAAGCTTCACACAGTCTTGGATTTTGTTGTAATACCTAACCAGATTCAAGAAAATGGTGGATATTCATATGCAAAATAGAGTATCCAATTAATGTAATAAAGTTAGCAGAAGTTTGGAACAATGTGGTCTGTTTCCACAGATTGTTTTGAGACCTTAAACCAGTTGTTAATTATTAGAAATTTCTGTAAAACTGATTAGCTCATATCATCTCCTGTGACATTATTCACAGAGGGCATGGCATCAGCATTTTGAGAATAGAAGGTTCATTAATTCATTTAGTCATAAATCCTTACATTTTGTTGATTTACCTGTATTGGACCAATTCCCTTGTATCTGGAAGAAACATAATTGGTGTTTTGGCTGCGCACATATTTGAAAGCATCAATAAACAAAATCAAACATTGCAAGAAGTTCCAATCCTACCACAACTGCTCTGTCAACATGCCTAATAGAGTGGTAATTATTCATTCACATATTTATAGTCTGAGCATGGAAGTTTATCTCTAAAGGTTTTATATACTATTTACCACATACATTTTCTGAAAATAGTGGATTTAAAGTATGTACATACACATACATGTGTGTGTGCATATGCACACACATTTATGCCACAAAAGGCTACCCACATGGGCTGATAAATACAGATAGATAAATAGCTAGGTAAGGTAGATATGATGACCCAGTAGCATTACTTATCACTGAGGTCACCCAAAATTTTCCACTGACAGATTGCTTAACACTTTACAGAATTTCAACTATATCAATTGGAATGTTGCATTTTTATGTTAAAATGCTTTAGATACTTCTGAAAATATAACTAAGGAAAAAAATGTGGGTATAGCGAAAAAACAGCCAATGATTTTTTTCATTAAGAAGCCCTCAGCCTGCCTGCTTTTGAGCTGGAACATAAAATACTCCAAGGAGCCTTCCAGAATGTCAAGAATTTGTGCTATAACATTTTTATAAACCTTCAAAGTTGCACACTTCAAAAGCATCTGAAGAAAAAAAATCATACCTGGTTAGCAGAGACAAATTAGTTTGGCAACTAAATCTCACATAGGTTCAATCTCAGTTAAGTGTTCTTGGTCCCAGAGTTTCAAGACTGAAGAAGACTTCCTCCCTAACTCTTCCTGGCAGATGAAGCTTACTGTAATGTCTGGCTTCCCAAGAGGGGACATGGAAGTGGTCTTTCACCTTCAGTGCTGCAGCAGCTGATGCACCAAGAGGAGTCAGTGACCATACCAGAACCATATTAGATGGGGATTCCACAGATGAGCAAAGCTGAAGATGAAGAGAAGCCATGGCAGGAGTTTGTTAGAAGAGTGGGGCAAAAAAGACAAGAAACGGCAGGAGGAAAAAAGGTGGGGTTTTGTGCCTGGTAAGAAAGAGACTGAGAGGTGCCCAAGCCAGCAGGCCTTTTGCCAGTGGAACACTCTCTCCTAAAATGTGTTAAACGGAGCGGTCAGAGTAACATCTCTGTATTCCTATACTGCCAGAAAATAGGTATTAACTTCACTGTTAACAGGTGTCCTCATCTTCCTCCCTTTTCTTGATGGACATACCCAACCTCCTTATATTTCCAGGTACTCTGTTAGCATCTGTGTCCGTGCTGTGGAGCTACTGGTCCAGTCCCTGCAGATTACCCCAACTTGGGGGATGCACAATTCCATAAGACCCTCTTTTTCAACTAGGGAATTGTATTTAAAATATTCATTAAGATATAACGTTGCAGTTCCTGCAGCAGTTTTACATTATTTAATGCTGTGGTCATAGATAGTTCAGGGTAACTCCAGGAATAGAACCGTCACCCCCTCGCAGAAAATGGATTGTTTGACATTTTTATTAGCTCCAGCCTTTGTTCCGTGGAGATGACAGCCAGTTGCCTGCATTGGCATGACTGGTAGGAAAGTAGGTAGTGAGCACAGCTGACAGCATCTTGCAAGTCTGTGATGCTAAATCAGCATCGCTGCCACGTGCCTCTTCAGTGAGGACAGGATGTGGAGGTAGAGTCGTGACAGTATGTTCCAAGGTGTCCCTGCGGTTCTTCCAGCTTGCTCTGTCAATGTTTCATCTGGGGTTATTAGTGTTTATAAAAGCATGCCCTTAAAATAGCTGCACGGTGTTAATAGAAGCAAAAATAGCAGTTCTTCTGCTTAACTTCTTCATACTGGGGTAAAATAGGGCTAAATTGGGCAAGTACAGAGCTCATAATAGCACAACCCACTTTAAAGCTGACTTTCAAATCCCTTTCAGGTCTTAAAGAGTTTAAGCTAAAATCAGACCAGGACACATTCTTTCCCGCTCCGCAGAAAATCCTTCTCCCTTTAACAGGTGCAAGATTTGGGGTGGCTTTTGCTTAGAGACTGCTGAAGTCTGTTCACTAAGTCCTCCACTCACAAGCGGAGAAAGGAGCAACCATGAAATTCTCCAACTTCTGAAAAACACGTTATTTCAGAAAAATTCAGATTTGCATTGGCATTCATAAAATAACCATGTATATTCTAGCATAAAAAGAGCAGTGTTTTTGAAGAGTGGCATGCAAACCAAGGATCTTTATACACATCAGATGCTACAAATTTTACTCACCTATGAGGGGAGCATAAGGGGCATTGTGTTTACTTCTCTCATAACATTATTTCTCAAATAGACAAAGCAGTCTGTATGAGTCTACTCCCGGCACAGTGGATCAATTACCATCTGCCACCAAAACTGATGCATTGTTAGCTGTTCTTCTCTAGACAGTGAAATAAAGTGTTGATCATGTTTCAGTGAGAAATCCATCTTTTTTTTTTTTTCAAATTGGCTATAGGTCTGTAAGTATCTTCCGTGATTATTGTCAGATGAGCCACAGACAGTATTTGAAGTAACATACTGCATGTTCTAGGACAAGACAAGGAAACACCGGCTATTACAACGGTATGCCCAGATTCAAACCTCACTTGACACTGGAGTCTGTCTCAATCACATCAGTGAGGAATAAGGGAAGCTCTGTAGAAGAGGAAAATGAGTTACTTTATCATGCTACGGTATAATAAAAAGTCGTCTTAAAATTTGATAATCGAAATACTTTCTCATCAGATTCTTGATTTTTCCTGTGGTAAACTGCTATTTGTATACCGTGACTATACAACATTCTTTTTAAATAGGCATGTTTATTATTTTCAATACTTACAAGTTTCTTACAACTGTTGTTTCAGAAAGGAAACAACACAGTGACAGAACTGGGAGCATTTCCCATTTTGTTTCCTTTAAAATGTACATTTGCTTTAAACAAAAATATATGTATGTTTTGCTCATTTCTGATTCGCCAATGATAAAACAATATCCCATGTAAATTGCAGAAGCTGACAAGTTCATTTTTGTGTTTGTATATCAGACAAATAAATAAATCTTACAGTTACTAATTATTTTTCAACCTTGCACATGAGAATGTGATTAGACTGACTACAACTGACACTGATTATCTGAGACAGGATGTTGTTAAATCCCTTTGGGGAGCTTCTGAAAGACCCACCACATTTAGAGCAGAGAGCTTTTCTCTGCATTAGCTCATTTATGGAGCAATTACATGGAACTTACTACCAAAAAGATGTCAGGAAAAACACTGAGCAAATAGCTAAAGTGGAATTCACACCCCTCCCGTCTCTGTCAAAACATTTCACAACCTCATAGCCTTAAAATGTTTTGTCAAGATTATCTATAGCAAAGCTATTTGCTGTATATCAGTAAAAGGCATGAGATAGGTTAGATTAATACTACATGGAGGAGAGCCGGTAATGGATCTGAAGACAGCAGAGATTTCTCCCTGCTCAGATGGCTTCTTTGCTCCAAAAGACCCAATTTAATTAATTTTGTGGGATTGAAAAGCCCAATGTTTTCGTTTCATCTATCTCAGAATTTGCAAGTTTTGTAATTTCCTCAGAAAACAACTATGGAGGTTTTCTCAGTGAAGTGTGGATAAATATGCAAAATGCAGTGGTTTGAAAAATCTCCACTGGTTTTAGAAAAACCTGTGGATGAATTCACTTTTTTTTTTTTAATTTGACATTTCAAAGACCTAGTTTTTAGAAGCAATTTACAATTTTGTACCTAAAAATATGCAGATATGTAACAGAGAGCCAGGTAGAGACCATTTTCAAATCTGTATTCCTACAATGGGCTGTTTTCCTGACACCCATAGTTGAGAATGAAAACACATAGTGAAGTACTGCAGAACTGGTATGTATTAAAGTACACACCTATTGATTATGAGATTTGCAGTTTGAGAACATCAGAAAAGCTGAGATACACATAATCCAAAGTAATACTGACAGTTCACTGAAGATCCGACAATACTGAGGTATGACAGATTGCAGAGACTTATTCTCACCTCCACTTTGATTTTAAACCTAATATTGCTGAAAATTCATGTGATGACAACACCTAAACCTCAAGCCATCTTATTTTTTCTGTCATCCCTGTGAGTCTTCACATACTTAATCCAAGTCCAGGAAGGTAAGAAGTTAAAAGATACTTAAATGTTCCTTCCTTATTCAATAAACAACTCAGTAGCATAACTAGAGTAACATGCTGGAATTCAGTTAGTGCTTTTCCTCAGAGTGCCTTAAAGAGCATCATCTTGCTGCCGGTAGTTCTTGACATGAAGCCAGTCTCAGGGTAGACTTACAGCAGTAGCAAGAGACTCAGCAGAGTTCTCCTTTCCCATAAACACTGAGATTCTCTGCTCTCTCTGTAGCACAGCTGTAGCTCCTGAAATGTGTCCCTGTATATAAAGATGTGTTCATGGTCCAGAAGGTCCCTATTTTGCAGTTTTCCCTGGTAATTCCTGGTAAATACTGGAAGGTAGGATTTTCTGCATATATAGAGATCACTGACCACAGGGAAAGCTTATGCAAAAATACTGGTTCACAAATATGAATGTGCTTGAGCAAGGAAAAACCGATCTTTCATAGAGTTTACCCTTCAAGGCATGTTATGTTGCATTTCTGATATCGCAAAAGCAACACAGCAATACTACCGCATGAGGTATTCTGCATGACCAAATACTGTAGTCCTTACTCAGATTTTACTCAGGAAAAAACACCTTTGACTTGAGTGAGAATTTGCTTGACTAAGGACTGAACAGAGTGTTTTGAACCTTACCAGCATTGCTTGATGCTAATGTTGGGCAACAGTTCTCATTGCTAATTTGCCTGCCTCGTTGGCCTTCTCCTGGGCTCTGGATCTGCATTTGCTGTGTGTTATTCGTAGCTTGTATTGCTAGTTCAGATTGCTTCTCTCTGCTTTTCATTTCCAGCAAATATTTTGCAGCTATTGTTTTGCTGCTGGTAGATGTGCATGGAACCTGGTATGTGGAACTTGAACCTCAGCCCAGATTTAATTAAAACTGTGAAACATGTTCTCACTACGGTGCTCAGAAGGAATTTTGCTGACCCTCTTTCAATGAAGCATAAATTTGTTTCATCTGTTGTTTTTACAATGAAAAAGTATAAAGGCTTGATTCACAAATCTTCAGAGCAAGTGCTTCTCCAGTAAAACAGATGGAGTAGCATCTATTTACAGCCATAATAAGGTCAATCCTAAATGCTTATTCTGACCAATAGCCATATGAGAAAATCACTAAATATGTGTGCTGTAACATCACCTTGTTTTGTAGTTTTACTACTGCTTTAAAGTAAGATATCCTGAATAATAATTAGTACCAAATTATGCCATAGCCTATTAATATGCAGCAAATCTAGCTAGGTTACCACTCGTATGTCTTATGAGCCATACCTAGCCATGGTTTATCCTCTATTCATGCTGCAGGGTGCGAAATTCCTGGGTGCCAACATGCCTATGGCAACCTAGAATTCTCCAGGGCAGGCTCGCAAAATCTTCACCTACTCTCTGGGACAGGTAACTAATAAGTGATGTTTTGTGAAGTTATGCTTTCTTTCTGACTTTCTGATGTCCGTAAAAATGTTTCATTTTTTCACGTCAGTCTATAGTCTCTCATCGTTCAGTTGCGCTATGTTTTCTAAACTAGGGGAATGACAGCAGATCTGTTTATTATAGTATTCTAGATGCTCGCCTCAGCCAAGCCTGTAATAAGTATTATTAATGTGTATAAAAAATGAACCTTGTTTAAGAAGCTGCAAAATCCACAGCTGCTTACTATCGGTTAATATTTTTTTTCTGATATAGTTCTTATAATACAGAAGCACTGAATTCACCCACCTTTCTTAATTGCTCTCCTTTATCAGGTTTACATTAATCTTTGGTCTCCTGAAGTAAGGATTTTTTCAATGCTATAGTACAGAGATGTTGAAATGTTGAGGAGTTATGGCTGATTACAGTTTACATTCCTATGCAGCACATAATATAAGTTTAAGTGATGACTAATTTTTCCATATTTTGCTTAGATTCTATTCTACTTTTCTCCTGAATTTCCTCTTTGTTCTTTGTTGTTTGACTTTATTTCAAGTGGCAGGTATGTAGAAGAAATGTCATTCACTGATCCTGTAGTTTTCAACAACATATGAAAAACTGAAATATATTTCAAAGTAAGAAATTAGGTAAAAAAATAAAGACAGGCTAAGCTTTAGATTGCCTTCTTGCAGTCTATTGATTTTCTTTGAATAATGTGTGTGAATTTTCATCTTAAGAGTGCTGCCACTGTAGGAAAGACAGAAGTGAGATTCTTTTGGTATTTTTTGGCACTGTCTACACTCTATGGAGAGAAAAAAACAACAGTCTTGGAAAACCGATGTGAACCCCTGTTTTTCAGTCCCCTGGGGCTCTGCACATGCACTCTACTCCTACCTGGGTTTAGATGAGCTTGACGGAAAAAATAGCTTTGTTCTCCCACTTGTCTTTCTTAAAAGCAGGAGAGGACCAGTGAAGTGAAATATAGTTAGGGTATGTAAAGCTGTTTTTCAAAATGTTTGACCCTAATTACAATTTGATTGAATATTTGGAAGTCTTTGTATATCAAAACAAATTCACACAGCCACGGTTCAATCACTGAGTTTGATCTTATGTGGTGTTTTTAAATGGATACCTGTGGGGAAGTTCAGAGTCTTGGGATGATATTTAGTAGCTTTTCTGTAGGGTTCTCTCAAAAAAATCTCTTTTCCTACCATCACTATCCACTTGTAGTTCTTACTTTCAAAAGAAAATAAGCTTACTCTTACAGAGGACAATACCACAGTTTATCTCCAAGTATACCAGAGCTTAAAATGCACAAATCTAGGATTTTAGCTCAGGCTATTTAGCCATTTCATAAAATAAATAAACAGCCATTGAAAGATTTCTTTTCCCCCTGTTTTTTAAAAAGCTCAAAAGGATCTAAATTTTTATAGAGAGATTTTATTAGTTTCTGAAAGCTTGCTTCCTTCTTTCCTATTTATTAAATCAAATCTTAATCACATTGTTTCAACATATCTAGACTTTAAAAATTTATCTGGAAGCTTGCTTTCCCGTTATATTGAAAAACATCAGCTTGCTGATGGAACTGAAAAAAAAAGACATTTGTTTGTGAAAATGAAAGATAGTGAGTACGACAACTGTCAGCACTTACAAAATGAGGACAGATTCTATTTTACCCAGCCTGATGCACCTTAACCTTTAAAAAACTAATGAGAAAGCAACAAGAAATTCAGCAGGAGAGTTAAAAAAAAAAAAACAAAACAAATCTCAATTCACCCAGAATGCTGAAGTAGTTCAGTTATAAGGCAAAAAAAATGTGGTTTGTGCTTAGGTAATCCACATCTCAGGGCATAAGAGGAATTTTAGGGCAAGTCTTTAGAAAATGAAGCTGCTTCCTCACTCTGCATGATTCTTTGGGGTGCTATGTCTGCAGGACAGGTGGAGCAGGGCGCTCCTGGGTCCCCTCTGAAGAAGCACACTGCGTATTGCTTTTCACATAAATTCTGCCAATTTTCAGATGAATGTCCACTGCCTGTTTTGATCCCTCTAGACTTGTAGCGACCTCCTTCATTTACTGTCTCACTCCAAAAACTACAGAAGAGCTAATGCCAAAGTGTTGAACTGCTAAGAGGAGTTTGGAGGAATGAAGTCATGTCCCCTCTTCTTTCTCATACACCCACAAAAAAAGGCAACAAAACAGAGTCTTACACTGAAAAGCCAATTCAGCTAAGGGAGCAGGATAAAATAGACTTGACTGAACTAATAAATCATGACATCAGTTTGGGAGGAAGGTTGCATGAAATGACGGCACAACATGCTGAGCAGTGGGGAGCTTGCTAGAGGTGAACTCATTTATACTCTTGCAGAGTGGAAGACTTCTCAGTTAACAAGTCCTAAAATAGTGTGCTGCAGTGTATGAAACAAGGTAGGGCTTGAAATAATTAGCCAAAAATGACAGATGGCAGTTCCTTTCTTTTTTTCCTTCTCTTCTTTTGCTGTAATATCAGATTGATCAAAGAGCTGAGGATCATTTGTTATTGTAGGAAACTAAAAATATCTTGAAATATTCAGGCAAAATAAATTCATTCAGATAACAGCCGGTAGCCCTTATTGTTCCTGTTCAACACCTTATACATGAGTCTGTGTGTAGTAATAGTTTCCCTCAGAATGTGAATTACATCTGCACAGCTGAGAATTTGGGTGTGTCCAGGCTAAGGTGTATTATTTAATCAATGTATTAAATCAATTTATTAATTTATTTAATTTAATTGTTTGCTTTTTTTAACAAATCAGTGATCTATTCTACTGCCAGAAAACCTTCAAAAAAGTCCCTGGAGCTCACCTCTGTGGCATGTCGCCTTAGTAATGTCATACAGCTGCGTGTGATGGGGGAACTAAGTGATAAAGTACAGACTGCAGTAGAACTGCACTGATGGGTACTGAAACTGTCTGAGGGGTCAGGGCTGTGTCTCACTCTAAGAAATAGCAGCGTTATCTCCTATATTCTTTAGTAACAATATCTGGCAAGCATCTGCAGTTTTTTAAAGGTGAGCATCTGTGGTTTCAAGTTTGAGATACAAGACGAGCTTCTGTCTTGTATGACTTCTCTCACAAATAAGAATGCAACTGTGACCAGCTATAATTAAAAAGAAAACGCAGTAATTTACTCAAAATAAAGCAATAGTCACTGCTTATAAAGGAAAAAAGTAGTGGTATCGCAGATCCTCCTCCCCGCAGTCCCAGTAATAATTCTGTCTGACTGGCGCTGGAGCCAAAAGAGTATATTTGATTTTTTCAGCTGCTTAGCATAACCTTTCTGATGGGAACTGCTAAGATAGCCCAACAAAATGACTCCCTTGAGCCATACAAAGATGAATTTCAAATCAGAGGAAATAGAAAAGGATTGGGAAAGGAAGGAAATACCTAAGGTGAGAACAGAGATGATGACCTCTGTCCATCAGCCTATGTCTGATACCAAATATACCAAATATACCAAATGAAATGGGAACAAAATTCTTTCCCTACTACTAAAGCACATTTCTATAGTGCTCCCCTCCCCTACCTCCAACCTCAGTCCTTTAATAGAAAGAGTAAGATAAATTTCAGCTTGCTTCTGGGCAGTGGGTTTCACCCATCCTCATTATACGTCCTATTCCAAATAAACAGCACAATTCAGGAGGAACCACATTCCCATTCCAGCACAGCTTGATCCAGATGAATCAGGAAGGTAAAAAGACAAAAGCAAAAGTGAGAAAGGTTTAATAACACAATTAAAATATAATTTTATAAGCCTGTGAGCTGATGTGGCAGGCTGCTTTCAGTAATTTCCAGAGGGAGTGCTTATTCGTGACTACAAACCAAAGCAATCTAGAAGCTGGTCACTCGAAGCTGTAAGGAGAGCTGCTGCAACCAAAGGCAGCTTGCTCAATCACCTGGAGAGCTCTCTTTGCTTCCAAATCATAAATTGAAGTCTACCTCTAATTTTGCTACCTCTATTTCTCAATACCTCATTCTTTTTATTTCCTCTCCTTTCTCATCACTGCTCAGTTGTCTGGATTCCCTAGTGAGATGCGGTGCAGACTGCTAGGACTCTGCCAGACATTAAAAAGTAGGCAACGTCTGTTCAACAACTTCAAATCACTTTCTGTGGGAGGCAGCCCCCCCAATAGCCTTTGTTACGGCAAGAAGTATTTGTTTCAGTCAGCCCTTTCTCCTGCTTTTCTTATCCTTTTGTACCCTGCAACTCTACATTGTAACTCACCATTTTTTCTAGCCAACAGTTTTATGCAAACATATTGGCCTCTGGAAAGTCAAAAATTAGTAGCTCTTACAGATGTGAACCGTCTTCCAGAGTCATGGCAAGAGCAGAGTCTGGGTAGCAGGCAGTGTGAAGGTCCCTTCATCCCTGGGAATGGTCAGGGTCATTATGTCTCTGCTCTCTTGGACAAATGCTGGCTGAAGTTTGCCATGCCAGAATTTACCTCTCTTCTCTCCCAGCTTCAGCAGCTGAGTCATTTCAGATGCTGTCCAGAGCACGAGGCAACATTTGGACAATGCAGACAATTTGGAGCGGGGCATGAACATGAGCAGAGTCTTCCATTACAAGAAAATCAGCATACTCTTCCTACCTCTAAAGAATGAGTCAGAAAACATGTATTCCTCCTTGAATTGCATGCTTTTTTTGTTCTCATGCACCAAAACAGCAGTGAACAAGGATAGCCCTTATTCACACTTCTATAGGATCACTTAGCAGAACCTAACAGTTTGCATTTAAGCCATGGACTCTAAGAATCTACTTGCTGGAGCTGAAATCAGTCAGTCCCCACAGACTTTAGGGGCACCGTATCAGAGGCACTAGGAGGCAGCCTGGAAGAAGGCAGACATTGTAACAGTTTCTGCTATTTCCACTGATCATTCCGCTTTAGCCGCCTTTGAATTTGGGCACTGCTTTTTTGCTGTGCGCCGCATTAATTTCTCACAGACGGCCAGCCCGACTACACTCAGGTATTTAACCTCAAAAGTGTCTTGTAAGCAAAAGTCATCATCTCGTTAATGGGAAAAAGAAATGTATTTTGAAGATTCCAGATCCAAATCAAGTTAGCAGAAGTATTAAATCAGTCTCAGAGAGCTGGCTCAGCTCTTCAGTCTCGGTGCAGCCCTGTACAAAGCGCAGCATTGGGCTGGCCAGAGCAGATGCACATGGTGGCCAGTTCCCATCCCAGTTTGCAAGTCCATGTTTTTCCCTCTCCATGAGCTGCTCTGCACCCTGGATTCCTTAGCACTCTGCACAATAACATGTTCCCTAGATGCAGGTCTGGATTCTCACTGTTCATTTTCATTTGCCCTTCGCAGTTTTCAGCACACTGGAGGAATCACAATTGCCTGCTGAAGGAACTTCATTTAAAATAATCAAAACACCTTTAGTGTCTATTTCTGAAAGCTGTAATTTTATTCATGGTATTTCTATTCAATCCATTCAGAGCCTTAGGTTATGGATAGTACCTTTAAATAAAGGACAATTTGTATGTCTTTATTATGAGCATATTTCAAAATCTTGCCATGTTCCACCGACAATAATGGCATTCACTTAAGGCAACTCAGCGCTGGCAGCTGGTCCTCTAACGTTTTTTTTGCATGTCAACATGTAACTGAATTTTCATATCTTAATTTCCTCATATTATGGTTAGTATTGAATGCTCTTGTTGGATAGATGTGTCTGGGGGCTTTGGACACTTGCTATAGAAGTCACTCCTTCTGCAATGAAAGACTGTCAGGTCAATATAACCAAAACATAATTCAGTTTTATTTTTAAGAGAGATCTCTCTTTTCTACCTCTTAGGAATAAGTCCAACACAGTTTAGACACATTTACAATATAATACCCCTTGGCTGGTCTGAATTTTAATTGTGGAAATCATGCAACAGTCAGGTGCTCACATCCTAAGAGAAGAAAAGATAACTTCCAAAATCCAGCAGTATTTCTGTTTTAAGGTAGCTGTATCAGCTCTCCAGGTACTGTAAATAGGCTCTCATGCTAAGGATCTGTCCCACGGAACTTCAGACTGCAACTGCTAAACATCTCTTATTTTCCCCAAACTCCCTTCCAAATATCTCTCTTTAATGTTTCTGATAAAGCATCCCTCTTCTCTGGTTTAAATTCTGCTGAAATGCCTGGAAAGTAAGTAAAGGACTCTGTTACTTGTTTTATGTGTCCATCAGTCATCTGGAAACTATCTGAGCTCCAGATTTAGATCACCCACACATTTGTTCTGAAACATATGTACAGGCCTTCCCTCTCACAATCCAAACCCAGCTTCAGGTTGTTTATTTTGAAAATGAGTACTGAAAAGAGAATTCAAATGGCTTAATACATGTGAAAAAAAAGAAAAACCAAAAAACCAACCAACCCCACCTCCAAAAGCTACCTATCTATATATCTGTGTGTATACGCGTGTATATATATCTATAGGAAGGAAAGATCTGCATGCAATTTGACAGGCAAACTGTTCATACTCTGAAGTTTCAAATATTTAACAAACTTCTCTGAAAGTAATGGAGAAATTTGGTGGATGTGCTGCAATGAAAACAAACCTGACAGACGTTGGTGGAAATTTGCAAAAAAATAGGTGAGCTGAACAGAGTGTGTGTGAGCCTGAACTTATAGGAAAATACCTACTGTAGACCTTGGATACACATTTGTGGAGGTATTTGTTTGGGTACAAATGAAGCTGCTGAATAAAGAGCACAAGAGCATTGGGATTTTTGGACTGGGCTCTGGGTCTGAGCTGCAGCAACATAATCTATTTCCCCAGTAAAACTGATTTCAGGTCTGTAGTTCGGTTCTCAGAATCTGGATCTAGACTTTGTCATTTGATCCCATCCCCCTCCTAATGAGATGGAGCAAGCGCAAGGTTAGCCACAAAAACTGCAGACAAGGAAGATAGTTTTAGCATTACCATTTTGAAACGGTGACCCTGAGCATGTAACACATAATCAAAACTTGATTAACATAGAAATCCAATTACTGCTTCATTAAAGATCTTTCATTAATCTAGCAAACACTTGTAAAATGCTTGGACTTCATTTCCCAACAACTACAAATCTAAAAAAACATTGCTGGGGGGTCAGATTCAATGACACAACTGTCATCTCAAAGCTATTCCTCCCAGGCCGAGGTTGGGGTGCCTTTCTTGTGGTATGTCCACCCTGGGCAGCAGGCAGATCTAGCGTGACCCATGCCGGAGCCGTGCCCTGTGACCAACAGCAGAGCTGTGCTGGAATAAAACGTCCTGGGTAATCCAGACCACCACCCATGGGTCAGCAGGAGCTGCTGAAGCCAAAATTCCCTGGTAGCCCCAAGGTTAAGTCCAGCTCCATTGAGTAGCAATGCAGTGGTACTGAGGACCTGTTGGCATCTCTGCTAGCTGTGAACGTTCCCAGAGCTTTCTGTCCCCAGCTTTCTGCTCCCTGGGGTGTGAGCTACATGTCAAGAAGAAGTCCCCTGGTGCCTTTCCTCCTGCCTGGATGACTGCCCTCATCTCTGTGATGATAGACTCCATTCAAAGATCAGAAGCAAAACTAGGGATGTGGCTGTTTTCTCTCTTTGAGACAAACAGGCCATGTCTTTGCAGAGGTCCACAGCAGACTCACACTATTGGGAACGAGCTTCCAGAAAAGCAAGTGCACAAACCTGGCCCCAGGCTCTCTCCCTGTCACTGCTCCTGGCTGTCGTCAGTGGTCTAAGTCGGCACGGCATGGCTGGGCTCACAGGAAGTCCCTTGGCCCTTCCCAGATACCCTCTCCTGCTCTTTAGACTCCTCCACAGCCTGCACCTGTGCACGGTTGTATTTGACTTTTCCCTAGATAAAAATCCACACAGTGGCAGAAGAAATGATGCTTTTTGAAATTCTGTTCCAGAATATTTTTTGAATTTCTATCAGTGCTCCCAAATTCCTGATCCTATGAAGCCCTTTTTTAGAATGTGACACATCGCAGACATGAAAGAGGTCTGATAAACACTTTAAAAGCATTTAGCCATTCTTTTTTGTGGGCCTCCACGCACTCTAAGCAAACAAGAAAGGGAATACTATTACCTCATCTCATACACACAGTACTGAGTCAGGAAGAGGGGGAGTTATCTGATGAGATGCGGTTGTCTACGTCTGAGCTCCTTGACTATATTCCCTTTGTAATCAACGGAAATGGGTACTTCCAGATTTGCGTCACCTCATCTAAAAGCAGGCTTCTAAAATAGGTCAGATTAATCTCATCCTGATAGTGCCTGCTCATCATGACCAACTAAGAACGGGAGCCAGAGCTGACCATTGACATTTGCTTCTGGTCAGGTCAGTCTTGCCTTAACTTGCTCAACCTGCATAACACCAGAAACATTTGGCAAAGCCAGGTGCAAGACTCAGAGCCCCAAACCCCAGACCAGGTTAGTTCCTACTTACACATTCTTTCTCCCAAGGCAGGATGTTTAACCTACAAAATACAATTGGTTTGACTTAGGATTTCACAGCTGCATTAAAACTTCTGTTTCACTACCCAGAAATGAGAACCTCCAATATGTTTTTTCAGTATATTTGACATGGGCTTCTATCTTGCCCTCATTTAACATTCCTTCCACTGCTAATTTCCTTCCTAACACCATTAATCATATTTCGTTTTACTCACTCCTAGTGCTGTGTGAAGGAATCTAATCAGTTCGTTCAGAGAGAATTTCAGTAGCTCAAAAAATGGGTTTGCTCTGGTTTTAAACAACATTGCAGAACCATCTACAAAGCAAAGCCCTGGGGTGGCAGGCAGATGTGAAAGTGCTGCGGAAGCACTTTGACCAGCCAGGTGGAGACATGGGTTTTCAGGACGCTCTACCGACGGGGGCAGCCCCATAGACGTTGACTCTTAGCGAGTAACAGCTCGGGGGGCATCCTCTCTGTGGGCTGTCTGAGTGTAACAAGCTCTAGAAATGCTCCAGCCTCCAGGCAGCTGAACAGCCACACCTTTGCATGCCAGCACTCCTCTCTCATCAAGCCATCTGCCAGGCAGATGAGCTGGCAGAAGATCAGACAGGTACAATGAAAACCTGCTTGTTCTCTAGCACACCTTCCTCAGAATAGAGCCGTTGCCACATGGCATCTTAGCTTTGCCTGAAATGCTCCGGTGGAAATATGTTCACCTGGAGCTTCTCCAGCCAGCTCTACAGATGAATCCCAAGCAGTGGCTGCAGGCTGAGACAGGCACACGTTGTCCATCTCCATTCTGCTCATCAACCTGCGCACCCTTCCCTGGGGCTGAAGCTGTGTGGAGTGGCACAAATGCTCAGCTTAACGTACCGGGTGGCAGGAACATCTAGAAAAAAAAATATGTATTTTGACCACTCACCACCCTTTGTGGACAAAGGTCTATTGGAGGGGGAGAGGTGACACCAGGCATGCAAACATCTCTTTGCTTCAACTCTTGTGCAAGCCGGGATGGCAAAATTTTAACACCAGGAAAGTGCCAGGAGTGTTTGGTGGTAGTTGAACTTTCCTGCACAGCCTTCTCCTCTTTCTCCTGTAAAACAGACCTCTTTTCACTAAATGTAGAGCCTGAGTAGCGCTAACTCCCACCTGGTAATATCTCCCCTGAAGAGCCTCTGAGCTGTTGCTGAGGATCAGCTCCAGCAAGGGGATTCAGCAGTGAGGCTTGGCGTCTCTCTGTAGGAGCACTCCCTGAGGGAAGAGGGCTTCAAATTCCCCAGCAAGAAGCAACTCAAAAATTCAAACCTAGCAATTACTGACAGCATTACAATATTTGTGGGCACAAATTTCTGTGCCAATATATGTTTTCATATCTGGTTTATATTTTCAACGGTATAAACAGAACTAATTGGTGAATATAATACTTTGGAAAGTCTGAAGACCTGTTTTTAATAACCTTTATAGTAGCTTCCCTTGAGAGGTTTTCTGTCACCAGTCTAAATATTTAATATTGTACTTACCGTCCTTGTTTTTAGAGAAATACTTTAATGAAGCAAAATAAGTGTCTAAAGGGTGGGTTGAAGGAGGATGGAGCCAGACTCTTTTCAGTGGTTCCCAGTGACAGGACGAGGGGCAACAGGTGCAAGCTGGAACATAGGAAGTTCCGTTCAAACACAAGAAAAAACTTCTTTACAGTTAGGGTGACAGAGCACTGGAACAGGCTGCCCAGAGAGGTTGTGGAGTCCCCTTCTCTGGAGATTTTCAAGACCCGCCTGGATGCAGTCCTAAGTGATGTGCTCTAGGCAATCCTGCTTTAGCAGGGGAGTTTGACTAGATGATCTCTAGAGGTCCTTTCCAACTCTGAAAATTCCGTGATTCCGTAAACAGGTAATAACTTGCAAACCACTGGTTGTCTCAGGAGCAGGACTTTGGAGATCATTAGAAGAAACAGAGAACCACTTATGCAAAAGGTCCTCATCGACAGGATTTTGGATCTTGTCCTGCAATTCCTCCCAGATGTCAGAGGTTCAGGAAATCCATGGAGTATAGGATTGGTGCTTTCTAAGGCCTACTACTCCCAGATTTCCCAAGACTTTTATTTGCAAAAAAGTCCTCTCCTTTCTCCTGGCTCTACTTTTTCCATTGAATTATTTTCTTAGTTTTTAACTAAAGAATGAATATATATTTATAAAAACATATTTGCTGAAAATATATATTCTTTATTATATACATAATAAGTACTTTATATACATAATAAAGGACCATAAGGGCCAACTAGCCATAGAAAATTAATTATGAAATAAAATATATTGCTTTAACATTAAAAAAATTGTGAGGTAAACCTTTGTAATTAACTGGTATGTGACAAGCTGAAACAAAATGCAGCTCATTTGTGGAGTTGGTTGTTTTGGAGAAAAGGGAAAATGCTAAATGCTTGACTTCATGTCTCCATACTTTTACTTTTTACTTTTCCCCTCTTTTCAACCCTGTCTAAATGACCACTACCAAATTTACAAGGGTACACAGCAAAATTAAGCACTCCTTATGAAAAGCCCAGACTTCCAGAACAAGCACGTACCCAACACAGGATAAGGACAGAGAATTCTGGCATGGCATTATGTGGTACCACTGGAAGCTAACAGTAAGGGGAAGATTGTCAGAGGAAGACTATCTGTTTTGTGAGAAATGCAAAAAATTTAAAAGCTCATGAAATACTTCAGATTTGTATAAAATAAAAATTGAGCCTCTGATCCTGCTATTAGAGATACTAAACTTCACACACTGTAGGTTCTTCTTTCTACTGTTTCTCTCACTTCCCTTACCTTTGCCTCTTGGGTGTCCCTTTATATAAAACCGTAAGCAAGAGAAAACAACAGGCTGTACCTTAAACCAGTAATGTACCTAGATAAAGCTCAAGTCCTGCAGAAATTGAAACCATTCTGGGAATCCTGGGAAATCTGCTCTCAGTGTTACAGCTATTAGTATTCATTCAATGGTTTCAGTCCCAGATTCAGGAAAATTTCCCTGTTTGTGCCAATCATAAGCATAAGTTTCATTGAGTCATTGCTTTAAGTTAGCTATCTTTTCAGAACTTGCTTGGCTTAATAAGGATACCAAAGCAGATAGTTTAGTGCTTTCCCAGTTGGAGTGTTTTCTTTCTTTCTTTCCTTCTTTCTTTCTTTCTTTCTTTCTTTCTTTCTTTCTTTCTTTCTTTCTTTCTTTCTTTCTTTCTTTCT
>VZSZ01006913.1:394878-453723 GCA_013398815.1 Ibidorhyncha struthersii | reverse complement strand
CTCCCTTCCTTCCTTCCTTCCTTCCTTCCTTCCTTCCTTCCACATTTCAAGTTGAACTTCAAGGGAAGAAAATGCTGAGCTTCAAGTTAAGTTTATCTTTCAAAATTTTGCTGAACTGGGGCCCTCGCACAAGCTTCAGGCTGCCAAAACCTGCCAAGCTGTCCAGATCTGAATCCCAAAGCACATTTTGGCAGCTCAGACCAGCATCGCTTTCCACCTGAGGATCAAGATTTACCCAGAACTCATATTCTGAACCCCAAATTTCCCCACATAGACAGGTCTAGGCACATGTGTATATGCAGAAGCAGCTTCCTTTGAGGAGTCAGGTGCTGTGTTCCTACCTACCCAACACAACTGAGACCCAGAGCAAGAAAGTACCTACATGAGGAAGCAGAACACAAAGTTATTGGAGGCCATTAACTTTCCTCTTCTTCCTCTTTTTTTAAGAAGTCTCCAGCTATTACTGGCATTCCTGGCATTCCTATTATATTTGTACCTGTACAGCCCCCCTTCCTCCCAGAGGTCAAACTCTGCCTGTGGCCAAAACTCCCCAGTGAAGCAGGACATTGTAACCTCCCCTGATCTGGCTTAACTTCCATTAACTGCACTTGCCCAGCACAGACCAGCAGACTGGGAGTTTTTATCCAAAGCCATAGCTGGAGGACCAACTGCCTACCTTTTGTACAAATCCTAGTGGTTTGATTTTTAGAGCCGCAGACGACTTGAGATCAAATCTCTTTTCACTCTAAACAGTTTTGACACTGTAACTCCCACTTCACATAAGAAAATCCAAGTTGCCAGGCTACGGGAAGGAAAACTGACCACTCTTCTTTCCCAAGACGAGCAGAAGAGTAGCAAGAAGCAAAGCAAGTGAAAGGCTGTATGATGTGGTACCATCATGAATGAGGACATGCAAAAATGAGCAACGTGGGTTCAGATTCTCATTTGCCTGGATAATTTGGGGGATTTATTCACCAAGCGAAATACAACACCTAAATGATTGCATTAACTGGAGCTGCATTAAATGTCTGAATTAGAACATATTATTTTAAGAGAATATAACTACAAGTGGTAACCTAAGTATAACTGTAACCACGCAATATGTGTAATTGAAATAGAGCACTGTGTTGGCAAAACATGAGACTGTTTCTGAGCTCTAAGCCACATGGATCAAGTAAGCCGTAATTGTAAAGCTTTTGCGTTAACTTACTGAAGCTCCTATCGCCGTTCGTAGAGGAGAAGGCAGTCACACCGAAGACAGCTGAGATAAGTGTTTCTTGAAGAATGGCATGTTGTTCCCAACTCTCTTGTCTAATTAAAGACCCAAAGCATTATTCTACTGAAGTTGATGGCAGTACTCACTTGACATCAAAGGGAATCAAGATTTCCCATTCTTTTATGAGGAATTATTTTTATCATAAGATTAAAAACAAGCAAGGCAATTCACAATGCATCACATGGTAGCGCTTTTGTCTCTATGTGATTGCAGACTCCAATTCTGTAGTGCCTCAGACCTCCCACCTGAAGGCAAAAGATCAGCTCAATACTGAGGTTGGAGTCTTTGAACCAAGTTACAGACACCTCCAGGGATACCAGCTCTGACTGGAACGCTGTCCCACTGTGCAACTGGCAAACGTGCTAGAAGACTAGCTTACAAACTAAATAGACAAGGATAGAAGATTTCCCTTGTGCAGATAAGACTTGAGGCAAGTGCAGACTGGTCTACCTGGAGTCACACAGTTGAGCTCCAGTAAAGCAAGGGAAGTATTCCCAGGTTCATCGCTTCAAATCCAGAGGGATTATTTGGATGCAGATGGCACTTTGACCTTCATGATAAAAAATTTTGCTTGGATCGCCTGACTTTATGCTCTCTTATCTCATCCCTGAAATAAAGAGAAAGTGAACAACAAAGTGAAAAACTTCCTCTCCAAATTCTGTGCCTAGTGCTTTGTTTTATCGAAGAGCGTAACTGAAGCTAGGTTACAAGCAGGGCATAAACTCTTTATTACTGAAAAAACAGTGAAAAATTAGGGATCACACCTGAGTCTGGGAAGTCTTTGCTCCCAAATAAGTGGGAAAATGGGGAAAGAGCCATAACTTTAAAATTACTATGATATTGATTGATTACCGCTCTCCAGATGAAATGATGAATGATAACATCTCTAGCAGATCTATGGCTAGGGATTGGGGTGGAAATGCAACCAAATAAGACAAAAATTTCTTTCCCCACAAAGTATGTTATAACTTGCATTATTGGCAAGGAAATATTTTTGCACAGCCTATTTAAAGTTGCTGCTCTATAGATAACTGCTACTTCAGTCCTAGTCTGTTAAGATAACTCTAAATGAAAGGTCCCATGTGAAACCAAACTCTAGACTGTATTTTGTATTTTAGTGAGGATTCTTTTACAAAATATTCCATTATGGCTAATGAGATATTAGCAACAAATGCGCTATAAAGGACAGATGGGAAGATAGTCAACTGTCTAAATCAGAAGAATTTCAAAGTTCAGTAAACAAATTATTAAGCACTCTTCTCTGGCTTAATGCCAACCTATACTCTAGGGAACTGGTCAAAGAGTGGATCATGAAAAGCTTTTCGGGAGCAGCTAAATTCTACAGCTGTGGTCTTTGTTTTTCTAGTACTTTGCAAGAACAGAAGGGGGAATTACGAAAGCGTCTATCATACACTACCCATAAGCTGGAAATGCTTGAAACGGAATTTGATTCTACACGTCAGTATCTTGAAATAGAATTGAGACGTGCTCAGGAGGAACTTGAAAAAGTAACCGAAAAACTGAGAAGGTTGGTAACTAACTTTTTGAAATAAACAGAGCTATGAGGGATTTACAATGACTGTGTTAAAGACATTTGTAAGTAAAAATACAAGCATACAGTCTCAAACATACATCATTTGTTATTTATTGATTACACACTGTGTTTTCACATTGCATATATATATTTCACTTATCTTAATATGTATTACATACCATATTAAGTTATTTACATGTGATATGTAAGATGCCTCTGTATTGAAAGTAAATATGCAAATAGAAATATACCTATATAGATGCAAATATGACACTGTTTATGTGTAAACATACATGTGGGTTAGTGCCACATTGTGTTACACATACAAAGGTTATAAACACTCTCTATATACATACTTATACATATAAATGTTTTTTAATGAGCAATTGCACTGATACAAGAGAACAGAATTTGGCTCTCCATCACTCAAAGCTAGGACTAGGTTCAATTCAAATAATATTACGACATTTCACATTATGCTATAGCAAATCATTCGCTTTTTAGTCCTAAGCAGAATGGAATGAGACTGTAAACCTATTATTTAAAATTGTTGAAGCTGTGGTACAGTGCTATTGCAAATCAGGGGCCCAGTTAATGTTAATGACAAATTATAATAAGCATGCACTCCTGACATTCCTGGCACTGATTTAAATGGTCTGTAATCTAGCTTTAAATTTATCAGTGATTCTTAATATCCATTTTTCATTTGTTTGTAAAACTTTTGAACCTACAATTATCCATTTATGCAGGAACATATTTGCATTTCTTGTGAGGACTTTCCTAAACTGATGTATATAATTGAACTGTTTGATTAAGTTCACTGGATGAGTCAAAACAAAATTCAGAACAAATCATTCCAGGGCTATACCCAAAGAAATATCTTTCATTCCTTGCAGAAGGCAAAAACCAAACCAAAACAAAGCCAGAAACCACCAACAAACTCAGTCAACCAAACGATTTTAAGCAAATTTTGAACAGAATGAGGCTGTAAGTCCTCAAATTAGGAAACATCCTAGTGTGGTCTTATAATTTAAAATGCCTCCCTAACTGGGCAGGCTTCTTAATACAAGGCTAAAATAAGCAGGTGTCATGATGATCTTGAAATCTACACTCATCTATCAAGAGAAGTCTGGAGGTTCTCCATATTGTTTTCTTTCCAACAATATTTTTCCTACCACTTGACTTAGAGCAGAGCTATTGAAAGTAACTTCACTCTTGATGTAGTTTTGCTCCAATACATTACAGGACAGGGAACACAGGTACTCTTTTCTCTTGAAGCATTTTTTCAGACACAGCTGCCATAAATCAGCCAAGGGGCTGACCATCCCACTTCTGTTAAAACTAAGGGGGTTCCTAGTTGGTAGGAAGAGTCTTTTCAACTTCATTGGGCACTGATGAGTGAAGCACCCTTCAAAACTCAGGCCAGGCAGTCTTTCTTTGCTCATGGCAAAGTCCAGCCCTCATACCCAAACATCAGATTAGTAGAAATTATTTTCCAATATTCTAATGGAGCATTGTACCATATTATGAAGACAACTTATATTAAAAATTATGTTTCAGGCAAGTGATTACTCCCCTGAAGACATATCATAATGGAAGCCCAAAATATTTCACAAGGTGAGCTTTAAAAATGTTTCTATTGAGAATAGCAAGGCATACTGCAAGTTGAACAACCAGATTTCTCAACCTGGGGAAGGATAATGTCTGAAAAAGAACTGTCATCCAAAAGCGTGTCAGCAACATGTCACAGAGAAAAATCAATGTGAGAAAAACAAGAAACTAGAATTAGTTTCAGTAATGTATCTCTTGCTTTATTCACTGCACAGGGAGAGAAATTCAGCCCCCCCTAATAAATAAGCCCTGTGTAACAAGAACCCACTTGCGTACTAGAGAACATTTCTGTTATTGAACTTCGATTACTGTAAAGTGCAGAAGTTTTCCAAAAGGCTGAATGGCCATCCTTTTCTACTCCTTTCTGAAAGCCTTTATTGTCTTAATTTATCCAGAATTACCTGTGCTGCTGCTAGGCCCTGTCTCTTTTACAAGCAAGGAGACCACTTCTGTGGCTTGATGGTCAAGATTTGGACCTCTCTACAAACATTTAGTGTGGCCTTTTTCTTTTTTCCTGGTGGGAGCAGAAGCAGGACAGTGCTGAGTAGGTTTGAAAATATTAACTCTAAAGCATACTTTCAGCTTTGAAAAGTAACTGAGAAGAGATTAGAGATTTCATATATTTGATGTGATTAGCATGTTTTTTTAAGTTAAAATTGAAAAAGAATTTAAATACCAATCTTGGAACCAAAACTGGACTCCAAAGTTCATGTTGGGTTTCCTCCTCGAGACCCTACCCTGGGTAACAATTTGGAGAGGTCCCCACCCTAGCTTTTACCAGAAAGTAGAGCTATTTTAAGACACCAGAAATAAACCCATACAAGTATATATTTAGCACTGAGATTACTCCCCCCCACATAATTGGTTCACCAAAAGCAAGACATTTGATGGACTGAAGGGGTGTTCTGAGCAGGAATCCTGTAGCTGTGTTAGCTTTGGAATAAATGGGGGGAAAACGCTTGTTTTCATAAGGAAGTCGGTGTAACTTGCAATAACAGAGAGGGAAAAGGTTTTTTGAACTAGAAGTTACTATTTTAGCAGTCACTCTTCAAAGTTAAACTGCACTCTGGGTGAAATTCTCTTCTTTAGAGCAAGTCAGCCCAAACCTGTATTTTACTTTAGATACGTGTTATGGCCTTATGAGGGACTTAATGCTATGAACAACACAAAAAGCAGTCACAAAATGATAGTAAGTTATTGATTCACGGGAGTTTATTCTTATAGCAGGTTCACAGGGTAGTGAAGCTGACCTACTCTTTGCTTTATTTACAAAGAAGCCAGATTTGCACAATTAAAACGTTTCATACTTCACAACGCTCAAGCTATCTGGGTGTAATTTTTCTGCAAACAGGGTTGCTCATATGATCATTTTCAAATTTGAATAACTTTCCCTACTCCTCCTCCACTTTATCGTGTTGCCCAAAGACTGATCTGATTACTCTGTTCCTGTTTTATCCCTTTAACACTTTCTTCCACATATTTCTGGGTCCATTTCTCTCCTTGCCACCCACATTTGCTGACACTTCTTTTGGCACAGTGGGTTTCCAATCTGGGTTTTATGCATATATGTGCATGTGTATGTACTTGTGTATGTGTGCATGTGTTTGTGCTTATTCTGATTACCTTTGCATACTGTTCTCAATAGAAACACATTTTGAAGCTCAGCTTCCTACTTACTGTGGGGTTTTTGTCTAGGTTGAATTTGATTTTACTGGGAGGTGGTCAATCTTTTCAGTGCAAAGTGAATGTGTTAGAGAACTAGGGCTCATGTGCTACTTTCTCCTAAACATACAACAGAGGAAAATTTGATGGGCAAAGACAAAAGAAGTTACAAGCAGAGAAGCAGATTGTGATAAGGTTTTGCAAAAACCCTCTACCATCTATGGCATGGAAGTGTTGCCATCCAAGAGCAATTATGTTAATGATAACCAACCTTCCAGTCATCCATATTAAGAGAAAAAGTGTCAACAGAAGCTGAAGATCAAATCCAGGGATGCATCGCCACGATCATAAGCCAGATATCCAAGCAACAATTGCTGCTTGTTTTATTCATGATCTCAAAGTTATGGAAGGGGAACTTTCAGGGTCTCCCTGCAGCTCTCTACATATGTCTACAGTACAGAACAGACTGGGGTACAGAGACAATTGAGCTAGAAAAGCCCTGAACCAATATTTTTTTCCCCCTTTTCTTTCACAAATTTATGCAGATGCTTTTGAATCCATGCAAACTTTCAGGAGGTTGCAAGTGCTAAAATTTACATTGGTTTTACACCACCTCTGCTTGAGCCATGAGCTGACTGGGTGCAAAGCAAGTTCAACCTGTTATATTTTTTTTTACTAGAGGAAAACTGTAGACCATGACAGAGAAGATACTGGGGTACTTCTGGTCTCAGCCAGCAGGCCTTATCTTATTTTTCTAAATCCTTGTTCCCCGCACCATGGCACGCAGCCTTACCGGCAAAACCTAACTCTGTTTGTGCTGAGTAGCTGTCTGCAGGCAAAGCCAGTTTAAGCCTCCTTGCTTCCACTGATTTCCTGAGATCATCTCTGCCTTCTCCTTTGCCATGAAAAGCTGGGTACGGGGTACCCTAAGGTTTCTCTCTGTTGTGTTGACTCTGGCAAAATAGCTGTGAAAATCCCAAGCACACCTAGAGCTGCACAAATAAACATCTATACAGAGGCTTAGCAGCAAATGCTGCATCTGACAGGAGCGTGGACATTGCACAGATGCAGAGATCCATGAACTTCAGTCAATCCTTTAAGTCACCCGGACATTTACACAGTGGCACTGTGAGAACTGGTGAGTGACGACCAAGCCATAGGTTAGTACAAATCTCACAGATTTTCAGCCCATTTGGGTCACCACCTTAGCAAACACTCTTTACCACAGATCCTCCTTACAAGGAGGAAATCTCTGCTCAGCAGCTCTGGAAAACATACACGACGCTGAAACTTCCCCCAGGCTCAGAAGAGCTGCCCTGAGTCTGGGCTGACCCTCCATACCCCGGGGAGTTTCACCCGTGGGGATGTCATTTTTCATGCCCACAGAGCAGCTGTCCTCGGCACAGACCTCCCCTCCCAGGTCCGTGCGGCAGATGTTATGGTATTACTGGGAGCCCCAGCGGGAGATCTGCATGCCTCACGAGGGGCATTACGAGCCACTGGCCTGTGCCCGAACGGAGAATTTTGATCATTTAAGTGGAAAGAAAATCTCCATAGCAACAGAAGCAGGGAGAGACACTCCACTGCCAGGAAGGGGTGGGCTGGACCCCTCGATTCGCCGCCATAGCGTGGTTTGAATGTGGGTCTTGGTTGTGATTTCAACAGGCACTCCTAACCATATGATAAGCCAAAGAGACTTTAATCTCAGTCCCTTCCTGATCACCATGGAAACAACACCCAGATCCAGGCTTCCCGGAGGAACTGGATTTCTGCTGAATGAATGTGTTCTGCACCTGAGTGCACTCGTACAGTGACCGCACTTGCCCATTACCTAAAATCAATTCACCACTGCAAATACTTTGACCTATTGACCTAAGACTCTCAATACAAACATATATACCTATTCAGACAAACTTTTTACAGCTGAGCTTCTAACATTTGCTTTATAGTTGTTATAAATCCTGCCAAGCTGATACGTACAAACAAGAACAAGGAGTTACCCTCTTTACTTTCTACAAAAAGAAAGGCACAGCTACTACCAAAATAGCGTTGCTTTTCCCACAGACTGAGCAACTCATTCATTACAATACCAGGGTTACCATCTAAGTAACCCAGAGATGTACAAACTTAAGCTTTTCTTTGGTGTATCGCTCTGGAATAAGCAGAGGAGTCTCATTTTGTGAGTCCATTCAGTCCCTCAGTGCTGATAAAAATAAATACCCACCTTTTCCAGGTTAAGCTATCTAAATGTATTTCCTGAAGAAAGGGGATGTGTTTAGCTCTTGAGAATAGTCAATTCCTTGAACTTCTGTCAAAAGACAGAATATTCTCTCCTAAGTCATGTGGTGATGCGCACGTGTTTCTTTTGCTACAATCATTAGGTTTCTGCTGCAATTCTCCTTATTAAAAGAGCTTCATAAATCTTTTTTCTGTACTTTCTAAGCATACAGCTCAAGCTTCCTCTCTAACAGACCATTCCTGAGGCTGATGTAAAGCTGCAGTCTCTTTGTGCAAGTTCCCATGCTGCAATGAATGTCTGCACACCAGTGCAGAATGACAAACATATTTTCACTTCCTGATGGAATTTGCCACTAAATATAGGAAGCAAACATGACAAAGAAGTTTTGCTTAGGAAGTAGGTGGTAATTACGTTTCAAAGGCAACAACTGACGGGCAACAGGAGTGATAAGAAAATAGATTTCAAGTAGTGCAAGCCAAGGTTTTGTACTGATGTGAAAATTACAGGTAAAAAACAACATGAAAAGCAATGCATTCAATTACATGATATCATCTTTGTTTTAGGATACAAAACAATTACCTAGCCTTACAAAGAATTAATCAGGATCTGGAGGATAAACTTTACAGAATGGTAAGTTATCATGTGAACTATTTTTTTTATATTAAACATACTTTTTATGGTTCTTAAGTCATAGGACAAATGTATATGTAACTGTCACAAAAAATCCTCATGCTCCAAATACAATATGCTTAAAAAAGATGTATGATTTTATCAGTATCGTTATCTAGAACTCAAGCTGTGTACAACGGCATAGCTCCATCAATTTAAGTGGAGATTGCATTGGCTGCTGGTCTGGCTGAGCAAATTGTACCTTTAAAATAATTCTGGTTAATTTAGTTAATAACCTCACGGGTTTTAAATATTTATGTTTTCATTAGGTAACAAATTTAAATAAGGTAATCCAAGGTTTTCTCATGCTTCTTAGATACTTTCACTCAGCTTTTATTAAGTGATTTAATAGAGCTTGGATGGTCTGACTTTTATATGCTGTCATAACGATCAATCTCAGCATATTAATTTCTGATCTGCATGTGTCTGCAACCGCAATGTCAATGTCACTGTCACAGGCCAATTAGTAACTGAGTGAGGAAATCACTGCACCATTTATGGGCTCCACATCTAGGACTAATACTACAAGACACAGCACCGTTCATTCAAAATAGTTTGGTGTTGAAAAGAAACGGCAGCGCCTTTAGTGGCCTGGCTCATTGCTAGTGCTGCTGGGACATCATACTCACGCTCAGGAGAAAATTTACAGAGAAATGTGAGGGAATACTTAAAGAGGGAAGAACAACAATTTTGAACTTTCCAAGTTCTTTAGGTCATGAGCACAGCCTAAGCTGCTTCCTCCTCTCCCGGCTCAGTACGGTCGGTCAGTCATGCCCCGCTCCCCTTCTGGCCCGCGCAAGCACAGGGCACGCGCATAAACACACGGCTTAGGGGTCCGGGCAGAGTCCTGACGTACAGCTATAGGGATGCTGGGATAAGCCTTTGCTTTACATGAGTCTCATATGTAACATTTGCATGGGTGGGCAGCTTGGAATGAGGGGAACAGATTATTGTGCTTTGAGAGTAAATAGGGACTATGGCAACATATTGGAGAGACAGCAGCCTTTACTAAGAAACAAGAAACAAGTTTTTTAAAATGTCATCATTCTTATCTCAGGAGTCTGTTTAAATAGTTGACAATGGATAGAGTACTGATGCTTTTGTAAGTGGCTAACAACAGGGCATAGTTACAGCTGGGTTATAGCTATGTTTGTTCATAAATATGTGTATAAACATTGGGCAAGTATAAATAACATTTGATTTTATGATACTTGTTTTTTTCTTCACTCTTCCTTTGTTACATTCTTTTTCCTTTTGCCCAAATCACTTTGGGATTTTGTCTTCATCTGTGGCTTAATATTTATTACATATGCGCAACAAAAGATGAATAAAGTAGAGGTATTCTGACTGGTAAATGAAATAAAAAGATTAGAAACATAGAAAGAAGGACTCCAGAAAATCCAGGCTTTTTTATCAGGTATTTCAGATCAAAGCAAAGAATTTTTAAACCGCTGTTTCAGCATCCACTTCAAATCCTGAGCAATGATTTCAGAGCACAGCAGAGAAAGCAGGAAGACTGGTTCCATGGAGCACTGTACCTTTCTTTATCTCACTAATATGACAGTCATTGAAGGCAGCTTTAGAGGCTCGAAGAAGATCAACCAGGCTCTGTATACCACTTAACTCCAGGCTGCTTTGCCATCTGAAACACTGAAACTGAAGGCACAAAACAAAACCAAACAAATATCAAATTGAAACTATTAAAAGCAAAAAGATGAGGAAAATAGTACCATATCTGAGTTAGATAAGCCAAACCATTTGATTTCCAGGACACTCCAAAATCCCTCAATACTTCAGAGAAAGTTGGATTAAATAACAGCTGGTCTGGTTAATCAACGGCTTATGGTGGACTGGGCTCTTGAATACCTTTCGTTCCTTTTCCTGCTTATAAGGAACAGCTGTGTTTATTTTTTTGTCTAATTTAGTCAATTTGTCATTCCAAAATCAAAAGCCTTTGATTTCTCTACCTTTATAAAAATCCAAATACATAAACCATGTGTTTACTTTCTCCCTCTGCCCCTTACCCCATCCCTCTATACACACACATATATGTGTAAACACACAGACACTCAGATTCTTACATAAGTTTTGATGGCTCGATGTGTCCAATCGCAACAAGTAGGGAAAAGAAGACCCCTGGGGCAGTGGTCCCTCATTTCCTGTGATGCTTCCAGGAGACCACTTTCTCCCTGGCCTTACAGGTGACCCGCAACTCCCCCTCTCCCAGTGACTGGCCCCAGCTCATCACAACTAATCTAGGACTCCACCTTGGCCTCCCTCTTCTAATGTTTTTGGGTATCCTGAACATTGAAGTCTTTCATGCCTGCTGTTGGTATAAGTGATGTAAAAAAATAATCATTAATTCATCAGCAGTCACAGAAAAGAAGCTGAAGTAGCAGTTATTTTTCTTCTAGGCTCTGCTTCCTTTTGAGTGCTAATCTATAAAATATTTAAAAATATTTGAAAGCACACTTTTGATCACAGCAAATGCTATCCAGTTGAAACCTCTGTCACATCAGAACTCAAAATAAAAATATAAAATATAAACCACTGTGTCTGTGTTTGCTAAGAGCTAAAAAATGCAATCCTGAATCAGGGGAGAGTTTGCTGTATTAAACTGAGCAAGACTAAACACATGGCACAGTACAGGCAGATGTAGCACAGAACTAAAATGCTGCTGTCACCACTCATAAAGCTCCTGTTCTTACCACAGCTGGGGAGAAGATTTGTTTGGTCTTGTAAGCATTGGTTAAGCAGGGGAATATATACGCTGTCTTCTTAAATAATTAAGCTTTATAACTCTTTTTTTTCCACTAAGATGTGGGAAAAGACTAAGCAGAGTCCTTAACTTTTGCACAGTGATTCCACCACAGGACTGCACAATTAAAGAACATTTTATAGTATCTTGTTCCAGTTGTCACCAGTAGTCTTCACTTTCCCTTACACTTGTCTGAGTTTCCCGAGAATGCTCTGCCATGGTCTTGCTGCTCATAAACAGCAGTTACAAGTAGATGACGCACGTCATCCCAACTACATGTTAAGAAATCCTTTATATAATCTCAGTCCAACTGTACCCCCCATATGATCCTCACTGGAGTTAAGCAATGTATTTCAAAAACCTTCTGAAGTTTTAAGGCTTTCAATTGCATCTAGCTCTGTAATTTTACCTTTAAAGCCATAAGATTTTTAATGACATCAACATTTGGGAAGAACTGATACCTAATAATAGCTGCTTAATATTCCTAACTGCTAATGAAAATCACACCCATTTCTCATTTCACCCACCTGCATTTTGAATGTTCTCGAAAACTTGATCACAGAAATCCAGCTGCAAAGAGCTCATGAGACCTTATTCTCCAGAAACACCCTAAAATATATCTTTTGTAACTAGAAAACAACAGTTTGACAGACAGACTGCTCGATGGTATAAGAGAGCACGCAAAGTCCTTCAAGAGGCATTCTAACCTCTGCTCGGTTAGAACGCATGCTATCTGAATCTAATATAAAAATACACAGGAAGCATCGGAGGTGGATAGGAAAGGGGACAGCCCTATGGTTAGGAACAGAGCTTTCTGATGAGCTGGGGAACAAGCAGATAAATCAGTACACCCGCTTCATCAACCCTTACTCCCACATACCGCTTGGCCTGCCGACCCATCTCCCTCAAGCCTGCAGCCAAACCGAGAGCTCTGGTTCTTCAAAGTGTCATCCCCAGTCCTGTTGGGTTTGGTTGCTCTTTCTGAGGAAGGAAATTGCTTTCTTCTCCCTCAGTGCCAGTTCAGGACCTTCTGGTAGCATAGGCAATACTGAATGTTGTCAGATGTCAAGGACATGACCGCTCTGCGGTGTAGGAGATGCTGGGCAGTGGCTCTGCCAGCCCTGCCGGGCTCCCCGGCGCAGCCCCAGACACCAGCAATTTGGTTCCCCGCTCTGCAAAGCCAGCATCATCCCTCTGCACACAGCGTGTTACACATTTTATCATCTGTCAAGATGAAAAGTGTTACATCACATTAATGCTTGATTTTTCATTTACATTAAGGCAGGCTGAGAGGTGTGACTCAGCCGTAAATTTGAAGAGTTTATTACACAAACCAGCAGTAAAGAGGGATTTGTGTTAAGGATGATCAGGTCTGAAATGCTGCACTGTCTGAGCACTGCACTGATTTTTATCCTGTTTCTTCCTCTGCCTATGAGCTGGAGGAGGACTTAGAAGTGCAGCAAATACTTTACGCTTTATGTTATTAAGAGTTATTTATCCAGCTCTTGAATATCTGGAGTTTTCCAGTCTGCTGGCCATAATATATACCTAAACATCTCCAGCTGGGGAAATCCGAAGATGAATTAAATATGAGCTGGGCAATTTTAAGTGATGCTCTGAGACTTTGTGTCTGGGGAATGTTATTTTAAAGGAAGCCGCTTGCTGGGTGTCCAGGCCAGGAAGGTAAAGAATATGGAAAGTGGTGAGGAATTTGACGAACAATTTCAGTCATGCATTAAAAGCATCCAACTACCAGGGCAAGCCCAGCACTTTGGAATAGAAACCAGTCAATCACTAGATTGCACCTGAGACTCCCGTGACAGCTACCAGTCACTACCCAATATGGTTTAAATCATAAGTGAAAGATGCAGGCAATGGAGAAAAAGCCTATTTCTGACACAAACCTAAGGAAAGAAGAAGTGCAGCATGTTTAGGTTTCTGCATGGAACATGACGACGTTGACAGTGACTTTGAATGGAGTGATTTAAAGCACATCTTTTTCATTTTCTTTCCTTTATGAAGAATAACTTGCTTCCCCCCTCTCTCCTCCCTGTATGTCCCATGAAAATCAAATAGAGATGACCTAAATATACTTAAAAGGATTTGCATCCCAAAGACAAGAAAAGTTTAGAGTCAGCTCAACCTGACAAGCTCATTTGCTCACATTCAGTGAAGACAGCTGTGAATTTCAAGAGAAATTTATACTGGTTGGTTAGTTAAGGCAGAAGCCAGAGAATGTCCATGCTTTGTGGACAAAAACAACTGCAAAACAACATTTCTGAGGAAGGAAATGACCATAAATGCCACAGAAATAAGTCATTTATAAAAATAGCAGTTGAAAAAAAGCATTTCTAAGAGGACTTTAGGTTTCATCTTTTTATGCTTACAGTCATTTTGTGCTAAAGATCTCCATCTCTCACTAACTCTTTCACATGCGTTTTCCAGGTAAAAAATTATTGCCAAATAGGTGGTAGGACCAGCTTTTTAAACCTACACACACTAACACCTGTAGCAACTACACAGGCTCAGACTGAGTAGATCCATTAGTTTTGCCGTCAAATAAATGAATCCTCCTGGGTAAGTTGGGAACATGACTCCGCCTTGCACGAGCGCACAGGCTTTCAGGCATCCTCAGTCCTTTCTCTCTAAATAAAGATTCATTTCCCATTGTTACCCCATGGTTATGTGGCTGGCAGGGCGATCCTTCTTCCCAGGAGACTCGTAAGGCAGTCCAGCCTCTTCCTAATTGCTACAGACGAATATGACATCATGAGACACTGTTCTGGAAAGTACTTTCCCTTTTTTCCAAAGCCATGGGATTGTTTTTCTGCTCTGTCTCTCCCTCTTAGTAGGATGTCTTCCACAAGTACGAGCAGCCTAAGGAAGCTGTAAAGTGACGATGGACGCTTCTCACTTCAAACATCATCTCTGTTGCATGATGACAGAACTCTTTCTTTCTCAACATGTGTCTCATCTCTTGGCCACTGGTATGCTTTTCTGATACCTGAGGTTTCATTTTCTTCATCCTGATCTCCATAGTTTGGTCTCTGTCTCTCAGAACATCCCTTGGGGCTACCATCGTGACCAGCTGGGAATAGAAAAAGCTGTTGTTTACAAAGTAGCTGAAAATAATAGAAATATTTCCGCAATGTGGGTATCTTTGACCTGTGCCTTCCATGTGCACGTCTTGGTCCTTTGGGATTATCTGCCAATTCACCACAAAGAAATTGAAAGCAAGAAGAAGTAAGAAAAAGCCTGAAAAGCTGTTCTGTAGCAGGCACTTCACATCTCAAAGTCCTTCATGAAAGCTAGTATCATCTATGAATGTAGAAAACAAGGCACAGAAGAGCAAAGTGTCTTGGCTGAGGTCATCAGGAATTAAGGAGCAAATTTCCAAATAACTTCTAGGGTTTCTGTAACCAAATTCACTGGCTACAAAAAAGATCACGGGACTTCCTAGGTTCTCTTAGATCTAATTTACAATTCCAGTTACTTATCTGCTATTTACAAAATAAATACAAAATGGCAAATACAAGGTTTATTACAGATTTAAAAAAAAAAAGAAAAAAAGGTTAAAAAAGGCATATATAGGCAGAGTATTGGTCCATTTAGTCCAGGTCCCTATACGGGGTTTCTGTCATCTGTTTCTATAATCTATTTCATTTCTAAATAAAGAAAATTACTTTTTGGAAATAGTCTAATAGTCTAGCAGGTACAGAACTCAAAACCATGTCATTTTGTCTATACAGGAGGGAATGTGGAATTAATTGAGATAACAAGATAATGACTTTCGTGGAGAGAAAATGAAAAAAGGGATGGAGAAACTGATTTGTACGTTTTTTTTTTTCTAGTTTCATCCCTTATACTCACAGAACAGTATTATAGGTGTGTAGGATTATCAACATCATAAGATCTTTGGTCAATTTTATTATCACAAGTGGCCTTTACCTCCAGCAGGGTCCTCTTTGCTCACTAGAGATGTAATATGTATTCTTGTACTTTTTCCTTTTTACCTCCAGAAACAAACATTTCTTCTTTCAAACTTCTGTCACTAACACAGCCTCAGAAGTTACTATTACATTGACTTCAGGGAATTGGCATCAATCAGCACCATCTCTATTCCCTCCAGCTATAATTTATTTAGCATTTTATTATCCAGCAGGTCTCTACCCTGGCAAGGCATGCCACTGATGTGAGATGTGGGAGACGATAGGTACACAGAAAGACCATAAGCACATTTTGTCAACTTCACCTAAATTGCTAGGAGAAAGAGCACAGGCTGCCAAGCTGACTAGCCAGTTTAGAAAGGCATTTAATAAGCTGATAAGTAAGATATTTTTTTCAAGCATAATTGCAGTGTTGGAGGAGACCAAGGAAGGTGATGGCAAATAAAACCACCCCTCTGGCTTCCAACAAGTTGGTCCTGGTGTCAGTAGGGTTAGGCAATGAACTGATTATCTTCATTTATAAACAGCAGATCCTCAGTACTGCTGGTTTCCAAGAGAGCTGGTCCTAAATCAGCAGGATAAAACAGTTACAAACTGGAAAGAAACTTTTTGCCACAGCAGATACCTAGTGCCTAAAGTCCTGAGCACTTGAAAAAGATGAGCTGCCAGCTAATTCATGCTTAGAGGAGCAACCAGCACGTGCAGTGATACCCTGTTCATCCATATTTTATATCAAAGAGAACCCAGGCCAGGAATAACAGGACCTTTCCCCAGCCTAGGGCCAGGTTTGTTTGCAGTTGTTGAATTTTGACGAAGTATCCCTGTTCGTAACTGAAATTTGCTGCTCAGATTTCGGTTCCAAAAGAGCTGGATAAGAGGTGACAGGTGCCTTTTCCCTGAACTTGCCTAAGACAAGGGGTGTTCATTGAACTGAAAAACTCAGGAATGTTCCCAGATGACATGGTGACACGGAGGCCTTTAGCAGGAGTTGCAGATCTAAGCAGTTTTTAGTATAACATCCTTTTACACAGTGTATGCTGTATAGGTTAGAGTTATTTCAAATAAGGAGCAAACCCCTGTAGCTGTCAGTGATAAGTCGTATGAACTGATGTGTCCTGCTCGGACAGGCAATATTCCTATTGTCCTCGGTCAATGCATGCTTGCCCCCATGAAGAAATGTTAAAGACCAACCATAGTACTTTTTTGTGCTGGGAAGACAAATAACCATCCTGCATATGTTTTACAAATCACTTACAAAGAAAAGCATGCCTTTACTTCACAAACAACACCTTGACAGCACTTCACTAACCAGATTACTTTCTGTGATACGTTATTAATTATACACCAGTGTTGAATTTTTTTTCCCTTTTACTGCTATGGAATTGCATTTCAAGCTTGTGACATGGGGTAGTCAAGGAAACAAATCTTTATAAGACCTTTCCCAGTACAAGGTTGAATATGATATTAAGAGCAAATCATTCTTCAAGTGAAATGCCATAGAGCATGAGATCAAAATCCTCAGACAAAATGCTATAGCCCCGCAACATTATGTTTAATAACATTATACTGTTTGGAAAACGAGAAATCAGATTCTGCTGCAGGTCATTTTTTAATCAGCAACCAGTGTTGTTTATTAAAAAGGATAAATTCTATAATTTAACTCTGATGGACAAATTAGATCAGGTCAGTAATTTAGACTTGAGGCAATATATCATTTATCAGAGAAAAATATGCTGCTTATTTCCATAGCTCTCTTTTGCAGAATAAATCTTTTGAGGTGTTATGGACACAGAAGATGTATTGGTAGCACATCCATGTGTCCAGTTCCTCTGATCTGTCATAAAAAGAAGAAGATGACAAGCTTGAACTTCCCACTATGAATTACATTCCTGTAATTTTCTTCTATCAAAAGATCCACAGCAATCAGAGAAAAGTGTTAAAAAAGTAAACCTCTGTATGCCTAAACTCTACCTGCCTCCTCTTGCAACTCTGAAATCCACACCCAACTCTAAATAACTTTCCCCCCTCATTCAGACCATTTTTTTCAATCTCTTATGTCTTGGAATCCCTCTGGTTCTGGACTTGCATCTTGGAAACGACTCACTGGGCATACACAAGCATGTCAGAGTATCTCAGTAAAGCATTTGCTCATTCTTCTCTCCTGTGATTTCATAACTACGTCTTGGCATTGTTTTCTGTGTCTTCTCCCCGATAGCCTTGTTTAATTCTGCATCATAAGACAAAATAGTAAGGAACAGGTAAAGCAAATGAATGTTCCTGAGCAATAGTGCCCTCTCCTTCTCCATAAAGGTGTTTGAGAGCAATTGTCTGAAATAGCTTGCTGGTCGTTTGGTATGTGGATTTCACTATCTGCTGTATAAATTTGCTGGATTTTCTTAAAACTGTTTCCTTCCTAGCCATATTTTCAGTCTTGCTGCCTCTCTACACTTAATAATTGCAGAAGATATGTATGGAAAAAATACATCTCTTTATTTTGGAAAATTATGAATATCCCAAACTTTCACAATGTGACTGGATTTTTTCAGTGAGCTTAAATTAACTAAATGCATACTTTTGACTATTCTTTTCCAACGTACCGTAGAATAATCCGGCATGAGAAGGATTAGAAAAGACTTGATTTAATTATATGCTCTGTCTGAGCAAACACAATTCAATTAAGGAAGATGTGATTATTAAATCTAAAATGCATTAGCATGCATCAATCAGCTGTATGAGCTTTAAATTAATAAATAGTTCTTTTACAGTTACCCAACTACTAGACAGAGAATGAGAATTAAAACCTCTAATAAAATTAGCCCAAGTCTCTCAATGCAGTTTTTAAAGCATAATTTACTGAATGGATCTTTACGCACCAGCTGTAGCAAGCTCAGTGAAGTTTGTTCCAATGTTGGGTGATGTTAAGTAGTAACAGATTCTGTTTTATCACAAAATATAGTTTTCTACATTGCGGGACTAATTGAAGAGAGCACAGTACAATACATTGGGAAGTTTTTATCCAAAATTATCTGATACTTTGTTTCTTTCAAAACTTCTGTATTTTCCTGTTTAAATATTTATTAATTTTTCTTTCAAATTTCTAGCGTGGATACAGAGGGATATCAAAGAATGCAGTGAATACATAGACAAATGATGTCAAATAAAGCAAAACTTTAATTTCTATACAAGATCCAGGAAAGCAGATTAAAGTCCATCAGAGATTTCTGTTACCAATTATCAAATCTGTCTTATCAAGATAGATTTAATTCCTTCTAATAGGGTGCAGCCATTCAATACCCAACTCAAGATGCTAACGAGAGGTGTCTCCATGAGGGATTCAGTTTAGTTAGATCTCCAAAAACAGCCTAGTAAGAAAATGTAGGGAGTGCAAAATATGGTCATGTCAACCTGCTGCACTACGATTTCCCACACGGAAAGCCCGAGCTGTCTGGCTTTATGGGGTTGACGTGAGGAGGAAGCCGAGCAAGCAAAATCCTCCCTTGGAGCCACCCGAGGAATGGTGACACCTCTGTCCTTGGCTGGAGTCCTGGGAAAAGCCTGTCCCGCGAGCAGGAGAGACCCCTGCACTGGGTACTGCCAGCAAGTTGCAGAAAGCAGAACTTTTTCTCCTCAGGCTGAATGTCTCTGCTTAATCTTTTCTTTTTGTTTCCATCTACATGTTTCTTCCTAGAGTGCACTGGGGAGGGAAATAGTTTGTAGGCAGGAGAGATGCCGACAGCTCTGCACAACGCTGTGCACCAAGGAAAGCAGCTGTCTCCTCTTCCCTTCCCAGGGCGACCGGAGGATTATCTCCCCATTAGATGCCTCCCCAGTACCTGCTCTGCTCCTCTGTGGATTTTCATACTGTTATATTAATGTTTCTACAGCTCTGGCTTCCCAGTTACAGTGATGCGGGAGCTCAGTTAATATAACATCATGGGGAGAAAGTTTATTTGAACAAGGCTTATTTTACTCCATGGTGACACATGAATTGGCTTTATCTGCTGCAGTGAGATTTTGATAAACCCTCACTACGTGGTTGTGCCCAGCTTTCCATTGCTCAACTTCCAGCAATTTGTCTCCTGAGTAAATAGTCAGAGATGAAAAATAAAGAATGAGAATATATTCCATGAGGAAGAAGAAATACAGGCCAGAAACCCTTTGGAAGAGAGTGCTAAAGGATCATGGATCTGCCTGCTTCATCCAACCTTTTAACTACATATTCTTTTCCTTAAACTGATTTAACACAATTCTAAAGGGTCAGAGATTAGAATGAGGAATTTTACTGGTGATTTCCCCACAGGGGCTAGTGCCAGCTAGCTTCATTGTCTCCAAAAGAAGAGTTCCCAGTAGACTGCTGAAAGACAGGGGCCATCCATATAATCGCTAGTCAGAGAGCATTCCTCTCTTATAAATAAAACAAAATAGAAAGCAGGATGCCCAGGAAGAGAGTTGCTAACTTGTCATGTGGCTTTAGGTGGCAGATTTGGGCTCTGTGGAGTCATGATCCATTTGCTATGAGGAAAAGAAGCTGTTTGGTTTAGCTGTACTCTGCTAAAGCAAATAGGAAAGTACTGTCTGTGGAAGTGGTGAGCGATACCAGCCAGGCATCAACCTAAATAACAAAAAAGGGCTTGGAAGGAAAAAATAAAATGTATTCTTATTTGCCATAAAATCAAGGTGTCAAGGATAAAACCAATCCAGTCACCAAGGGGTATGAAAAGAGACTCTCCACCTGCCTATATGCCAGCACTGGGAACCTAGTAATAAACTAGAACTGGAAACAATGCACAGGCATTGGTGACAGACTATAACTGAAGCTCGTGGAAAAGACTTGTGCAACTGAAGTGGTTAAATTAGCTTGTTTGGGATAGATCAAATGGATTGCAGAGCTTGGGAACAGCGCTCTTGTATTGTGCCTGGCAACTCTAGAATAGTAGTCTTTAGTCTAGAGAAAAGAAGATTGAGGGGGGATCTTATTAATGCTTTCAAATACTTGAAGGGAGGATGCCAGGGGGATGGGAGCAGTCTTTTTTCAGTGGTGCCCATTGATAGGACGAGGGGTAACGGGCGTAAGCTTGAACATAGGAAGTTCCATTTTAACATGAGGAGGAACTTCTTTACTTTGAGAGTGGTGGAGCACTGGAACAGGCTGCCCAGAGAGGTTGTGGAGTCTTTCACTCTGGAGACATTCAAAACCCGCCTGGACGCTGTCCTGTGCAACCTGCTGTAGGTGACCCTGCTCTGGCAGGGGGGGTGGACTAGATGATCTCCAGAGGTCCCTTCCAACCCTGATGATTCTGTGATTCTGTGATTCTGTGAATATTCCTGAATTATTAATAGAAGGCAGAGGTAGATCACAGGCTGATCTGTGCCTGCTACAAACCATCACACTGCAACCAGTTGTGCAATATCTCTATAAACAGTTATTTGTAGCACAAAGGAGGAAAAAACTTTGTCATCTTTACCTTTAATGACCTATGCTGATTATCATTTACAGCCAGTACAGACTTCTTTAGAAGTGGTTAAAAAAATTAGAATGACAATTTCCTGATTGTGAAAACACTGCATTAAACATGAAGGAATACTCTCTTCACCTTCATTATGATAAATACAGGGACTCATCTTTGAAATAAAAAGACTTGTAGTTTAAGGGTAAGAGATCATGAATTTATTACATTTAATATTTGTACACAGAATAAAATCCAAACCAATGTTATATGTATTTAATGCAAAAAAAAAAAAAGAGTGAGTCTTGCAAAACTGATAATTATTTTGAGCCAAATCATCTGGGAGAAAAGATTTTAAACACTGATCAGTCACTATTCACATTGTTTTGCTAAAAGCAGATCTCACATTTAGGAATAAAAAAGAAGAGAGCTGTGATTAAAAAGCTTTAAGAGAAGAAGTAAAAATTGCTATGTAAAATGGAAACTGTACAAGTAACAAGTGGAAAGAACTGATAGCAGTCAATACCAATTACAAGCCCTGAAATATAGAGAATAGACAAATAAACCAAAAAAGTACAGGGAAAGAATTTGTAAGACACTAGATATAATAACGCAGCTGAAGTTCATATAACTAGAAGAAATTTAAAAAATTACTTTGTTTTTTTACCTACTAGGCACGGTGGAGCACACATTGGCTTTAGTACTGTAATGGATGAGAAGTCAATGAGCTTTTTGTGCTCAGGAAAATACAGTATTTTTATATCATATGATGACAAAATATTTTATATTTTGACACTAACTGAGGATGAAAGAAAACACAGATAACTAAAAATGGATGGTTTCAACTTAGAAACTCTTTATAAACACAGTTTCAGCTTTTGAAATGACCATATCAAACTTGCATTTGAGGTTTTAATATGTATTATTAAGAAATCTGAGAACCATGGAGAATTTCAAGACTGAAATAAAACTAATATGTCATTACGTAAAAAATGGAAATGCAATGAGCAGTGAACCGGAGGTGTTATTCTTTTTTCCTAAGAGCATCACTCTCAACCACCTACTAGATTTTCAACAAAGCTAATACAAGGTAGCACTAGTCTGAACTTCAGACAAAATGTGTGCTTCATGTCACCTACTTTTAGCTTATTAATTAAGAATAAGGGCTCAGCAAGTCCCTGAGCTCCTCTCAAGTCAAATAAGAGACAGAAACACCTCTAAAGTGTGACTGTGTCATCTTAAAACAGGTGTCTAAGCACACAGGCAGAAACACCCTTTGGACACATCTCTTCCACTAAGTAGAAACTACACAAGCAGCTTTATCCAGTGCCTTACTTCTAGATGGTGAGATGAGGTTAAGTTATGAGAGATGAATACCAGACTGCTGTGACTGTGACAAAACTCTGTCATTCAGAGCTATGAATGCCTTCCTGTGTTCATCCTGGATATGTATGTTTCTTCTTTTGAGTCCTAGAAGAGTAATACACTTAAAATGATCCTTCTTAAGACGAAAAAAAGACTGAAGACTTCACAAATTTAAGTAGAGTAGAAAAAAAATATAGTCCAATCCATTAAAAAGTTGTGCCATAAAATTGATTTTCTTGAAAATAATGTATCAAACTGGGAAGAATAGCAGAACAACTATTAAAAACAAGTCAAGAATCATTATTTAAGTATGCAGAGCTTTCCTCGAGGGCTTGAAGCATACTTCCTTTTCTAAATATTTTCATATTTACTGTGCTCTATTAAGCCAAGAGCACTGCAAAATTAGCGGATAGCTACCCGGCGCTAGGGCATTTATGATGAGAGTTTCAGATGGTTTTCTTTTTATATACATTATCTAAACATTAAACTCATATTCCAGGCACGATTCTCTAAGTTCAGTGTCAATAACTGTTTGGTAGTATGCTGGGGTGAAAGGATAAGATCTTGTATAGGTGACTGTACAAGTAGCATCCCTAAATTCCATTCTGTGTTTAGCAGGGTACAAAATCTCCTATTTTGCTCTTTCCTGGCTTAGCTCTTCCTGTTGTTCCAACAGTGCTTTTTGAAACAAAACAGTTCCTTTTCCAAGGTCTGAGGGTTACAAAAGCTTTGATTCATTATAAAGGAGAGATCATATTTAACCTGAAGCGAGCAAAGGCTTTGCACAACCTGAAGGGTGTCTCTGTAGCCTAAAGCCTGTGTGTTTTTAAATCAAAATCTGATAAGCTCTAAGGGCTTAGATCATCCTCTCCTAAGGTCTCAACTGTTGGAGAAAGCCTCGGAGGAAGGTCATTGCTACAAAGATCCTCTTACAAATTTTCTGAGCTTCTCCACCTGCTCTCATCTGTGCTTGCAATCCTCCTCCTGCCAAACATACTAAAGCCGTATCAGCTTTGTAGCAGCATATTGGGTTTTGAAGAGAGTTGCTGTAGTCCTATGCCATGTGATGAGTTTGCAGTGTGTCTGCACATCTCTTCCCATCCTACTTAGACTCTGTTCCCTCCTCCTGCATCAACAGGTGCCCTAAGGTATTCTGCAGAGATTTCTGATACTGCAGGATGAGAAGTTCTTGCTCATGATGTAAAAATTTGCTAGCACAATTACGAGAGACCAAGATTCCTGACTCTATATTCTAAATGATTGACTTCCTTAGGACTTCCTATTTGTGCCATTAGACTACCAAGTGAGTTGCAAGTATTCACCTAAAGAAGAAGGATGACAAGACCAGGTTTAATAGTGTCAATGTAGGTTTCATAATATAAATGTTATATAGATATTTTTAAGCATAACCTTGCATCCATAGAATTCAATAGAAAAACACTGGGGGACAGATATAGGTACCAAAGTCTACTCTTAGCTGCAACTTTTTCATCTTGAAAATGACTCAGTAATTGGATGAATACTTTCTTTTGGTGAGATCCACAATTTTCTATTCAAAACACAAAGATCCACCCCACGCCTCTCCTTCTGGAGTATGAAACGCTTTTATTGGCTGCTGCCGAAAGTAGTAGGTTGGGGGGCTCTTGGTAGCGGGTTGTTCGTTTTTGCTGGTTTGTGTTTGGTTTTTTTTACAATATAATTTGTTTGTATAGGCTCAAAAACTCTGTAAATCCTTATAATCCTTATAAAGTTACCCTTCTTATGGAGTAGAAAATACTGTATTTTCACATTCCTCTGGATTAGAAATATATGCTGTATATTCATCCTGGTAATGCATAAAGAATCATCTGTGTAGAAGAAATCTGAAGCTAGAGCATGAGAAATGTGGCCTCCGTACATGTCCAATTACAGAATAGGACCAGCTATTATCCTAGAGAGGACGGTGGGAGTACAAAAGTAGAGAAATCATGCTTCGAGTGAACTGAAGAGGGAGTAGGATATCACGGACAGGGAAGAAAGCTTTGAGTCCAGACAGGGGGATCGAATCCAAGAAGTCTTCAGGTGACTGAGACCCTTAAAGGGAGCAGGCTGGCGGTTGGAAAATGTTGGCTAGAGAGAAAAGAGGAATGGTTTCTCCATGACCAAAGTTTGTCAGTGGGAGGTGTGGTCTCACATGGGAAGAGTGGAATAGATTGTGAAGCGGAAAGAAGTAACAGGGAATGACAGCAGAAATGAAGAAGAAACAGAATGGTGAGATAAACTGCTGTCTTTATAGTAAAACAGGACCCTGGAGAATAACCTGTTTTCATGGATTTTTCTACTACAGCTCCTGAAATACAATCAAACACCTGCACCAAATGAAAGGTGCCAGGAGGAAGGGAAAACGCTCTTTGTTGATATCTTCTACTTTAATGTGTTTAATAACTGCATAGCCGACTTCTGCACAGCTTGGCTCTGGCAGCCAGGATTATTTAATACCATAACAGACAAGTTAACTGACAATTTTATATAAAACATTAACATTGCAAATATAGAGATTAGCAAGTTTGGCAACTCTGATAGAGGCTGTATCAATCATTTGTATTACTGTTGCACACAAACTTTTCTGCCCTGAATCCCTGGGTACAGTACAAAGAATTAAAATTCAGCAGCAGAAATAATTAAGCATGAGCCAAGTTAAACAGAGGGAGGTCTTAAATCAAAACCTTCTCAGCAGGACATTATTGTACCAGGAGAGTTTAAACTCAAAGTAAAAGCTCTTAACCTAAGCAACTCCATACAAACGATTAAGGATAACCAAAGGCCAACATCAATAGATATTAAGGCATACCTTATGACAGCATACACTGCATAAGAAATTCTGAATTATATAAAATCGGGATGCCAAGAACTTTAGAGGAACATAGGTTGGTTCACAGGGCAAGGATATGAAAAGTCGGTACAAGCAAGCAGGACCGGAGATGTATCTTGGACATGACATTTCAAGGAACTTTGAAGGCAAAATTTTATGCACAATCTAGCTGGGCTTTCAACAGTTCTGTAAAGCTAAGCACATTAGCTAAATATAATAATAAGTCCCTGAAATGGTCAGAGTAGAAATCATTTTTTAGCACCCAGCTGAGGCAGACAGAGTAAAAAGTCTAGGAACATAGTTGTTAAAATATCACAAACATCTGTCAATCCTGTCTTGTCTGCTGTGTCCATCGACAGCAGAATTGCTTTTCCTCTCTCTGCTAAAGTACCTAATAGCTATCTCTAATTACATCTATTGTAAGAAGACAGATGGTCTAACTTTTTTAAAAATACATATTTCCTTTATTATATCACAGTTGAGGAATCTGCTGGTGGAAGGAAGAGTTTGTATGCAAAACAGTCTGGATGAGATTCATTCCTAAATAAAATCTCTTCTGACAGTAGTAACACAAAAGCAGACCTTACCCTTCTGAGCTAGGAAAAACCTTGAACATACTTTGAAACTTGCCAGAACCCTCCCCATTAAGCTCAACATATGCTAGCACTCTTCCAGTTAATCAGCAGATATCGCCATCCATTCTCATTAGACTAAATCAGTTCCCTGGGAGATATCCCAATAAACTGGTGCTTCCAATTAAACTCTTTCCAATTAATTTGCACTTCATGGGGGTTTTAGCGTTTTTTCACTTAAATCCAGTCTGAGACTTCTGCTCTCCCGTGTGCGACTTCAGCAGCACTTTTCCTAAAAATAGCGGCTACAGAATGCATTCCAGAGAAGGGATATGTCTTATGGAGATGCTAGTTTTAAAAGCACTTCCTGATATTTCAAAGCGTGGATGTTGAATGGCAAAGTGCTTAACTGGACCTGAAGAATCACAGCCACGCTCATCAGTTCCAATGCATGTTTTTCCCATCACCTCCATGGACTCTAGGCTTATTTCTCCCAGGCATCTTCCACCTTTCCCCGTGTCCGTCAGATTTCCTTCCCAGAGCAGACCTGTCCAGCTGCTGCATGCTCACAAAGAAAAATTACAACTTACTCTGTACTTTTCAGCGAGACAGTGCTGTACTTAAACCACTGTTAAACGTGTTACATACAAAACCTTCATCCGTTTCTTAAGCATAATAGTGGTTACTCCTTAGTGACTGGCTGTATGCTTGCAGCAATCTTCTAGATGTAGGGCTGAAACTTACACCTGCTTTGCCATAATGAAGAATGAAAAACGTCCAAGATGGATAAGGACAGTTTCTTGCATTTGCCAACCCCACAACTCTCAAATTTGTTTTTCAACAATAACTGATGGATTTAACACAAAAGATTTAGATTTTTTTAACAAGTGTAAAAGTCAAATAATTCAAAGAGTAAGCAGCCAGGTGTCTACAAGATTAATTTCCTCATGATCGTTCAAAAAACACCTTACATTTGCGCTATGAAAAAAAGTACGGTTTAAATATATTTGTACAAAAGCCAAAATAAAGGGCAAGTAAATCTTATAGTTCAGATGTCAGGTTAACATGAGCTTGGAAAATACATGAACCCATTGAATACAGACCAACTAAGGCTCTACCAAAAAGTCTCATGACTTAGGCAGTAGTTACCATCCTTCACTCTTCATAGAAGATGCTTTCTGTGTCTCTTCAAGCAAGTATTGAATGATTCAGATATTACTCATGGCCAGAAAGTAGAACCAACTACCAGTGAGGTGCTCTTACTGGTGTTCCTTATACATGGATCCTGTTACATTCAGTTATACCCACAAGTATATATTTTATTCTTCTACCATGTACATACAGCAATCCAGACAACACTGAGTATCTCTACCCGTAGAAGCAGAATTAGTGAATTTGCAGAACAGAATGATGGTTAATTCAGTGAAGGCCAGTGAGAATTACAACAGAAATATCTCTGAGATACACTTTCAGGCATATGATATAACTTTTCCCCCAAAAAAAGGAGGACAGAATGGGCTTGTGGGGTGATAGATTTGTAATAGGATAGATTTGGGCAGGTTTGGAATTGGATAGACTTGGAAAGGTAAACACAAAAGTCATGGGGAAGAAATGACTGCATGACACGCAAACAAGAAGTTAAAACTGACTTAAAGAGAAGGTACCAGATATGTTCTGCACAGGAAAGTTACATATATGTACTATTGAAATAAGAAGGAAAAGGAAAATGGACACAGAAAAAATGAGTCACCAAAATGACTGGAAATTAGTACCACTGTCTGCAAAATTAGCAAAAAAAAAAATTGTCCTAGTGTCTAGAAAAGTTTTGAAGTTTGCTGGCTTAGGAGGGCGGCATAAGCAGAGGAAACAGAAGCAGACAGGAAGGGCACACATTTATGGCATGGCCTGGATAGGACATGGAACAGTTGTCAATACATCTCTCAAGTAGCCATAATATCCCTGCTGCTCCTTGTTGGATCAGACAGCCTTCTCGTCAGCATTCTCCACAGCTTCCTTTCTCCTCCCCTTCCTGGCCTTTATCTCTCTTCCCTCACAGTAAGCCTTGTCCTTCATCTCCTCCATCTTCCTTTTCATCTCACAAGAGTTTGTCAAGGAAGGAGAGGGACAGGGCAGTTCTTGTAGGAAATGGTAGGGACTGTCAGCTACATGGTCGTGAGGAGAGATGAAATCCTGTACTCCAGAGGAATGGGGGGAAGAACCTAGGAGCCCGAGTTTCTTGTGTGGATCCCTGCTAAAAACCTCCTTGCCTGTTTCTACCCCATCATCTACAGTTCTTCCAAAATCCCAGTATGACCTACCTCAGTGAGATGCTTGGGCCAGTATTGTCACTAGATATGAGACTGATCTCCAGTTCCCAAAAGGAAAGGGTGAATAAAGACTGGCTTGATGGTGGCTCCAGCTCCCTTTCTACTAGTGTCCTCCTCTCTGTTCCCTGTAATGTCCTGGCTGGGAGACAAAATTGTGTTATCCTGTTAGCCTGGGAGGAGAAGACATCAACAGAAAAACGGATATGCAGAGACTTTCACAGGAGAATAAAATTGTTGAAAGGTGTGGTAGCAGATGGGGGCAAAGTCTGGTAACTGACCAGGGGTGATGATAAATGCCCCAAATGGTCAGCTACCTTTAAGTTCTGTGTCTGAGATCAATCATGCACTGGCAGAGGGCGAAGCAAAAAAAACCAAACAAACCCACAAAAAATAACCAACAAAACAAAACAACAAAAAAAACCAACCTAACAAACAAAAAAAAACACAAAGGGAAAAAATACACACAAGAACCCAAGGAATTATTTTGAAAGAAGGTACAAACAAATTTGCATACACTATAGATGTTCCTCAGCCAACACATGTTATTGGTCTTAGTGCAAGACTGGAATTCAATGAACTGATTTATAGATGAGATTATATTAGCTGGTTTAACATTATCTTTAAACTCTAAAATCTGACTCAGTCGATTTTACATATCCTTCATCCAAAAATGAAGTACACATTGCTCAAATATTTGCTTATACTTAAAGCTTTTCTTAATAAATGGGCTAAAATTGCCCTTTTGTTGTAGTTTAACAGAGAATAGAACCATCAGTTCAAAAGCCTTCTGATTTTTCTGCCCTTAAAGCAAGAGCTTTGCTGCAGAAAATATTATAGAATTTCTGCCTGAAATTATCCCCTCAGGCCACCACTAATGTAAACCTAAATAGATAAATCACTCACTTTGTGCTTTGGTATTTTAGGATGCACCACAAGAGAAAGAAATAAGCAGTTATTGTGAATTTCAGTAACATGAATAAAGCTTTTTGGGGAAATCCTTGCAATACAGTCTTAACTGCTCAATTTTAAAGTAGCGGTAGGGCAAGCAAACAAAAGGAGATTTCATTACCAAAGAAAAAAGAATTATACAAAATAATAAATTACAGAAAAGACAATCCCAGTAGTATATTGATTTCCAGAGGGGTTTACACTTCATTAGATGCACAGATAATTACCGAGGTATTGCTGATGATTTTCAGAAGTCTTTGATTCCCATCATTTTATATTTCCTGCCCTTATCTATTGTTTGTAGAATTACACAGATCAGAATTATTATTATTTTTTACATTGCTACTAATCAGTGCTATAAAACTTTGAATGACCTTGGAGACTCTACAGCTTGTCCACTCATTACTGAAGAGGCTCATTCCATCAAGGACTGAGAAGATTCTCAGAGCTATTTTGGTACCAGATATGTCTCTAGGGCTGAGGATTTCTATAGTGAAATAGAAGCACTCAAATACTCTATGTGGGAAATGCACCACACAAAAACCTCGTGTACAACTTAAGCTCCGCAATGATGATTAAAGGGGCTTGAAGGCAAGAGTAAATAGAGCTTTGTACAGGCTCTTTGCACCTGCATGAACATTACTCTAATTGCTTAGGCTTATTTACTTTTCCTCTCACAGCCAGAACCTAGAGATAAGCTTCCACTGCAAATCAGTTTGAATAAAGCAGTCTGCACCAATGGCAGAAGGAAGTGAGCCCGTGAATGTGTTCATTTCACTTTGCAGGCATGAACAGTCCATTATTACAGCCAATTATTCCTACTTCTTCTGCAACCAAACACTAAGGAAAACATGAAAATTAAAGCCTTCAAGTTGCAATACACGTACAGAATGGGATACCAAGCAGAAGACCGGTGGATCCAGAAGCAATGTCATAGCCATTGTTTTCCAAGTTGCCTTCAACAGTTAAAGATAAAGTTTCTCCAAAATTAAAAAGAAGGGGGGGGGAGGGATGACGACGATTATATGTCTGAACAGACTGACTAACTCCAGATTAATATCTTCATACTCATTATTTCTAATTGCCTGCACCAGAAATACATGATGTGGAAGTCAAGGTATGTCCCTTGTAGTGCCTTCTGGCAACCAGAATAAAGACACTGAAGTTGTTATAAACTTGCTGTACCTTAACCATATGTTCCATGTAGAAAAGGTACAGAAGTGGTTAAATTTAAATGATGGTAAAACTGATAATGCTAGATCTAAATTAGTATTTTCTTATTTTTAAGAGATATTAAAAGGTGGAAAATTAAATGTAAGTAAAAAGTAGCGTGTTTTGTTAATGAAGAAAAATGAGGGCAGATCTGATCTCAGGCCTGTGCATGTTTAGAGATGACCTGTAAAAGGCAGATGACCAGTGTGATGAGAGCATTCCCTGACTGCAGTGAGCTGCTCATGGCCGTGGGGGTAAAAGGAGATTGCGACAATCTGCAGAAGGATTTCTGAGCAGAGTGATAGACAGCATGTTGGAAACGCAGCTCTAACCTCACACGTGTCCTGAGAGATTCAAACTAGCTATTACCACTCAGGAGTCTGAGTTGTAATAAATACTGTACTAAAACATCATCTTGAAACTATTCTGTATATTATAAAGAATTAAAGAACAGAATAGAAACATGATTACGCCATAGTGAAGTCAACGGCGCATCCATAAGCTGACTATTGTATGCAGCATAGGTTTCTCCATCTCAAAAAACATATAGGAGAAAGAGAAAAAAAACACAGCAAAGAGCAACAGAATGAGAAAACTTTGGAGTGCGTTCCATGCAAAAAGCAAATCCACAAACAGGATTCTTCAGCTTGTAGGGATGGCAGAGAGAGGAGGATCCCAGGAAGCACATCTGAAAAGCCACGGGCAGCAAGGAAAAGCTAAACAGGAATGATTTCTCATCCCAACCAATAAAAGTACCAGAGGGCACCAAATGACAGGAGCAAGTGACAGATTCAAAACAAAAAAGGAGAGGCACTTCCACGCAGCTCATAGGTAAAGATCTTCCTGCCGTGGGATATTATGGATGCTAAAATCACATCTGGATTAAGAAACTAATAAAAACATACTACTTTGGTGTAGTATCACCTGTAAGTAAGGAAGACCATAAAATGCAAGTTGCCAGAAACTAGGAGGATATTCTGGGAAATTATGACTCTCTGCTTGCTCTGTTCTTGTACACTGCTCTCAAACAGGTAGTAGGCTAGATGCACCTCTGGCCTGACTAGTACAGTTCTTGTGTTGTTTAGACTTTTGACTGGGCTCAGTAAAATATTTAGTTGGGAAAATGTGAGCTGATGCAACCTATAGGCCAGAAGGGTAAATCATGAAAACAAAATAAAACTGAGAGAGGGACAGCTTGTATTTCATTCCTTCCTGGTTAGATACCTTACCAGGATATTTTTATATCCACCTCTTACAGCTTTTCCCGCTCCATCCTTTTCTATTCAGCCCACCAGCAAATTGCTACCCCATTTATACCAAGTGGCCCAGTGATGGCGAAACACATGAGTAAAAGTATCAGCAAAGATTGATCAGAGTTCAGATATGGGTTAAAAATGTCCAGGACAGAGAGACACCCACAATGTTCTCTGCAGGAGTGGATAATTTTAGCTTAGTGGAAACAGAGAATAACAGCCTATAAGGCCTTCTGTAAGACTGGTAGAAAAAAATTGGTTTAACTTTTTCAGTGGAAAATTACCCAGTCTGATGTTTGATCTCCAAAATGATGATGTTGGATAACTTTTTTCTCAGACGGTGTCAGATTTTTAAGGGCAAACTTCAACTTTTCATTTAAAAAGTAATCAAAAGGTGTTCAGTTTGTGACTGCAAACTTAACTGAACACTCTGTGTCAGAAATGGCACCAAAGTGTCTCAGGGATTTGTCATTTGGGTCCTTGTCTCACTAACTTCTCTGCACCATCTGCCCTGAATGAACAACGGTTCCCATGAGGTACAGCAGTGATCCAGAGCAAAAATAGACTACAGAATACATCAGCAGCCCAGAGATCCCATTTCACAAAGCAGAAGCATGCAGGAGTTACCTACACTGCAGTTCTCTGGAGGGAACACCTCTGAAATGGCATCTTTGGCCCAAAAAAAAAGGAATTTCACCTCCCTCCCTCATCCTTCATTTTTGCAGCATAAGTCCTGAATGTTTGGGACCCTAAATGGTTTGTCAGTACTGCTAAACTTTCCTTTAAAACTTTGGATGCAGAGATTGGGTGAAAATCAGTGGCAGGCACAGGAAGGGTTAGAAGTGTGTCTAGCAAGATTTCTCCACAGTGACTGAGAATCGCACCACCTAAGCTTTTTAGAGCAGAAGTCACGTTTCGATGACTCTTTAACCCTATTGCACCTTGCTATTTCAATGCAACGTGAAGTCAACGGATTTGAATCTGGAAACATCTAACAACTCAACATGCTGAGCCAAATGTTTTTGTTGTAGGTATTATTCTTCTCCCTACTATCAGGTTTTAAATATTGCAATTGATGTGTCCAAACACTGCCATTCCACTTTGCTTTATTAGTTAGCATTTAGGTGCTAAGTAGTAAATAGAATTCAGTTCACTGGGGTTTGTCACACTCTGCAGTTTAGAGCAGGAGTAGCTGAAGCATTGTTCTTTAATGGTGGCATAAGTCCTTGTATGAGCAATAAAAGCTGCCACTTTCTTTATGAGGCAAGCTAAACGCTATTAAAATGATGAATGAACTAGTTCCTTTTTATTTGTTCAGCTTTTCCCAGGGCTATTCCCACAACCCTATTTAAATCACCAGCTTGTATTCTACATAAGTTCCTATGTGCTTGAAATGCACAGATGCCTGCATAAAAGCCCTTCAGAATGGCAGTAAAATTTTATTTTCTTTTCCAGTAAGCAAACAGTTAAAGAACTGAAATTGAGCAGAAGTACAGAGTCTGAATTAATCCCCATGTTCTGAGGCATCTCTTAAGAGAATTTTCCAGGTAGTTTAAGAGATCACCCTGCTTTGCAGCCAAGTGCTGCTGGTTATCCGTAGGAAGCTGAATCTCAGACTGATCAGTCCCTCCGGAATGCAATACGGAACAATAATGTTCAGATCAAAAGCACCTTGATTAAATAACCTAATTAAAAGGTACATAGAACTGGTGTTGTAGCAGATTTTTTCCCTCCTATGAAGACGAAAAAATCTCCAAGTTTACCTTCTTTTCAAAATTAAGGGTAAACCTTTGCTTCCAGTGACATGTTTATAACCTATTAATTAGTTCCTACAAGGCTAGTTGAAATCCCAGTCCTGCTTTAACGCGGTTGAATGAGCTAAAATTACCTTCAGCCAAACATCCCAAGATATAAACTGTAAAAGAAATAAAAGACGTCTCACTGAAGTTTGACTGGGTGATCAAGTATGGGTCTCCAAGGTGCTAGCTTTAATGTCAGTGGAGAGGAGGAGGGGAAGGAGGGAGAAGAGAAGGAGAGAGAGAAAGAGCATGCAAGCGAGCACACCAGGGCAATTAAACTGCCAACCAAATCAGCTGTCGACCAAAGTCCATAACCCATGGTTTATTTTAAATGAGCACTTGAAACCCAATGGTCTGCATGGGCTGTACGTCACCATAAGTCTGCTCCGGGCCTTACCTGTACAGGAGGATTTTTAGCTCAAGTCTTGAGTTTTAAAGATCCTCTGCTCAGTCTCTGGTGTATTAGGACAGACACAAACGCCTAAGGAATGGGCCTAATTGGGTAAGAAATGGTAAGAAAAAATAAAGCTGGGATAGTTATTTGCTGTGAATAGCACTGTAAACCTAACAAGTGAATCCCTAAATTTTCTAAGTTCTTTTGCTGTTGTGCACCTCATAATTTCCATGCAATTATTTTAATCCAGTTGTAAGTCAACCAGTTAGATGACTGATATCTGGGTAAAAAAATACTTATTTTTTATTTCATTCCCTCCCCACAAAGCCAACAGATATAACTTTGTCAGAGCTGTATTTATAAACTTAGAGGAAGAGCTGAGAAATTGTTCATCTCATAGTGATTTAAGTGCCCTGGAAGAACAGTTCCCATGATATAAGTGTTTTCTTCCATAATTCTCCCAATAAAATAGAAAAAGTAATTAAAATCTGGTAAACAGACATGTGGGGTGCTGGTTAGGTTGTAACTAATTCCCTGATTGTCATGGGAACAGCCACAGTCACAGCTAGAAGTGTAATAGAACACAAGTTTATTTCTTTTCTTCCTTATTTGTTACCCATTTTTATCAGAATATCTGTCGAAGATGCTTTCCACGGACCACGGAATGCAATTAAAGGAGATTGCTTAGTCACTACAATGGCACCATGAGATCAGTGCACAGAAAAGGTCCACGCAGTCCTGAATGGGATATGATCCACACTAAGGAAAGGTAGTTTGAGAAACTCAACTAGTACCAACTTGCAGAAATGCTCAAATGGTTGTTATTAAAGAATTAAAGTAATGTTTAGAAAAACACTCTTTTGAGAGATACCTTAGAGACAGAGTAACATCAGATTTGTACATGCAGCTCTGACTTTGGATTTCGCAGCAGAATTCAGAGTAATTAAGAGGAATATTTTTCTGGACTGACAGAATTCAGAGGAGTTAAGAGGACTGTTTAACTGGACTGACAGAATTCAGAGAAATTAAGAGGATTGTTTAACTGGACTAAAGAATTTAAGAACCTGGAATGTGGAAAAGGCCTGAAAGCTCTTGAAATAAAGATGCAGGACTACACACTACAAATTAGCAGGGTAAATTTTATAGAACAGTTCCGAGATTAAGTGAATGAGGAACTGCTTGCCAGGTAGTAGTTTGAATAAACAGAGCATCTGCAAGGCTTGGAAAGAGAATCCTGTATGTAACAAAGTATAGAAATAAAATTTAAATTGCCAAAACTCAAGGTAAGCTAGACATTACAAGGGGAAGTAAAACATATAGCAAAAGGAACTTTGTCTGTGTAAATAGTAGGACGAGAAAAAAAGAAGTCACCTAAAAGGAGAGTGGAGAAATTTGTGTTCAGGATAGCCCAAAAAGAAATGAAGAAGACATTCACCTGGAACCAACCAAAAAGAATAACTTGTACAAATGAAGGTATGAAATAGAAAATTACCACATGGAAGCGGGATATAATGACGCTAAAGGAAAAGGCAGCTGAACCATCTACATTCTAGGGAACCAGGGATGCAGTTTTACGGTCAGAGAAAGCCAATATAAGGCCTTTCTACAACCAGCGATTGCTTGTCCTACATCAGTTCCAGCAATTGTGCTGCCATGGTGGGATCTGGGAAGCATACAGGACAATGGATGTCCCTGGGTCATAGGAACAAGATGAAGTTTTGCAGCACACACTACAAGGTGCGTGTGGCACATCTATTGCCAGACTCAGCCTACCTAAGTAACCCAGTTTAGGAACAGGAAATTCCCGCGTTCCTTCTATAGTAAACAAGGAGAGATGGGCACTTCCAGCATCAGACAGAACATGAATCAGTCTCTTGGAGCAACTGGCTGTGTTACTCAACTGACTGCATGAGCAGCAAGGACCCTGTGCTTCAACAGCTTGCTCAGATATGTACCCACCCATAGGCAGGACAAAGCTCTGCCCTCAAACTAATGAAAAAACGTCTGTTATAAATTAAGGATTGCCCACTGGAAGTGCCAGAAAGGAAGAAAATTCTGGCTTGATTAGTCAGCCATAGCTGTAAAAGTCATTTGGTTTCAGATGTCCCTTGTGAGGCATTTTTAGAGAACAAGGCCATGATGAGGCCATCTGGAATACAATATGCGGTCCCGGATGGGGGACTGCAGATGCAAGGAAGATTAATTCAGTCTGTAAAGGGACTACAATAATCAAGGAAACGAAGAATTTATCTTCTGAAATTAGATTAAAAGATGCTGGCTTGTTTAGCCTAAGAGAATAAAGGCTGGGGTGATTCTGGCTGCTTTCTATAAATTCATCAGTCTAAGTTTCTATAAACTTAGCAGAGGCTAAGAGCTACTTAAACTAAACGACACTGCTGCTACAATAACAAATGGATAGACACTAGCCATTAATAAAGTTAGCTTGAATATTAGACAAAGGTTGCAAACCCCCAGAGGACTAGAACAACTTTTATTAGGGGCAGCTCTGCCGCTTAGTTACATTGATGCTGAAGTGTGATCAGTTTACGGTTAGGATTTACAGCATGGCTGCCTGCAACAGCGAGGAGTGGGACTCATTAACTCACGGGGTCCTTTCTAGTCCAATGCACCTTTGGCCTCAAGCATTTCCCTTTGTGAGCTGAGTATTTTCTTAGTATTGCTCTGTATTCAATGCATTTATATGTGTAGTGCCACATTCTCTAAGACCTTCGTGCCTCACAGAGGCAAAGGGCAAATTTTCAGAAGTGGTCTGCAGTCATAGGGCTACTCTCCTTGGCCACACATACTTGAGCACATTGACTCTTCAGCAGATGATGACTTTTCTTCCTTATCATATACTCTTTCAGGGACCATGTCCTGTGTCAGAAATGAAAATAAAGGCCTACTGAGGGCTTACAACAAAAATAATCTAAGCCAGAGGAAAGACGTCCTTGCTTCCTGGATATTTCACAGAAGTCAGGGAGTCAGCTGAAAGCCAGCTGGCTGCAGGCTGAGTCTGGCTAAGGTAAAAGCGACAGGGGCTGATTATTTGCAAAAAGGAGGTAGTGGGGGGAGAGAAAGCAAAGCAATGACAAAGGCTGGAGAGAGATACTGTGAGTTAACAACACACTCGGTTTTGATACAGAACTATTATATCCAGACAAAGACATAGAAACAGTGCCTAAAACAGAACATAAAAGGTAATATCTCCTCTTCTGAATACCACCATGTAACCATATTTTTAGGTAAGTATCAGCATCTCCGTGCCAGCATCTCCTGTGCAAGGCAGCAACCCCCACCCATTGCTCTTTGAGCACTGTTCATAGAAAATGTGTATATCTTAGGTGATGCATTTAGAAACCTGCCAGATTTTCCACCAGCTGAAGATGTCTGAAGATTGTATCTTTAGCAAGAGTCATCTTTTAAGGATGAATCCAAAGGGATGATGCAGATGTAACAGCACGAGTCCTAAATGGTTCTCTAAACAAACAAAACCAGGCTCCTTTATACAACAGCATAGGATTTGGCTCAAGTATGTTTAGGTGGTTGAGGCCTACAATGATCCCCACTGATGTTGGGATCTCTTCGTTTTTCTTCTCTGCATAGCATTTTGCTTCTGACTGGGGTTCTGGTCCACGAATAAGGTTCCCAAGCACTATTGTAATACTAAGGAATGCAATAACATCTCAGCAGTAAATTTCTATTCATTTCAGTCAGTGATCATCCTTGCAGTGCTTGTATGTGCCATAACACCATATGGCACCCTCATTTTTTCTTCCAGTATTACTGTCATAATTGACATTATTTTTAATTTTTCCTAAAGGGCAAAATACATTTTACTTGTCCTGATCTCTGCAGGCATTTGAGAAGGTAGGAGCATTAAGTAGCTCCTCAGCACTCTCAGGCCATTAATTTCCCAGATTTAATCACTAAAGTTCCTTTGTGTTCAACCTGAGGGAGCAGAACCATACTCAGTACTTGTTAACCCTTGGTTTTTTCATAGTTAGAAATGCCAGAACCGAGGGACCGCCCAAGCACAAATACAGGCTGGGTGGAGAATGGGTCAAGAGCAGCCCTGAGGAGTAGAACCTGGGGGTGCTCATTGACGAAAAGCTCAACATGAGCCAACAATAAGCACTCACAGCTCAGAATGCCAACCACATCCTGGGCTGCACCAGAAGCAGCATGGCCAGCAGGTCAAGGGAGGGATTATGCCCCTCTACTCCGTGCTGGTGAGACCCCACCTGGAGTACTGCATCCAGCTCTGGGGACCCCAACATAAGAGGGATATGGACCTGTTGGACCGAGTCCAGAGGAGGGCCACAAAGATGATCAGAGGGCTGGAGCACCTTTCTTACAAAGACAGGCTGAGAGAGTTGTTGTTGTTCAGGCTGGAGAAGGCAAGGCTGCAGGGGAGACCTTATAGCAGCCTTCCAGTACTTGAAGGGGGCCTACAGGAAATACGGGGAGGGACTTTTTATCAGGGAGTATAGCGATAGGAAGAGGGTTAACAGTTTTAAACTGAAGGAGTGTAGATTTAGATTACATATCAGGAAGAAAATCTTTATGATGAGGGTGGTGAGGCACTGGCACAGGTTGCCCAGAGAAGTTGTGGATGCTCCATCCGTGGAGGTGTCCAAGGCCAGGCTGGATGGGGCTTTGGCAACCTGGTCTGGTGGGAGGTGTCCCTGCCCATGGCAGAGGGGTTGGAACTAGATGATCTTTAAGGTCCCTTCCAACTCTAACCATTCTATGATTCTATGACTTTCAGAGTCCTGCACAGGTTAATATACAAAGTAACTTAGAGAATGGGTCCTGGTAACAAACACGATTGAGAAGTACTGTTGCACATAGTTGAGCAGCTGAAAAATGAAAAAAAATCCTATTCTGACTCGATTTTCAGTTCTGTTATCTAGCAATTCTTCCCAGTAGTCAGGAGGTGGCAGCCTCTGCAATCACTATAGAAACAGCCAATCATATTCTTTTCCCCACTTTCAGAATTGAAAAGTGCTTTTAAAAATGAGATTTGGGAGAGAGATGTTACCATCAGTGTTATGAAAAGGTTCAGACTGGAGGGATTTTACTCACACACACACACACTTGGCTCTTTAATTTGGAAATTCTTCTTCATCCTCACAACAAGTGGTATGATAATAAAATGCTTCGCTCATCAACTCTGTTTTGACACCATAATATTTCCCAATGAGATTATTGGATTTTAATCTTCTTTTAAAAGAAATGTTGTGCATCTCATTCATTTTATGATCACAGAGTAATGCTTTTCAGTTTTAAGCCTGGAAAGCAAATTCTATTTTAAAGCTGTTTTGTCCGTTGCATCTTGAAATACAGAAGAGAGCTTTTGTAATGATAATTTAAAGAAAATCTTTTAGTAACACATGAATAATGGAAAATGAACCTTAGAGGGAATCCCTTAATATTTTTAAATGTTCATGACACTTTATTTAAGAAACACTACAACAACAACAAAAGAAATACATGTCCTCCAGATATGTAGAAGTTGCTGAAGTGGTATGAGATGTGTGGTTTCTGGTCAGTGATTTTCTGGTTGAAACTTGAAGAGAAGCCAGAACTCAAGTTTTTTCTGCATTGCCATCACATTAACATTAAAATGCCATCCTGAGTCAGGGTACAGGGCTCTGTCTTGGCAGATAGTTTAAACACTTGCAAGGAGCTGCTTCCACCACCTCTTTCCTATTCATAGAGCACTTGAGCATCTTAACCTGCTGGTCTGTTGCTGCTCCACATCTTCCAGACAACCCCCTAGCACAGAGCTTAGATGTTCTTGAAATGTCTTTTCATAGAGCAGAAATGCAAATACGATTCCAGCTTTCATCCTCCAAAATTAGAAAGGAGTCACCATCAGTTCTATTATATATTTAAAATACAGCTGGAGACAGCCACAAAGTGAGATGAAGATGAATGCGTATTGCAGAAGTCCGTTAGCAGGACTGTTTCCAATGACTGCAATTAGAATTAGGGATTTATAAAAAAAAAAAACAACACTAGTGAAAAAGGGTGGTATTGATTGCAGTTACATAGCAGCAGACTGATATCATAAGACTCTTTAAATAATGCATAGAGAAGCAGAGTCACCTGTAGTAGGAACATTTTAGGCTGTTGCATAATTCAGGAGCTTTTGTTCCTATAAAGAATACATTAAGGTTTTCAATTCTAAACTTCTAACAGGTCCATGGTTATTTGACAGTGATAAATAGTGACAATTAACATGTTGTACAGTTTAAAGATCTCACTGTTTGACTTTCATTTTTCATTTCCATTTCTCCTACAGTCCTCACGCTCCCATTCACCCTCATGTCAGTGATCTGGCTCTAGGTCCCATTCAATGGCAGCCTTTCTTCCCACTGAGGCTGATGTGTGGTGACCCCTGCTGAGCCTTTCCCAGTGAAGACTGGACAGACTCTTATGGCAATTCAGAGCAACCCACCACAGCTCAAAACTTTCACAAAATGCCAAACCGAAGGAGAAGACAGGCTGCTCTGGTAATGGCCTTCAGCTATGTGGAACAGTGGGACACCTCTCGGGTGGTTCTTACCGCACTGGGACACACAGAGTACATGTATAGACTTCAACTGGGCAGCAAGCAGCTCATGAAATGCCAGCCAACCTCCTGCAGGATCTTCAGGCAGTTATTCACCAATAGAAAAAAAAAATTGATTCCTCAAACACAGGAATTGCTGATTGAAACGTTTATGGCATGAGCTAGATGGGTCAGATGAGTTGATCACAATGGTCTTCTTGCTGGCACAGAAAAAGTATTAAAAAAACATGTTGTTTTGACTGGGTTGGCTAAATTATTCATGAATGCCTGGATTTTCACACAAGACAGAATTAGAGATCCTAAAATCTGACATGGCAACTCATGCCAGCTCTTAAGTTACATTTTTGTTAGCTATCAAATAGCAATTAGGACATTGCTTAGAATCAACCTCTTGTATCTAATCTGCTGGAACATATGGACTTTGAAATCATGCCAGAGCGGTAGGAAGTGTTTCTGTACCTTCCAATAGTGCCTAGTTTTATCACCACAAGCAGTTAGCACAGGCTGTGATGAGGTTTAAATAGTATAGATCTCCATTGCCTGCAATGAAAGTTTGTTGTTTTTTTTTACTCCTACTTACCTGTATTTAACTATAGTTTAACATATTTAAAAATACCTATATTGGGATATTTTTTCCTACAGCTATAACAAGTAAAATGAGAGGGAACCAAGCTGTAGTTTTGCTGATGACTTTAAGCTATTTACTAGAGCTAGATTCAGAAGCGCACCAAGATTTTTCCCAGACACAGCAGGTTAGAGAAGGGAATGTAAACAAGTTTTCAACCAGAATGTACTTGACCTTCTCACCTCTAAGAAGGACTCCTACAACTTCTGCTGAACCTTGCAACTAGTGCAGGGGCATCCAACATTACTTTCTAGCTCTCAGGTTGCCTGAAGGTTAGCATCGTAATTGCCTCAAATATATTCATGCATGGGAGAGTATTCATTCCCTTATTTTGGAGTGGCAAAAAGGAAAGGATATTTGTTAAGCTTCAAAGCTACAGCTAAAAACTAGGATAAAAGAGCCCTTTTGACAATCCGAGATTTTGTCTAAAGCCTTGACACAAATTTCTTATCACTAATGAGAATCAGCACAGCTCTTAAGTGTCCTTCCACATTAGCACATTTCTCTTAATAAACAGACCTCAATAGCTGAAAAGCAAACTACATATCTACTCTTAAAGCATAAAATGTTATGACAGGAAGCCTTAGAAAAGGACTAGTAAATTAGATGTCAATTCTGAAGACAACCAGTACATGCAATGTATCACGTTGTGTGCAGGATACGTTCAAACAGAACAATGTGGAAATACAAGAAAAACAAAAGCCAATAAACCAGGTCATAAACAAAAGTCATAAAGCAAAAGTTGAGGACAAAGTCAGACTAATTAGATGAAAAGTTTCCCCGAATTTAAAACTATGTTCCTAGAAATACTTTTGAAGAACAGAGAGATGAAGGGTGAAAGGAATGAGAAGACAAGCAACAGGAGAAGGATATGGACTTTTCCAGAGCGGTGCCTTTGGGTCTGGCCTCCCACCTCTAATTTTGTGGCAGTTTTCTCTGATAATTGTTTTGCATTCCTTCCCAAACTTTATGAATAAAAAGAGCCCCCCTAAAGTTCCTTCCTAAGATCAAAGCCATAAGCATCAACCAGCACTGTTCTCAGGCACAAGCCTGTTCTTTTTCCTTCCTTTTCTGACAGATTTGGGGGCCTAACATCCTGCCCCAAACTTACCTTTCCTATATGCCAATAAAGTCTTACTCTTCACAGTGAAAGGATTTGGTTATGGCATCGAAACCTAATTTTCTAAATGCCAGACGATAGTATACATACCAGGCTCCCAGGGCCTTTCATATTCCTTTGGCAGGAAGGAAGTAACTGTCAAATGATTTCAACATCCACGATTGAAGGACCATCCCTTAGAGAAGGGAAAAAACAAATTAAAACCAATTGGTTTTAACATTATATCTTTACTAGCAAGTTTGGGGTTTGCTTTGGGTTTTGGGTTTTGTTTTTTCTTTTTCCCAGAGAGCTGTCTCTGGAAGTAAATGAATTAGTTATAAGCAGTAATTAACTTTCAGAGCAATGTCACTCGACAAACACCACAGTTAAAAAAAGAAATCAAGTGTGTTAAGGTTAGACTGAAAAGCTCATTACAAAGTTTCCATTTCTGATGCTTTGCAGAAGAGTTTTTCAAAATCACTCGGTGTAACACTCAGAGATATATTAAATGCTTCTGCTGTTGGGCTACCTCAGAACTCAGGGGCAATAATATGGGGCAAAGCCCCCCCGTCTTGTCTCTGTGGCCCTGTGTTGTCCAAAAGTGAAGCAGCTCCCTCCTGACTATAGTATAACTGTCATGTTCTTCTTACACCAGCTTTGCAAAGCCACTATCGCAGGCTGCCTGTGCTGGAAAATGTCTCCTTCTGACACAGCCGGGGCAATTCATGCCACTTCAAGTCCTTGACTTGCCACACGGGCCAGAAACCAGATGAGCATCTTTCCCTCTTCACTCAGCTGCTCTTAGCAGGAGGCAGAGCTCTTGTGCCACACTTTGCTTTAAGCCAGAACATTTTTAACTACTGATTGCAATCCAACTTCCAAATTCAACGGAAACTAAAGACAATGTTGAGCGATATGTCTTAAGGAACACTTGCAAAAATATGTTTTTTAAAAACAGCAGCCTACATAAGCTTCCACCTCAGAGTCCTAAAAGAACTGGCTGAGAAGATTCCCAGCTTCCTACTCCAAGCTAAATTAAAAATACATACTAATGTGTTAAGCTGATGTTTATTTAAAATAAGTCTCTGGATGTTGGGATAATTCTGAGAGGTTGAAAAAAATGCTCATCTGTACCAACATCTAGGAGGTCAAGCGTAGAATGGAGTAAATGGAGGTTGTACAAAACACAGTGATTGTTTATGACAATTATGTTCAGCTACTGGAAAACTAAATCACAGGAGATAAATAATGGAAGTCAACATGTTTTTATGAAAAATTGTTAAGTAAACCACAATTTCTTTAGCAAAAGCAATCGAGTAGATATATTTGGATAGTAAGACATGATGAGTACCACTTCATAGAACTGTGGTTACAAAACTACCATGATACAGTACCAAAAGCATTTAGTAGATGGGTTGCAGAATTACTAAAAATTTCATTTCAAAAAAGTAGCCATTTCAAAAAGTAGCAGGGATTGGTGTGCTTCCATTATATAAGAGTCTTTCCGCAGGGCTGGATCAGGACAGCCCAGTGACTGGTAAAATTCTCAGCCTTAATCGATGGTTTCAACAGTGTCCTAAAAGTAAACATAAAATTATTGCTGATAGACTCAAGGAGCTCATTTGTTCAGTGTAGTGAAGAAGGACAACTTGACTTGTATAAATGCCTTCACAGGGAGAAAACGCTAAACGACAGACAGCTTTTTAATCAGGCAAAACAAGAACAATGGCTACACGCAGGAACCAGACCTGTTCAAACGGCGACAAGTGTTTGCAAATGCAGAAACGTACAGCTCCTGTTACCCAGGGAAGTAACACATGCTCCATTTCTTGAGGTTTTCCTATCAAAACTGGTATGGCAACAGGTCACTTCCCATCAATTTACTGAAAGCGTATCTCAGCTAGATTCACACTAATTGCAAAATCCCTTCATCCTGCTCTTCCCTGGGGACAATTACAGACCCAGAAAAGCGAGCTTCCCATGAATTACAAGACTTATGTCTTGGGAGATATGGATTCAGTCCTTGCCTCTGCCAAACATGATTTGTATGCCACTGAGCTAGTTTCTTAACGTAACTTTCATTTTACCTAGTTTTAGGTGTCTAAAAGCTAAATGTCTATTTCGCATGTAAGTGTCTGAAGCACTTTTGTCCTCAGCATCTCTAACAGCCAGTGGAGAGAAGCAGCCACTGTTGGAGAGCTGATCTTCCAATAATTCTCAAAAAAATCACTGTACAATGAGGAATTTCATGCTTTGAAAAAAGTCTCTATGCTGATTGTAGGAAGGCAGGAAGGTGACTGGCTTAAACTTGGACAATGACACTCTAGACATATAAATAAGGGAAGGTCTGCCTCAGCCTCTGCTGAAGAAGATATTAATATTTATAAGCTGCTGTGAAAATAATACCTTAGAGACTTAATATTATTAGGAGATATATGAATAGCTATGATAAATGGTATCAAGAAATTGCAGTGTTCAAATTTTTGCAAAGCTCTAGGGTGAAAGAAAACTGAATCTTAAGATACTACAGGGCAATATTCGGACTGTGAGCCAGATGTCTGAATGCCATAAAGAAGTACATGGATTAAATACCCTCAGTATATTTTTCTTAATGGCAAAGATAACTTAAAAGACCTGTTTCCCAAACAGAGGGTTTTTTTCTATTTTAAAGGGTAATTTTTCACCAGCCTGGCTTTCAGGATGCCGACAAAGTTGTTGCCAGCACATCTGATGGGGCCATGAACTGCTGTGTGGCAGCAAAGGCCTTTTAAACCAGATTCACCGCTGAAAAAAGGACTGTGGAGCTACAGTATAATGCAGAATAGTTAAGGTGGCAAACAAAACTCCAGCATAGCTCTGAAATGGCACAAAGACTAGAGCTGATTCAAGTAAAACAGCTGATCTTAGGACATGGAAGAAAGGTTATGGCATTTCTCTTGACCAAGAGGTAAAATCTCCCTCATCTACACAAACTCTGGAGGCAACAGTTAAGTGACCAGCCTGAATAGCAACATAAGGACCACAGAACAGTGAGCTTCCTATCTGCTTGTAGGAGCAAATCCTTTCATAAAAATATATCTGTGTTTTATTTTCTTTGGATTTGATCCCAGCAGTCAGATGGGGAGGAAGTGTTGCGCTTCCTTTATAGTAAAGCTTAATCAGTACACCGAGAGATCCATTCTGCAGCCTTTCCCTATACCAGGAGAGTTTACTCCTCAAACACTAGTCAGCAGAAACAGTGGCCCTGATATGAGGATCGAGTGTGACTACATCTAGCAAAGCCTCATGTGACCCCAACCACGCAGCATACTTCACTCCAGCTCTCTCGCATGCTCCTGCCTGTCCCTCCACCCAGGGTTTCTCAGGAATTCCGAAGAGACAAAATTAAACCCATTATAAAAAAGCACTACAACAGCAACCACCAAAACAGCTCCGGAGAGAGCTGTGTTAGGAGACAGAGGAGACTTGAACAACACATTAGCAGGACTGGAAGCAAAGTTCTCTCTTTGTTCAAGCAATTTACATAATGACTTTTTTTTTTTAGACTTTTTTCGCACTAGTTATTTAATAGAGTCATTATATTTGGTTATGGCAATTTGAATTGGGATGCTGCCAAAAAGACACTGTTTAGCAGTGTCTGAGGGGCTGGATATTTGAAGAGGGCATTTTACTTTAATGAACTTCCCCTGCTCTGCCTTGAAAAGAGCTTATAGGGATTTTCCTNGGGGGGGGGGGGGAACAACCAAACCTTAGATAGCTTTACTCAGCTTGAGATTTTACAAAATAAATGACAGAGATAATTTTTTTAGTAAAAAAGGAGGGACTAATTCACACAGAAAAGACACAAGTGCATTATGCCTATTCCCTGTACTTGCAATTTTTCAGCCAGCTTACCAAATCTTTCCCAATCAACATCCCAGCTGATGTGTCAATGTATATCAAATACATTTAAGAGACGAGAAGCGCAGAATATATAAAGACATACACACATTGGATGTGGACATGTTTATAAGGATCAAATTCAACAAGAGGAAGAGCCCTAGATGTGAACTGGGGTAGAGTGGAGACAGAAGCCTATAGGATAACAATAATACAGCGATAAGACTAATATCAGGACTACTATTGTGACAAGCATGGTGGGGACAGCAAACCTGCTGTGGCTGACTCCAAACCAGACAGGCACCCCCAAGCAGGGCTCGGACACAAATCTGGCTCAGCCCAAGTCTTTGCTACAAGAACGGATCTTGTGCACTCGAATGAGAGTATAAGCCTAGAGAGGAAAAGCCAGCCTCACCACAGGAGTGTGATAAATCAGAGCAAAGTTTTCTGAGAGAGAAATATCTTAACTCCCAAGAGAGAGCATTTAGCTAAACAGTTATTTTAAGACAGCAATTACAGGGGGAAGGGGAGGGGAGTTTCATTTTTCTTCTACACAACTAATTACTAAGAAAAAATGTCAAAAGGTGACAGGAAACGTGAATTTAAAAAATTCTTAAAGCAGAGCAAAGTCTTAAAGAGCAAAGTACTCAAAATAGTCTAGTCTTAGTTTTGTTATTTAGTTGGGAAATTGACCTTGCTTAAGTAGTCAACTCTAATTAGAATTCAACTGCATATTAAAAAGATCTGAAATTAATATGAATGAATGAACATAAGATTCCAAAGTTCAGAATTCCATGTTTTCTTTTCTAGGCCATTTTACTGCTTTAATCAGAGAAATTAATGCAACTTTCTCTTCCCAGTCCATTTAAGTAGAGTCTAAACAATATCCAGTCTCCGCTAATTTCTCCATTTCTACAGGTGAACTCGTTTGGCTAGAAAGTTTGAGCATCAAACAATCAGTCATTAAAGTGACACCTTCAATCTGCAAGCCTAATGAGCCTACCTGGTGTGGCCTGGAGTAACAGTACTTCTCCTTTCACACCCATTCACATAGCTCCTTTTTCTCTTTGTAAAATGTTTCCCTCCTTACTAGTAGCTCAGTTGAAGCCTCTATTCCTTTCATTTGACTATAGCCATTTAATTCTTTCCTATTTATTTTGATGAGCTCCTAGATAAAATTACAGAATAAAAAAAAAACCCTTAAGCTATGGCAAGAGCAGACAATCTAGTCTCTTTCTGAGCCAACCAAGCTTCATACGGCTGTCTCTTCATTTTATCCCATGTGTTCATCATAAGAAAGGCCTGTCACATTGAAATAATGTTCTTGTCACTATCTTCTTTAAGTGGAAGAAGTCCAGCAAGACATAGATTTTTGCAGTAGGTAAAGCCTCTGGCACAAGACACATCAACAACATATCTTCCCTGACCCTCCCAGAAAAGTCAGTATTTTAAAGTCCTTAATGCCATACATTCTTCTCTGAAGAATGCAGCCTTGCCTGCACCCTTGGCAGCTTGGAAAAAGAAAATCACTTTAACTAAATATCTAATATACCACAGAATAAATGTAACTAATTAGTCATTACTCCTCACCATAAAGTAATGGCATTCATGAAAGCCAGGCTTTATTAGCACTGTGAAGAGGTGCTGAGACAAGGATGGGTGTCCTGGAGACTACTGCAGTGGGAAGCAAAGATGAGACAGTGGTACATCATGAAGTGCAATCAGGATGCTGCCACGGGCTCTGCATATGTCCCTACACATTCCAGCAGTTTTGTTTGTAACTTGACAAAGAATTACCTAATAAATTAGCTAAACGTTTGGCTCTTTTCTCTAGTTGCTTGTAAAGATGCACATTCTTAAACAGACCTGTGGATTCAGTGAGTCTGTAAGTAACTGCTTTGGATACTCATTTTACTGTTAAACCAAAGTAAGAGTGTTATACAAAAAAGCAAAACCAAAAATGCAGTACATATTTAATGGTGCTCTCAAGCAATGATCAGCATTAAATCCTGCACCCCAAGGATCATGTCATGAACGGGTATCAGTTGATACTGTTTCATTATTTATTGAAATGTGTTTATTATTCTTACTTGTTGTTCTCATCTTGTCAGTTGTCTGGTTTTATTACAGTTTCTGCCCATGGGTGCAAGTGAGTGTGAGTAGGGGATTTCCATAGTTAGGCTCTTAACTGGCAGGTATACTCACATAGCTCCAAAGCATCCATAAACATGCACACACTCAAACGCGTAATCTGTCATAACAACATGAAGATCTGCAGAGCAGAAACTAGCATGCAGTAATGTTTAAAATGATGAATTACTGCAGAGAATACCCGGTAATATCTGCAAATCTAAACCATATTTTCCTTTTTTATGAGCCAATTGATAAAACATATGTTATGCATGTGGTCTATGGGGAAGTACTGTAAATAGAACAGCTGTTAACTCTAAGAGTTACAATAGGAAAAAGGTTTTCTTTCCACCACAAGTTTTCTCCTTCTTGTTTTCTTTACATTGTCGGGTATGCTCCTGGCCTAGTCATCCCTCTCACCAACCCACTTTCTATTTAAGAGTCTGCAAGCAAGATAAGAGGTCCCTTGGTTCAAACGTTGTGTTTCAAAACCGTGCTTTGCTCAGCAGAGACCATGACAGAGCTGAATGGGAAGAAGAGTGCACGTAATCTTGAACTAAACTGCACTATTACCCTTTGCAACAGTGAACAATTTCCACACCTGGTACGCGAGACTACACGTACTCTTCCAACCTTCAGTTCCACAAGGGATGACTATTTCTATTCATATCTCACCAGGATATGAGAGATGTACTGACAGATGTTATAAAATAAATTCATCCTCACTCATCATTGAAGTACCATCATTGAACAATCACTGAGAAGGCATGGAGCATCTAAGTGGCCTTTCTTTGTGATAGATAACACATTCTCATCCCCCATTATTAGTAATAATTAGATGTTGCTTCACTGACTCCAAAAGACATGTATTCACATGCACCAAGTCTAACCTGAGCTCTGTTTGATGTCTTGATGAAATACCAGGGAGAAGCACAAGTAAACTTATACCGCTTTCAATGCATATTTGGCCCCTATTTTATTGGGACCTATAGATGTATTAATTATATATAAAATCATCTTTGCATAACAATAGCAGCATTTGCTTCTATGGCAGATGTCAGTATTTGCTAATAACAGGATTTTAAAATACTGTCTATCATAACAACTCCAAATGGTGCATACCAGTTAACACAACAATCAAATGAGGGATGGTAGCCATAATTTGTTAGAGAACTCACAGAATCACAGAATGATTGAGGTTTGAAGGGACCTTGAGAAGTCATCTGGTCCAACCACCCTGCTCAAGCACCGAGAGCAGGTTTCCCAGGGCCACATCCAGACAGCTTTTAAATATCTCCAAGGATGGAAAATCTGCAACATCTCTGGCAACCTTTTCCAGTGCTCAGTTACCCTCACAGTAAAAGAATTTCCTGACATTCAGATGGCACCACTTATGATTCAGTTTGTGCCCATTGCCTCTCACCCTGAACCTGGACATCACTGAAAAGAGCCTGACTCCATCTTCTTTGCACTCTCCCTTCAGATATTTATACACATTGATGAGATCCCACCTGAGCCTTGTCTTCTCCAGGATAAACAGCCCCAGCTCTCTCAGCCTTTCCTCATCAGAGAGATGCTCCAATCCCTTAATCATCTTCCTAGCCACTTCTTGGACTCTCTCTCCAGTATGTTCATATCTGTCTTGTACTGACAAGCCCAAACTGGACACAGATGTGTCCAGATGTGGCTTTACCAGTGCTGAGTAGATCACCTCCCTCGACTTGCCAGCAACGCTTCTAACGCAGCCCTGGTTACCTTTGGCTTTCTTTGTAGCAAAAGCACACTTTTGTGTGTGTGTCCACCAGCACCCCCAGGCCCTTTTCTGCAAAGTTGTTTTCCAGGTGGGTGGCCCCCAGCATATATTGGTGCATGAGGTTGTTCCTCCCCAGGCGCCAGACTTTGCGCTTCCCCTTGTTGAACTTCATGAGGTTCCTGTCAGCGCTCTTCCCCAGCCTGTTGACGTCCCTCTGGTTGGCAGCACAACCTTCCGCTGTATCAGCCACTCCTCCCAGTTTTGTGTCACCTGCAACTGCTCTGTTTTATCCTTCAGAGGATAATTTCAATGGGATTGTAAAGTACCGCCTTAAAATATACAGACCTTGTTTTGAGAGTGTACCCCTCACAAGCACTTGCTCGGCATCTACAGTACACAGTACAATCGTAAATACATTGTAGTCGCTTAGCGGATAGCTTACAGCACCTGTAACATTTGCAGTGAAAAGATCATGACCGATGCTCTGCGGGAAAAGTACTGAGTTAACAGTGTTACTGGGCCAGTGGGAAATTTCTCCTGTGGAAGTGCTGTCTTCCTCCTGGGCAAGCACAGTAGTAAAGAAAAAACGTGAACAAAGTTCTGCCTGTATGCCACATCAAAAAAACATTGCAGCAAACCTCTGTCCAGGCATTCAGGATGGGATACCAGTGCCATTTTGGTTGTATTTGTAACAGAACAAGTCTTGCTTTTTTTCTGTTTGTCATTCAGGCATTGCTTACTAAGAGGTATTTCCAAAAGAAAGCTGCTGGCCTGCCTTGATGGTCACTACTACCATTATATTATTCTCACGGCAGCATTGGAATGCTATGTGTTGAAATATTCCTTACAGCAACATCAAGAACAGATTTCCTTTGCCATGTTCAAAAAGGCTGACATTTCCACAGACCTGCACCGCTCATTTGCAAAATTGAGACTGATTTCAAAAGGTCTGTACATAACCCAAAGCTCCCGCAGGACGGCAGAGGCAACAGTAAGGAGCCTACCCTTGACTAATAGGCTGACATTGCTTTATGGTAGGACACCCTCCAGCTGTGGGAAAGCATTGAAGGGAGACTGAAATGTTACCAGAGAGACAGCCAACTTTTAGGCTGCTCCATTTCTGCTGAAGGACCAGAGTAGGAACCTTTGTGGATCTGCTAATACACAAGAAAAGTAGATCTTTTCATCCAGCTTTTGTTACCTTCCAAAATGCACTTATCTATTAACTATTTCATGCTGTACTGACCTACCAAAACTCTTTTCATCCCACTTATACCACAGAAAACAGATGCAGGGACTAGTTGATACCAAACGCTTTTGAAAATCACATCTTATATTTTTATGTATCTGTGAAGATACGAGGGATATTGTCACTATGATAGATACAAATTACAAGAAAAACAAGGTTCCAGACAGGGAAAATGTCTTTTATTATATCATTTTATCCCATTGTGAAGAGCAGATGCCAAATTCCTTCATCAGATCTGGGAAGAATGCAGTAAGGCTCATGTTAAATCCAAGCTAGGAGCAAGGGCTCAGAGCGCTTGGTTCCCCCAAAATTAGTGTCAGCGCTGTGCACTGGTGGAGTCACCCAGCAGAACAAATTTGATCTGACTCAGACGTGGGCACATGATTGCAGTTCTTTCGAGTTAGTCAGACACTATGGAGCTGCATTCTCTTATGCTGGCTCTGTGCCGGAGGAGGAGGCAGGGGCAAGATGCACTGAGCTGAGTCATCAGAGATTGCTGAACAAAGATCCACCAGAAGCTCAGCCCATTGCATCCTATAGTGATGACATTTTAGAGTGGACTTCAGGAGCCCTCAGCCCAGCTGCAAGCTATTGGCATATCAATAACACCATTAACTTAATCTGTTATTGAGGTTTAAGAGACAGGTCGTTAGCACGTGCAAAGCAGAAAGCATTGCCAAAAGGAGAGAGGAGAGGTCACCAGCTGTATGGAAGAGCAGGACGACCAAGCATCTAAAAACTACCAGACATAGACGGATCTGCCAAAAGTAGTTATAAGTAAAATAAGCATTTCTATTTGAAACTTGCAATCATAGCATTGATATTATGATTCCTGTCCTCCTTTCATCCCTTTCTGAAATCTGTACCTGATGCTGAAATTATGATTGTCTGACCGCAACTGGAGCGCTCAAAGTTGCAGTCCCCAGTAACCAGCATCCTTTTAACGTAGTGATCCAGTACTACCATGCCATCTGTTCCAGTTGCACCATTTTCCCCAAGATAGTGTCAGGATTAAACCTTTGTCCTCTTGTTGCCACCACTAGACCACAATAACACCTGGCTGAAGCCCTAAACTTTTAAAGGTGGACACACAGTATGTGGTCAATATGCAAAAGCCTTTCAGGGTCCTTTAGGCTACCTCTTTTTGCCACAGTGGGACAGACTCTTTGCTCATCTCAGCAACACTGATTTCAAGAGAAAGATGCTGACATATACTAGTGAAGAAGACTGGGACTGGCCTTTCTTTCTCATTCCCCCTCTTTCACAGCACTGCTGAGATGTTTATGACTTCGCTGTCTATCTGCTGACCTGCATAGTATATATTTGGACTGAGGCAAATTTTACAGTTCAACAAATAGAAAATATTTTCTAAAGCCACACTTGGTCAGATACAAAGTCTGGAAAACATCAGCCCAAAAGTTATCACAACTGAAATAAAATGAAACCATAACTCAGTCAGATTCAGCATTACACAATGCAATAGAAATTACTGCTTCCAAAGCCTGAATCTGCTGCCTGCTGCCCATTTATGAGTTCCTCTCTGTGCTGAAGACTATAAATCTTGATCAGATGATCTTCCCTGAACTGTAAAATGTATTGAGTCAAGTTCAATTTGATTAGGCAAGGGCAACACTCATTGAAATCAAAGAGACTTAGAGCAAAAGGGGGTCCTACAAATCAGCTGCCCTGGCATTGACGACAATTTGTCATACAAGGATTAATAAAATCTTCAATACAAATGGTTATTTGGAAGATTAAGTCTGTACTCAGTGGACCTGGATCCTTCAAAAGCATGAAATCACTTGGAAAATTGAGGGGACACATTTTTCCTAGGTACTCAGCCCGTTAGAGATGTCAATATAGCACTTGTCTACCTCATTACGCAGCTAAATACCTTTGAAAATGTAATCTCCAGTCAGACTCTCAAAGGAGACAGATTTCTAGAGGTGCCCAGATGTCCAGGAGGTTTACAAAGTGCCTAGTTGTTTAGTTCACAATAAAATCAATGAGAGTTAAGGGCCTCATATAAAACCATGTCGATCTGCCTAATTAAAAAACACAGTCCCTAAGATACTGTGTCTTGTTAAAATCAGTGAGGTTGGAGCTCTCGCAAGCTCTCAAAATTACGCTTTGGCTTTCCATGATATAGTCCCCAGGAAGCTCACGGGAGTGCTCGATCCACAGGAACAAAAAGAGGAGAGGTGTCAAGCCTGAGCCAGCCTCCCGGCACAGCTGGGCTGTCAGGACGGAGGTCTTGTAACAGCGGGGAACAGATGGTCCGTAGAAAAGCTCACATTAAAACAGGCCAGTCCAGACCTTCACAAAGAGACTTCAGTCATATCTGCGCTGTTTACAGCAAGCCGTGGGTTTGCTCAGACCATTTGAGAAGGTGTTTTTCTTTAAATAGCAACTTAGGATGAGAGTTGCTGCTTCCAATTTAATCACCCTTCTTTAATATAGCCTGGTGCTTCGCAGCTGGGTAATTAACCTTGATATTCATTCGAACTTCGAAATACACAACTCCCATTGCTGTCAATTAGCTGACAATGCCGGCTGTGTGTTGATGGAAGATTTTTGTGTGACCCTGGCAATATGGCATTTGGGAAATTTCAGTAGCTAATACAATCAAGCTTCTGGAGAAAGTCCTTCACAAATTACACTAACAATTTTAGAATGGGAAGTGAGATTGTGAATTTGTCACTGGATTGAATTAGCAAAACAAAATGGGTGTACGTGAAAGTTTACCTTACTTTCTGTCCTTATTGCAATGCCGCTTTCTGAAAGACCCCTCCAGATAATTGGCAAACTTTCTTGTTATCATAGTCTTGTACGGCTCTGAGCACAAGGAACATGCCTTGATCTCAGCTAAAGCACTCAGAAGCTACCATACTTTTTAATACTAACGTAAGGCTGGAGGCAGAGTTATAAAAGATTGCTGCAAAATAATTTTTGATATATGAGGTGGTGCAACAAACTCTGCAATATGAAAATGGGACACAGTATGGGAAAGGCCAGTGGCACTTTACTTTTCCCGCTGATTTCTTTGCATTTATAATAAAGAGTTTCAGCCTACTGGTAACAAGATTAAATTAGTGGGCAGCAAGAAGTTGAATCAGACTATTATCCTGTTATCCCACAGTGGGTCATATTCTGCTAATGAGTGCTAACCCTGCAATCAGGCAAACATTCACCTTGAGAAAGGAACAACCTCATTCAGGGCTTTTAAAGCAGCCGGTGCAGTCAACAGCTAAAAGAAATTGGCTCAAACACAGCTACTTTCCTTCTTAAATATTGTTCTTCCTCCCCAATGAGAATGGCAGCTAATGGCGTCAGTGAAACATTCTTGTAGCGAAAGCCAAGAGCAGCCTGAGCCCTTTCCAGGTTACAAACCATGCCTTGAGACAAAGAAGGAATAGCTGCTGCTCCGTCGAATGCGTTTGCACAGGCTAGCTAGAGCCTTTTGTGAAGGTTCCTAATTGTGAGCTCAATTTGATGTCCATACTTTCAAAGTGTATAGCCTCATCTGCTGCGTGAAAATAGAAAAAAAAAAAAAAAAAAAAAAAAAAAGAAAAAAAATATTGGTCTGTTATGCTTTTCCGTGGATTTGAGAATGGCATCACCCTTTGGGCCTTTTTCTGAAATATTATGACAGTAGAAAAAATACTGACTACTCCATTTTCTACACAGGGTCAACATTACGAAGAGGAAAAACGGGCTTTGAGCCATGAAATAATTGCACTCAATAATCACTTAATAGAGGCCAAGGTGACAATAGATAAGTTGTCAGAAGACAATGTAAGTATTTAATTATGGATACACCTTGAGATTATATTCAGAAACAAATGATGCCACGCACTTCCCATGGAATTATGGAATAATCATTTATTGTTTACATAAAATGTAACTTGTCACCTTGACAGTTAAAATTCATGTTTGATGTTCCCATCATTCTGTAAATTCAGCTCTCCTTAAGCTATGGGGTTGGGGTGAGACTTCTCATTGATATTTTTCTCCATATGTCTAACCTAAAACTGATGAAAATAAAAATCTGAGAAATGGCGATATTAATTTTGCCATGGGTTTCAGTCTAGTACAGCAAACTGGTGGAAGCACGTGCTCAGAGCTATTACGTGAACACATATATGGACGGAGGATTCATCATAAGGATTTTAGGCACAGTGTAGAGCACTACGTTTCCTGGGGTCCCTCCGGTCCTTCAGTCTTTGCTCACTGAAACGGGGTGCCCAGCACAAGTGAGGTCTGCTAGCAGAAGGTAGGATTGACCCAGCTTGGTTCTCAGACCATTGCAGGGAGCAGGAGCCAGGTTTTCCCCAGCTGTGGTTCATTTGTAACAATTTACCTGCCTCTGTGTGGCACGAAACAGGGAGCACCTCTGGCGATTGTCACCCTGAGTCTCATTAAATGCTGCTGAAAACTGGCATGCGTACTGCAGCTGGCAACCAAGCTCATGAGAACCTTCCAGAGACAAACCTAAAAAGACAGCAGAGAAAGGAAGATTGCAGGCATTTAGTTCATTATTGTGCCATTCCTTAGACACTTCATAAAAAATTAATCTACAGAAGACATGTTTCTTTTAGCACTTATTTTTCAGCATCTTGCATTCAGTCTTCCCATATTTCATATGAACTCTTAATCATAGTAGGGAGCATTTGATCCCATTAATATGCCCGTTGATGTCAATTGTTCCTATGTGATTAATAGCTTTCCAATGGAAACAGAGAGTTCACAATCTGACCCTTTGCTTTTATTGAAAATGTGCTGAAACAACAGTTACTTCATAACTCTAATATCTGTAACTAACGGAACATGGTAAATGCAATGGGCTATAATTAGGTTTTAGAAGAACAGGTATGCAGCCAGACTAACTCAACTGAAATCAGTGGAGTTATTTCAGTTTTAAAATAGAGGGGAGGGAATTGTAAAACTCTCCCAGGCAGTATTCATGCATTTACACTACTTCATGGAGTCAGGTTTGAGCGTACATTTGAAGAAGTGTTTTCAATATTCATAGTTTTTAAAAGGTAGTTTAGCCTCAACTGGAGTACTGAGTACTCTTTCTCCAAGAATTATTTTGAACTCCTCTGAACATTAGAGTATAGTCCAGAAGCCTCAAATAAGAGCAACACTTCTTCATACTTGAGGTCAACTCACAGACAAAATTCTGCCCTTAGTTATGTAGCATCACTAATGAAAGTAAAGCTTATTTTCCAAATTTTAAAATAAAGAACTGTGAAACAAACCATTAATATTATACCTAATAAGTAGAGGCAGTGTTAAACTGAAGAAATCTACATGGGAAGAACATGTTTTTGTCTTGCCAATATTTCTTCCTTTGATTATATTTCCCCTTATTCTTCTGACAGATATGTAAAATTATGCTTTTGATGCAAAAACATGTTTTAGGATATGGAAAACACTTTTGGCATTAATTGCTGATTACTGTTCTAGTTGCCAGTTTCCATTCAGAGAAACATTAAAGGACAGAAAGTCCCTCCAGTCGCGTGGCGTGTCCCAGCATGTTGAGGACAAAGCACACGTGGCGCATTCAACTTGCGTGTAATTTTTTGGTAGTAATTTTCAAAGCTGCTAAAAATAAAGTGTCAGAAACGCTTTTTGTACTCTCCATGACAACTGCTTCACAGAACCAGAGCCTCACAGCTTTTGAAGAAAGGATTAGATTTTGGAGTGATTTCATTTTTCTGTGCCTACTAGTAATGCCATACGGGACTTGGAGTACTTATTTGCACTGTACATTGTGCAGCAATATATTATATGTTTACTGTGCATATAACACGTCAGAATCACATGCACATGCAACAGATTTTGCTTCTAAATTGAATTCTTGGATTCCTACTGTTTGCAACTGTTTTCAGGAATAAAAATAGTGTGCATTGATATAAAATTTAGGACCTACATAAATGAATGTACTTCCCCAGGACATTTAAGGCAGAAGTGGCATGTATAAAAACTTAGAAACCAAGAGTATCTAAAGGCCCTTGAATATGTAGATATAATGAACTAATGATCATAAGAAAAATACATTTAGTACCCCCATGCCTCACAGACTCCCAGGAACATCTTGTTACACCTGTTATTAAAGAATACCTTTAAAATGGTATTTCAAAACAGGGAATTTCTACCTTTCCTTTTCACAGGAAATTTCTTTATCAGTTTTTAAAAGAACAAGTGGAACAGTAAAAATCTTCATGCAATAAAATTATAACATTCCAGTACTCAACACCTTTTCTCTAGAAACATTTTCTAATTTTTACAGATTAACACAGCCTGGTATCCATAGTACCTTTATGCTTTGTCTGTCTCATCTGTGCACACCTATAAAGAAAATTCCTGAAGCTAATCTTGGTTTTAATGGCACCTAGATCAGGAGAAGCAACACACGACTCTTACCTCCAAGGACCTAAAGATACTGGTTGAAGGATACAGTTACATTCATGCGTGCTAAATTAAATTTAGACGAAGGGCAAGTCTATGTGCTGAATTTTGCCATTAAATAGGCTGTGGGAGCCATTCAATACAAAAATAGTATAAGCGGCTTGTTTAAATTCTCTTTTTCCCTGTGTGGAATTCTCATGGTAATTTCTTACCCAGTAAAAATATCCTGTTCTGCAGCATCAAATATTTGCAGTGAGATTTCATATGTTTGTATAGCTGCATTCTGCAAGATTTGAAAGGAGCCAGGAACCAGCAAGAAAGTTTCATGAAGAAACAAAGGCCGCCTTTTTGAAAAACAATCCAATGTGTATTTCTGCAATGAATTTCTCCCACAGTCTCATAAGATTATTTAAGCATTTTCTAAAGTCGTATCTTAGTGCTGATCCGTATAATAGTAAAAATTGTCTGTTCTTAAATTTTCTTTTTGCTTAAAAGATCATGTTTATTTTAGCCTTCATAGCGTCATGTATACTAACGGTATAAAGTCCAGTTCCTAATGGTAAGTATCCATCTTTTGAAATGCAGATTACTGTTCTGTAGTAACAGTTCTCAAAATTTTCTTTTTAGTAATTTTATCAGCCCTCACAGAGCAAAAGGGCAAACATCTCGGGACCGTGCAAGAAACATGTAATCTTAATGTATTTAAAAGTTGAAGTATGCTCCAAATTTTCCCAAAGTCAATTTTTAAAAGATTGCCCAGGCACGGGAGAAAGGCTGAAAGCCACGAGCTACTTGCAAACTTTAAAAAACAGGCTATTTTTTGTTTTTCTAGGAGCTCTATAGGAAGGACTGCAATTTAGCTGCTCAGTTGCTCCAGTGCAGCAAGAATTACGACAGGGCGCATAAGCTTTCGGAGGTAACGTGACCGAACTTGGTGAATATTCAAGGAAATAAATATTTTATGGAAAGCGGGTTATTTTACATGTATCAATTCCAGAACTTGTTTGCCCTTAGGGTTTTGATTTCTGCATCTCCCCCCACCACCATCTTTTTAAGCAAGAGAAGGGTTTGTGCACCTGCTGGTATTCTGTGCAGCTGAGGGAGGGGCTGACAAAATCACAGCTAGTGATGGAACTTGGAGGGACTCTCTTCCCCAAAACCTCTGCTATCAGGTAGAATGGGCCTAGTGTCAATCACATGAAAAATAAAGGTTTTAGCAAAACCAAAGTGCTGAGAACTCTTGACTGCAAAA
>VZSZ01006913.1:303383-394866 GCA_013398815.1 Ibidorhyncha struthersii | reverse complement strand
TGAGACCTCTTGACTGCAAAACGCGGGGGAGGAGCCGGGGGAGGGGGGGGAGCAGGGAAATGACGGGCATCAGAGAGTCTGATATAATCAATTTTCCTCCTGAAGCTATTTTCCAGTCCAGCTAATTTCTAAACCTGAATTTTAAAATCGACTGACAGAACAAATATCTTTTTCTAAAGCAACCAGAGCACTGAATGATTGATTTCCAAGGTGTAAACTTTAATTAATAATCCTTGCTTCCAAGGAAACTAGGCCTGAGAAGCAGACCCCTTAAAGGGGAGGCAAATATTATCTTAGTGAACAAGACTGTCTTTAGGGATAAAGGCCCTGCACAAAGCAATAGCACCTTCCTCACGTATATTGCTTTGGTGAAGGTCATGGAAAACAGCCTTCCCTTCATCAATCCCATCAACCTAATGTCGTCCCGTGTCCCCCACCCCCCCGATGGTCTCTCTTGAGACCATCTTGGTCTGCTCTTGAGAGCAATTCTGTGATGGAGTAATGCCAAATTGAATGTGGAATGTATAAACCATTTCTAAGCCAGCAGACTGCTTCAGAGCCCTAAACAACCCTGGTAAATAAGGAGAGAGCGAGACCCTCCTGTCAAATGGGAAATGACTTTCTGGAACTGAGACAGAACTTCCAAATTAAGCCTTATCCTGGTCCTGTTAATTTTTGCTAGTAATTCACTTTCCTTAGCAATTCATATCCAGGAGTTATGACATTACTCACACTTGAAACCACCCTACCTGTTAGCAGGAATTAGGACCTTAGTACTTAGTGGTTCACTTGCAGAAAACTATTGGAAATGTGGGATCTCCCCACAATTTCCCAGACTGTCATACACACAAATAAATAGGCAATGTCTCCTCTCATAAGTCCAAGTATTTATTAATTTAGCAAGTGTGAATGTGCTGTCACAGCCAATAAATTCCTTACAAATGCAAATATTGCCTGACAAAGTATTGTATATTATCCAGAAGCCTAAACTATAGTACAATATAGTAATGTGACAGCAATATCATTTTAGTAATTCCAGTTTCCAGTCTTGTGCCCAGAAAATAATGTTTTTTCTTAACGCATTTCATAATCTAAGTAATGTATATAAAATAGATCAAACAGTGGTGTTACAGGATACTAAAATAAGAGCTGCCCCATACAGCAGTTTAACGTTAAATGGACTGTATTTCTTTTCCTCATTTCTGTGGCAATTTACAGCAGCTCTATTTTACAACCTGTTTATTCAATCTTTGTTGCATCTGTACTTACTATGACTAATATTGCTGCCTGCCAGCAGACTGGCAACGTCATACTCTTTATTTCCAATGGAAGACATATGAGATAATTAAAAACACAATGATTAATCCAAAATATCCTGGAAGGTCTGTTGGTTGAAAAAACACTCATCCTACTCCACATTGACAAGAATACCATTTCACAACATGCCACAGTTTGATTACATCGAGTTTGGGGGATTAAACCAAATTTAAAAACTTCCCAATGAAGCTGGAAGAGGAGCTCCATATTTTATACGATATGAGATTGTTACAAGGAGCAGGCACCTTATATTTCTCTTGCCTAAAATGGGGGTGGAGCAAACCACCTCAGTATTTATAGGGTTTTCTCCTCTAGAAAAACAAGGAGGGACTCCGACTGTTGGGGCTACAAGGGTAATCACTGATTATGTGGTAAAGAGGAACTTGTTTTCTAGTTATAAAAAGAAAGTGCTGAGTAAATCAGAGTTCAGCCAAGTGTTCAGGGGCTGAATTCTTCCGTGGTGTAAATCAACATGGATATCAAAGGAGCTATCACAGTCACAAACTCAAAACTTAGTCCGAATATGAGTTCTTCTGATTCTGATACTGAGAGACAACCATCATGCAGCACTCTCTCATATCGCTCTTTGATCATTGACAGAGCTCTGAAATGAACAATGCAGGTAAAACCTGACTGGCAAGCATGCTCGGTGATACCTGTGTAGGCATTACCTACGCGGCTTTTGAGCCGCACCAAGGAATGCGGGCTGTCAGCCTCTTCTGGTCCATGTGATAGAATGGCAGGTGGAACCACGATCAACAGAGATGATTCTGACTTCCCCAAAAAATATATGACCTCTGATGCATAACGGACATATTGATTAATTCTGACTAGTGTGTCACAGGAATCATCATGTAAATTCAGGTCTTGGCTTTTATTTCTTCCAGCGTAGCAAGAAACTAGAAAAGCAGTCAGGCAGCAGCTGCTGGAAGAGGGGAGCATGTTGAGGCTTATATGGAGGATGGATCTGATAAACGGTGTCCGAGTGCTGGGACAAGGTAGCCAGTTTGATTTGCTTCTTCCCAGCACAGGAACGCTGCTGTCATAGCAGTCAGTATCATTGCTTTAAGTGTCAGTGAAACCAACTTTCCTGCCTCTTCAAACAGCATTGTTTATCATATGCCACGCTGAAGGGCAGGAGCCAATTTGGCACCAGGTTGGAGGCAAGACAAGCTTGAAGAAAGGCAAAAGAAGAACAGAATAGATCTGATTTCCTCCTCCTCTTCACCCCAGCAGAGACCTCCACAGCCCCCCACACACTCCAACTGCAAACTGCGCTCATGCACGCAGTCTGGAAAGTGTTGCTATGGGCTGTAAATCCCCACCGGTCTTTTTAAGATCATTGTTTACCACATTCTTTACACCAGTCCTATCCAACCTGAATTAACTTGGAAGGAAATATTTCCATTTCACACTGTTTTCAGTGAGGGGAAGCAGATTAAGACTTCCAAATGTTAATAAATGAAAGTCATTTGATTACGTTTTCAGAAATGCACAGAAAGATTGCGGCCGTCACATTAGTCAAAGAACCATATACAGTGAGCTCTGCAATGTCATAAACAGCACCCATCTGTCACTGTTGTATAAGCCCAAGCAGACACCAGTACTGACGTACACCTTTTTCTCCTGTCCCCTTTGCCATCTCTTTATGTTGCAGTTGCCATCTGACTTTCAGGAAAGAGTCAGCATCCATCTGGAAAAACACGGGTGCAGCCTTTCTGTCCCCTTGTGCCACACATCTTACGCTGATACCATACCCACTTGCGTCATTGCCAAAGTACTGGAAAAGCCAGATCCAAACAGCTTGTCTTCACACTTGTCAAGCCCATCTACAAGGGATCTCAATTTTCAGGACTCTGCTGGAAAACTTGGACAAAGGCCCCAGTACAAGTCAGACATCTACTGCAGCGACACCGCCCTTTACTGCCCCGAGGAGAGGAGGAGGGAGAGGAGGCAGAGTGTGGACACACAAGTGAAAGACGTGGGGTTCCTGCGGTCCCAAAACTCCACAGACAGCACCGTTGAAGAAGATGGTTTCCATTCCAGCTTCTCTCACGAAGCCTTCCCAGAGTACATTACCTCTCTGCCAACCTCCAGCTCCTATTCCAGCTTCAGCGTCACATCCGAGGAGAAGGAGAATGCCCAAGCCAACACTCTGACAGCCTCTCAGCAAGCGATCTACATGAGTAACCGAGACGAACTGTTTGAAAGAAAATCACCTGCAGGTTATGAGCATCAGGGAAGTCCTAGGTTTGCCAAGTCCAAACCTGCGCAGCACATGGAGCTTGCCGACGACAACGAGAACTCACCCACTTTTGCTAGGACTCTGCCTCCTTATGCAAACGAACCTTTTCATTTCTCAGCCATAGCACCGCAGCAGGCTTTAGCGAATCAGAAAATGAGGAACGAGTGCAGCAGCACCCACCTTTCGGAAGAAGATTTGCCTGGGCGATGGAGGCAATTGAGCGTGGAGGACATTGGGGCATACTCTTACAGGAACACTGGCAGGCTGTCACCCTGCAGTTTTTCAGAGCAGTACTACAGCAGCCCTATTAAGAAGGGAGACAGCCGAACTAGCCCCATCTATGCTAGTTACAAAGCAGATAGCTGCTCGGAGGGAGACGATATCTGCCAAAGCAGACTTGTGGATTCTTGCTTCCTGAGAACAGACAGTGGCCTGAATATTGACATCAGCACTAGCTGTAAACAGGACAAATTGCCCACTTACAAAACAAAAGAATCGAGAGACCAAAAAAATGAAAGGATCACCGTCCAGTTATGCAGTAGCAAAAACATCGAAAATAGCCCAGTATTGAAAAGAGAATACGTGGACGTGAGCCCCAACAGCTCAGCAGAGTCCCTCAATCAGAGTTCAATGGAGGCTTCAGAAATCCACCAGTCTTCCATGGAGCAAGGAAGCCATTCGGGTATTCACAGCAAACAGCAGCAGTTTCAACGGACTGGGAGTACTGGTTTGAGTCGGAAGGACAGCCTTACAAAAGCACAATTATACGGAACCCTTCTGAACTAGACATCTTCCAAAACGGCAATAAGACAACAAACAAAAGGAAGCAAACAGCATTTGATACTTCTAGTGAATAACAAGGTTCTAAGAAACAGAATTATTATAAAATATATATTCATAATGGTACTATATGTTTAAAACAAAATCTCTTCAAAAATGTTATACAGCACTTTTCACTTAACATCCTTTCCACGTGGGAGACCGTCCCCTCCCCTCTTTTATAAACCTGAAATATTTTTATAAACAAAAGGGTATTTATTAGACTATCCTAAGCTATTTGAGCAGAATTCTTTTCCCTTCAAGCAGGTTTCTTATTTATTTTTTGTGCATGAGGCCATCTGTGCCTAAACTCTTGGAGGAAAAGGGTAAAATCATGACGGCAGTGATCAAAAATAAATCCACCTGATAAAATACCATAAAATGTCATGTGAAAAAAAAACAAACAAACAAGAACGGTGAATTTGAAGAAGTATATTTTTTAACAAGAATGGAATTGTATCTTAAGTTATTTCATACAAATGTATTTATGAGTGACTAATGTATGCACAAAGTGATACCAATATTTTGTTCTTTTAATCCACTGTGTTTCTGCTTTCCTATTTTTCCTTGTATACTACCTCAAAAGTAATTGAGGGTTTCTTTGTCACATTTTCTGTAGGCTTGCATTTATATTGTCTAAAATGCATGCAGTGTCATAATTAATACTGTATTTTGCATTACTTAATAAAAGATACCAGTGGAGATATTTTGGGTTTGGGTTTTTTTTCCTTCATTGAAACATACCCGGGACAATGGAACGTGGGATTGCTCTGGGTGGTATCAGTCCAGCAAAAGTTAATGAGTAAAGCTCCTGGTTCAGACTGTTTTCTAAAGGAGTCTCTCTTTCTCTGTAAGCTCCAGAGCACTGGTTCTCAGTCCACAGCCCCTGGGTGTGGAAGGACATCTTCTCATCAGCGTGTGAAAAATAAACACAGAAAACAAACTGTTAATCCAGAGGCTTCAATTCACTAGGCAGGGCTCTGCACACTGAAAAGAAAATTGAAAACAACTTGAAGACTTGTGAGTTAAGCTCCTCCCCCATTACACACATACTCGACACAATCTTTTAGGTCTTTAGGACTGTTACCTTCCGCAGTTGCCCTTTTTTCATATTTAGCTTGGTATTTCTAACAAAGAGATTTTTCTAAAGCTTCGGGAAAGTCTGGCCCTCTGTAGCCTATAGGAAGTTCACCCCTGGCTCTGAGAAGCTGTAGTTTTAGCTGTAGTTTTTGCATTTCTTCCATAGAGTTTTCTGTTTCTCGCCATTTCACCACCAATGAGCATACAACTTGGACAGCAGCAGAAGGGAAAAAGCAAAAGGAGAAGAGGAGAAAAACATAAAAGAGAAAAAGGAAAATCCTGTGGATTTCCTTCCTGGCTTCAGTATTGCTGCTTGGTAACAGGCAGAATACAGCAATAAATATTTAATAATTCTTTTAACTTGTGTTCATTGAACGTGTATCTTGTACTTGAAATACTGACTGTTACCAGCTCATGCGTGGGGAAAGACCTTACTTTGTGCAATAGGTGGTAGTAAGCAGTGAGTTCACTGTGGAAGTCTAAAATAGTTCCTTATAAAGCTAAAATAATAACCTACCATTCAATACCTATTAAAAAATAATACATATTTTCTGCTGATTCTCTGATAGCAGTCACCTGGCAAGTAACTATGAACCAGGAATACAGAACTGCTCATTTCCACATAAGTATCTTAAATCATGAAGCTACAGTTACAATGCATTTGTTATGAACAATTCCCCCTGCTTTCCGTATTCTTCATGGATAATATACAAATTTGACCGCTGTTGATGTGTGCAAGTACTTGCTGTGCTGTTTTGAAGATCTGGCATCCAGTCCCTACAGTACCTCCGAGATCTGTAGCAGCACCGTGAAGAACAATGGTAGCTAATAATATCATGCACTGGTAACGCCCAACATAACTCTAAAGTGAGGCTTATGTCAGTACAAAAGCTATAACACACCTTGTGCTTTCATGCTCACATGCTTGCTTACAGTGAGTGTGAGTTGCAGGTCATGACACTAATAATTCCATGAAGTCCATAAAAAACACACAGAAGAAAGTTGCCCAAGGCCAACTGCTTCTTACAGCAGAATCTGACCTACTGTGCATAGACTTGGAGGTCCAAAAACATTGTTATTTCCCCTTCAAAATACCAAGATATAAAAGAGATGTGAAAAAATCTCACTGTTGACTCATTCAGGTATATAAAATTTAGACAATTTCTAAGGCAAGACATTCATTTCTCTGGTCAGTGAATAGGATTTGTATGCAAGAAGTGAAAATGAACTGTTATCTCACCTAAAAAAAAATGTTAGCTATGGAACAATAAATTGTGACGTTTATGAACTGGAACAAAGTATCAGACCAATCCTTTCATAATGTCATTCATTATTTGACACTAAACAGCTATTTTGGCAATTACACAAAATTAAGTTTCTGCTAGCTATTATATATCTGATTATTTAATATCCTGTTCTATTATGTTCTTTCATACCACTGCAGTTTCAAAGTTGCTTCTATGCTTCACTTGACTCTTTTTCCCAGTGTATGTGTACTAATATGTAGACCGAAACCAGCTTTTCCAGCCGACTAGTACTGGGTTTTCTTTATAAAATAGCCTATAACTTTGTAACATTTTTCTGTAACGAATTCTGTTACAGAACAATATGTAACCCTGTACTGAATTTCAACTGAATTAATAAAAATGGCTAGAAAAGTTATGCAATGTCAATTTTAATTTCTCCTTAATCAGAAAAACTGACAGTAAGTTTGCAAATTTTCTAGGAACGTGAGGGGGAAAAAAAATATTCACTAGAATTTTCTCAGTTTTACGGGTTTAACTATGGTTTGGTTTAAGTTTTCAAAACAAAAAGACCTTTGAAAGATTATAATAAAATATTCCTTCTTTTTTTTTTTGCACATTCTCTTTTGATTTTGTGAGGCAATGACAGAGAGAGACCTGAGGCATAAGACTAGAAGGATACTAAGTGTTTCACAATAGATTTAAATTTTCTTTGTGGCAGTGTTTTTATTTTTCCCTTATTTTCAGTTTTCATAGTGGGAGAAAATCATCCAGAAAATCCCATCACAGAGAAGATTTTTGGAGTATGTCACTGGTGATACTGAAAACTGCCCACCCACTTTTCTTCACTTGGTCTCTCCAGACCCCCTGCAGTGCACTGTGACTTAAGGAGGGCTCTGTTGTGCCACCAGACAACATGTTTGGCCTGAATAGTCCCTGAGGTTTTAGGAGATTGAACCTGGTTAAAAATAGACAAAGCAGTAGAGGGAGGGAGAGCAAATCAATAATATCTTGTTCAGAAGGAGAAGATACGTTTTGAGCCAGCTGAAAGGGGTGGTAGACCTGTCTGCCGTGGCATTCCTCAGAGCAATTACCTTCTGTAGGACATTTCTGATGGGGAGCAGCATCTAAAACATTGTCCTCAGAAAAGGTTACTTCCATTTGTTATTCAAGCAGGTGTGGTTTGATGAACTTGACTTTTATGTTTATTTAATAAGTGACTCCAGAAATGTAAAACAACAGATCTTCAGCCAAAGAAAAGTGGCTGAGAATTTGCCTTGAAATACCTTTTCCCAAGGACATAAATGCCCGATTTTCTCTTTAGCATTATAAAAATGCCAAAAATGTCGCCATGTTGCCACAGAACCTCACGTTTCCAAGTGACGTCTGAAGTAGTCAAATTTTGTATGCAGGGTTTGTAGGTACCTACAGCAGGATTTTTGCTTTCATTAATTATTTCATTTGCCATGAGTAAGAACAGAGAGGGTGAGGAAAAGAAGTGGCAAGTCCTCAACAGTGCAGTGAAGCAGAAGATGAGAAATGTCATTTTAATGAATGAAAACTGAAAGCAAAATGTACATGTCACAGAACACTGATCAGGGAAAAACAAAAGGGGCTGAAAGAGATCAGAGTGAAGCATATCAAATCACATATTAAACCAGATAAGAATAGAAAAAAAAGGATACCAGGGAAATAGGATACAATTCACTAGGAACAATGGTGCATAAGTATTATGAAATCATGAAAAGCAGATGCAGTTTTTGAGATGTGAAAATAGTTTTCTCATTCCAAATCAAGGCTAAAAAAAGCACAAAATCTCAATGATTTTGAATAACACGTATCACTTTTTTTAAAACTTTTTAGACATCTAGAAATGGCTAAAATTTCTAAGTTTAAATCATGGCATGGCACAAAATAGGTAGTTTTCAATTCTGACTTCCTCTCTCAAACTAGAAAATCTATCAAACTAATACTTTCCTCTTCCAGCACTTTTAATTAAAAAGAATTTCCACTCCAAAATCTATCACAGAGCATGATGATACCACTACTTAGATTAATTTCCCCTTGTTTAATTTTAAAATACTAATTGACATGCTTTGGACTTTTCTGTAAAATTCTTATCCCCCATTCATGTTTACAACCCTGTAATCCTTACAGGCTATTATGATATCTCTCCTTAAATATTGCTTAAATTGTGCAGTTATAGTCCTCTCAGTTTTTCATGGGAACACACTCCCTTCAGGACTCTAGCTGTTTCTCATTTTTTTCAAGGAACACCCTCCTTAGCTTTCTACTGCTGAACATCAGAATATTTTAATATGAACACCGAGCTGTTCAAACCCACTGTATAAAAACGCAGTACGAGGAAAGGAGTGGGACCACACAGATTAGAGCAACTCCACGCGTGATGCTCCCAGCACTGAAATTCTCTATAAATGCAGGTAGTTGGTCAGAGACATCCATAAGAAAAGCCTTACTCAAACAAACTGTATTTTCACATAGCCAAATTTAAAGGTTTGTATTTAGATGCAAAGAATGCCAGGACGTGTTTTTAAATTGGGAGCTTGTCTCCTGGAAATCAGTGCATTTGAAAAGCAAGTATTTTTCAAATACTTCCCTTTTGTGTTTTCTGAAATTTCTTCAGCACTTGCACAGTAGCATCTGGATGTTCTCAAAGAGCTTTGGGGTTTGCTTATGATGGACTTGAGCCCTGTGGGGTTGGTCTGTATTCTTCTTCCATCACTGGTAGTTTTGAGGATTTGTTTTCAGCTATGCTGTTTTCAAGTCCTGCAGAGAACTTCAGTTGCAGGCTTAATTGTAGAATGGTTTAGATTGGAAAGGACCTTGAAGACCATCTATTTCCACCCCCCCTGCTATGGGCAGGGACACCTCCCACCAGACCAGGTTGCTCAAAGGCCCATCCAACCTGGCCTTAAACACCTCCGCAGATGGAGCATCCACAACTTCTCTGGGCAACCTGTGCCAGTGCCTCACCACCCTCAGAGTAAAGAATCTTTTCTTGATATCTAATCTAAATCTACTTTCTTCCAGTTTGAAGCCATTAACCCTCATCCTATCACTACATGTCCTTGTAAAAAGTCCCTCCCCGTCTTTCCTGTAGGCCCCCCTTTAGGTACTGGAAGGCCGCTATAAGGTCTCCCCTGCAGCCTTCTCTTCTCCAGCCTGAACAACCCCAACTCCCTCGCCCTGTCCTCATAGGAGAGGTGCTGCAGCCCTCTGATCATCTTCATGGCCCTCCTCTGGACTGGCTCCAACAGGCCCATGTCCTTCTTATGTTGGGGTCCCCAGAGCTGGATGCAGTTACTCCAGGTGGGGTCTCACCAGAGCTAAGTAGAGGGGCAGAATCACCTCCCCTGACCTGCTGGCCACGCTGTTTTTGATGCAGCCCAGGATGTGGTTGGTTTGTTAGGCTCTAATGTCTCTCCCCAAATCAATAAACCTGATGCTCTTAGTACCAGGTTTTCTAAGCCTGTAACCCCATAGAGCAGTTCCATTTCCACCCTTAGAGATCTATATCACTTTTTAGGAAACAGCTATGGCAACTTTTCTGAAGTACCTTGGGTGTAACAACAGTCCTCAGTGTAAGCAGCAGCTTCTAATGACCATCAGCTGGGCCTGCTGGTCTGTACACATTAAATCTTGGCATGTTGCTGTCTACATGACCTTACATCAACGTTATCAGAAGCTTTACATTGTTTTCCAATCTTTCCTCCACGTTTTTTTTAAAAACCTCATTGTTATAAAACAACTTTAGCAATTCAGTCATTCTTTAACAGCCTGTCATCCATTCCAGCTCCTCTCTTATGTTGTTTTCTCTTTGGTATTTTCTTTTGACTATATTAGCAAAGCTATTTCAGTCATTGAGAGTTTTTGTTTAGCTGAAGCTAAAAAGAATAATTTGAACTCTCATGCAATGAAAGGTTTTGCTGCTTGTGCAGTGAATGTACTTCCACTGATGTTCGGTCTTGCCCTTTTCACTTGCCACTTTTACACTTTTATTCTATGGAAAAATATGTCTTTTTTTTTTTCTCCCCTTGCTTGAGAAAGCTTCTATTGCAATTCTTCTCCACTTCCAGTACGAGATCTTTTATAACACTCAGATCCAAGGGCTGTGTCCCTTACAAAGCCACAGTTATCACTTCTCAGTCTATCTTAATTCCTCTATATGTACTTTCTAAATGAAGTAATAAGTTATCAGAAGTAGTCAACATGGATTCACTAAGGGGAAGTCGTGTCTGACTAATCTGATAGCATTCTATGATGAGGTCACTAGATGGGTGGATGAGGGGAGGGCAGTGGATGTTGTCTACCTTGACTTTGGCAAGGCTTTCGACACTGTCTCCCACATCATCCTCACTGGCAAGCTTAGGAAGTGTGGGATAGATGAATGGACAGTGGGGTGGATTGAGAACTGGCTAGCAGATAGAGCTCAGAGGGTTGTGGTTAGTGGTGCAGAGTCTAGTTGGAGGTCAGTAACAAGTGGTGTCCCTCAAGGGTCAGTACTGGGTCCAGTCCTGTTCAATATATTCATCGATGATCTGGACGAAGGGATAGAGTGTACCATCAGCAAGTTTGCTGATGACACTAAACTGGGAGGAGTGGCTGATACGCCAGAAGGCTGTGCTGCCTTACAGCGTGACCTGGATAGGCTGGAGAGTTGGGCAGAGAGGAACTTAATGAAATTCAACAAGGGTAAATGTAGGGTACTGCATCTGGGGAGGAATAACCCCATGCATCAGTACAGGTTGGGGGCCGACCTCCTGGAGAGCAGCTCTGTGGAAAGGGACCTGGGAGTCCTGGTGGACAACAGGATGACCATGAGCCAGCAATGTGCCCTGGCGGCCAAGAGGGCCAATGGCATCCTGGGGTGCATCAAAAGGAGTGTGGCCAGCAGGTCGAGGGAGGTCATCCTCCCCCTCTACTCTGCCCTGGTGAGGCCGCATCTGGAATACTGCGTCCAGTTCTGGGCTCCCCAGTTCAAGAAGGACAGGGATCTGCTGGAGAGGGTCCAGCAAAGGGCTACAAAGATGATTAGGGGATTGGAACATCTTTCATATGAGGAGAGGCTGAGGGATTTGGGTCTCTTTAGTCTGGAGAAAAGAAGATTGAGGGGGGATCTTGTTAATGCTTTCAAATACTTGAAGGGAGGATGCCAGGGGGATGGGAGCAGTCTTTTTTCAGTGGTGCCCATTGATAGGACGAGGGGTAATGGGCACAAACTTGAACATAGGAAGTTCCATCTTAACATGAGGAGGAACTTCTTTACTTTGAGGGTGGTGGAGCACTGGAACAGGCTGCCCAGAGAGGTTGTGGAGTCTCCCACTCTGGAGACATTCAAAACCCGCCTGGACGCTGTCCTGTGCAACCTGTTGTAGGTGACCCTGCTCTGGCGGGGGGGTTGGACTAGATGATCTCCAGAGGTCCCTTCCAACCCTGACTATTCTGTGATTCTGTGATTCTGTGCTTGAGGAGAAAGTTGACCTCAGGAGTGTGTACTTAAGTGCTCTGCTGAACAAAGTCTTACACGATGTGGCTGGAGAGGATGTACCATTATCTGTAGCTCCACTATATGCCATGAGAATTTGCCTAAGTATGGGCAATATAATCTAATCCTTTACAACAGTAGTTAAGTGTATATATATTCTGTCTCTAACGAGTAGCTGCTGACCATTTTGTGCCAAGCTACGCTGATGTTGAGCTTTAACTACAAAAGCCCATAACCTCTTAATTGCCTCAAAAGAGTTAAAATGACATTTCCCCACAATAAAGCAATTTTAACAAACACGTCTTCAATTTAGGTTTCAAAGTGCAAACAGATTTATTAAGATTTTACCTTATACAGTCTTACTTTCTAAAGTAACTTGTCTTATATAACAACTCCAGATACTCACAAAGCCAAAGCTCCACAAACCTCTGATTAGTAGGACAAAGCAGAGAAGAATTCCACCCTTTTGAGGAATCACAAGGGAAACAGGACCCTAATGTCATCTTTACTGCCATGTAACACTAGGACAAATTTTCCCAAAGCTGTGAAAAGTGTGACTTAAATTGCAGCTAGCTACAGAGGTCAGAGACCCAGAGAGATCCAGGAGTAGAGTGTCCACCTGCAACAGAGGTGGGCAGCAGGCTCAGTTGGTGACCATCCATCCGTGGTCCTTAGACAGCTTTTTACCCCACAAGCTCTGCTTGGACACGAGCTTGCTGTCTAAGGCAGTGCTGTGAAGAGCCTGGTTCTGTCTTCCTGATAACCTCCTCGCAGGTTTTGGAAGGCTGCTGTTCAGAGCCCTCTGAGCTTTCTCTTCTCCAGACTTCTGCAGCACCCATGCTGCAGAGAAGTGCACTCTGCTTGCTGCCAGATGGGAGCTCCTCAAGGCTGCCAATGGCCCCACAGTCCCAGAGTAGGGACAATGTCTTTATCTACATGGACCAAAACTGTGATTGACATGAGATGCAACCATTGGAAAAGATCCCTGGTGGGAGTTAAACACCTTCTCTGTAGCACACCCATCACTGACATATATACATTAATACTCCAAATATTATTATTCAGACAAATTCTTATTTTTGAAGTCAGCTCTAATGAATTCATATTTAAATTTATCCACCAATCTAGATTTCTTCTTTGTAATTTATGAATCAGAGCAGACACACATATGAGCTGCAGAGCCACAGCAATATTTACTATACCTAGCTGAGCAGTGACAGCTCTATGATTTAGAAGAAGAGAAACAGCAGCAAGTCCCAGATTAATTAAATTTGTAATGTCAATGTCAGTCAGCATCCTTTCCCGTTCCAGTTCTTCACGTGTGACATAGTAAAACAGATCACAAGGAATAAAAAGTATTCTCAGCACATAAGGGTTATGAATTCCAGCAGGTTCCCAGTTAATCCCTCATTTATCTTTTCTCCTACAGCAGAAAGCCTCTTAGTCTGGACACCAGTTGTGTAGGGCGGTATGTGGGGAGGAAGCCCTACATTGAATGTCCAGAGAGCATGCAACCTCTAACCTCAAGGACGTCATTGCTCCACCAATCTGAGGAGGTGGGGACAACAGTAGCAGCTCTTCTAACTGAGAAATTACAAGTGTTGACTCTGGTGGGATTATTTCTGGCAGGGAGATAAATCAGGGTTTATGATTCACTTGACCAGAATTTGACAATTTATTTCAATGGACCTTCAGCACCTCTCAGTCTTTATCCTCCACAAGTGAGGGAAATGTTGTTATCCTCAAAGCCCAGAGAGTTACACTAAGATGAGATGCCTAATCCCAGCGAGATAGCGAGGAGTTAGCTATTTTAGTTTTAGCAGACTTTAAGGATCTTGGCCTTGTGTTTATGTTATAACTTCAGAAACAGATAAAGAATGAAAGCCGGAGTTCTCAAGCCCAGTCTTAGCACAGGAACTGAATCATCATTTTCTGATTCATTCCCACTTACCTGTGATTTCAGAGTCCACAATAGCCTGAAGGTGGGGAAGGCAAGACCTGAAACTGGAGAAAGAAAATTAAAAAATGAATCTGTACATCTAAACTAGTAAAATGCTAAATCATTTCTAAGATGTTAGTGCTCATGTACAATAAAATATTTTTTTTTTAATAATTTGCCCAGACAAGACACACAATGGAGCTGCCCAGAGAAAAGGTGTCACTGAGCTCAGAACTTGCATCGTGCTGTTTTGGACTAGCTTGAATTTTTCTGACAAGTTGCAGGATAGATCAGGGAATGGAAGCAGAGCAAGGATGACAGCTGTGTCAGCACAAAATGCATCAAAACATTCTAGTCACAACATTTACTGAGTTCCCCTGATCTTTAAGGTACATTATGAAAAAGTCCCAGGGAAAGGCTTTTAGCAACACAGACTATTTTCTTTCATTCTCGTTTTGGCTTCCCCCTCTCCCCCCCTCCTCTTTTTAAAGAGGAAAAAAAAATCATACTTTGCAAGCTACAGTGATACGGGGTTTTTTTGCTAGAGCTGTCAGTCCTGCCTACAATGACCTGACTTGTGTCAGCAGGGAAAAACAATCCCGAGAATAAATCAGTTTAACAGAAGAACATTTGTTACACAAGGCGAAATGGTCTAATTGAAAAGAATGTCAGTAAACAGCTCATTACTGAGACCTCAGAGCCCAGAAAGGCAAGGTGTGGAAACACAACAAATCCAGTAAAGTCACACTTTGCAAAGACCCCGAACAAGTATTTTATTTAAAACAGGATTAAACTGCCTTTTACTTTTCTTTCATTCTCTATTGATGATGAAGATGAAATGCACTTTTTGGCACTCTAGACAGCACCAATTAAACTTGATTTTTTGCTTGAGCTCCTTACAACTCCACAAGTCTCTCACTTCTAAGGCTATTTTGTTTTGAGCTTTAAATTTCTGCTTTGTTTAGAGAGAAAGTGTTGCTCCCGCTCAAACAACGTAACTTGCAACTAATGAAAATACACACACAATTCCCAAGCCGTGTCAAATAGTTAATTTGTCCAACACTTTTATTTTGTCCTTATGAAAAGTTAAGATAATTCTTCTGTCTTTTTGTCCTATAAGCTTATGAAGGATGGATTGTCTCTTATTATTTGATTATACAGTACTTGACATAATAGTCTCTTGATTGTAATTGCATAGGCCATGCATATTGCATTACCTGCGTAGCTTTACCAAATATCATGTTTTCTTACCCTTTGCTTTTTTTCCCCCTTTGGATATGAAATCTAAAATTTCCAATTCATAGGCCAGTCGCTGGGCTACAATACCTCACCATGCAGCTACGCATACCTCACACATCGGATGACGTTCAAATAGTCCCCCTTATTTCTCTAAGATCAAGATTGAATGTGGTGGACTTTTAGTTTTCCGAGGCCAAGTATATTGTTCTAAGCCTGAAAATGGCAGTTAATCAGCTACATGCGTGTTCGCCTCTCTCGCAGACCCACCTCAGCTAGAATTATTTTTTTCAACGTGCACTTGGCTGCCTACACTTCACTCCTGTGTCCCTGAGAAACTCCCCCTGCCTCTAGAGAGTCTCTAGGAAACCTCTCCAGCCCCCGTGATCCCAACCATAGTCCTTCCAGTCCTCTGGGCTTAGCAGAAGAAGATGAAATCCAGAGGTCCTCAGAGCCAGGGGACCTGGCATTGACTTTTGACTGCCCTCCAGTATTTGCAGTAAGTCCATTACTGTGAGCCATCCCTTTCTCTTGCCAGTCCTTTCTCCTTACAAAGTCCTCCAGCTGAAACAGAGCAGATGTCTCTGTCTACACTATTCAGAAATTACTACAGAGTGGCTGGGATCCACCTCATGTTTCTATAGGCACTGACACCACATGTATTGCATTTCTTAACACTCCTCAGTTTATATTTACGCTCGTTTGCAAGCCAAAGCTATTTATCAACACAAAAGGTATGTTCAACAAAAGCACCACCCTTGCCAACCCACCTTGACACATCTGCACCATCTTCCATTAGTGCCATCCACGCTAGCTAGACACGGATACTTACGGATTGTTTTGAATCTTTTCATATTCTCCTGCTGAGTGGATAATGCTTCATACAACTGTTGAAACAAATAACTCCTCCTGGAAAAAAAAAAAAAAAGAAGGCTCCAAAGAGGCAGGACTGCTCCGGGAGTTCATTGGACTGGTACGGCTGTTAACACGGCACCAAGGAAGCACCCATCATCTGAGAAAGGCTTTCCAGAGGCACCCACTTCATTGCAGAGCGTGCTCATGCTCTTCAGCAGGTGGCTAACTAGCAAGAGTCTAGAAGAAGCCTCATGAATGTAATATTGCTGACAGATGGTGACAAGCAAAGTCTCTTTTTCGGTAGCTCTTTCAGAGGCTGGTGACAGTCAGTCAGATTTTGAGCACATTTACTCCAGTACAAGTCTGGGATGATTCCCTTAAGGCTCCCGGTTGCTATACAGTTGCTGTAGCATTAGTTGTACTCCACACAGCAACATTTCCTCATTACATCAGTGATAAAGGGCTGTCCGGGCAGGTTTTGACATTTGGGGTATGCAGAATGAGAGGGAACTGCACAGTTGTGAATATGGGGGGTGGGGGCTGTGAGGAAAAAAAAAGTTAGGAAATAAGGCAAGAGCACGAGAGAGAGGCATGTTTACATTTCATGCCTCAGGGTATACAATCCCAGTCCAGGATTGTACAGCAACAAACAACAGAATGAAGTGAGATACATCAGAGAACAGGGGAGAAAACAGGAGCCATAGCTGAGGACCTCCCAGCCCCTCGGGATGCAGGCTACAGTTAGATCTTCCACTGCTATGGCTGAGCCTGCTGCCTGTTGTCCAGGCAATAGAGCCTGGAAATCAGGAGAGGATCAGTTCTGAATTCTCCCACAGGCTCACAGAGCAGACCTGAGAAAATCATCGCGTCTCCTCGTGGCGTAGCCCCACATCTGCAGAGCAGGCACCAGGGCAGCAGCTCCTCGGCAATGCAGAACAAAGACGAAAAAATCATATAGCATAACTTGACTTACCTCTCAAAACTTTTCCAAATTAATGGTGGTGTCAGAGTCAGGCTTCTCCCTCACTGTGCTAGCTCAATTAATCAATTTTTCTCTGCTCCAGCCCTATGCATGTCAGGCACGAGTTACCCACTGCATTCAAATGTTATCATTTCGACATTCATCAGCATTTTCTCTCCTCTCTGGGCACTAGTGAAAGTTTTCATGCCATAGTTTATTTACAGTACGTTCAGTTCAGGCCTCTAGCCATCCTAGGGACATCCCACATACCAAATCTTATAAAGGCTTTAGGGCTCATTTTAAACCTACTGATGATACAGACTGTGCTATCTGGCTGTGGAACGTCGCATTTAATTACCTTACACATCTGAATGACATTAGAATTATTCAGGAATTTAGATAAATTAGAATACAAACTGCAAATAAACTACCCATCTTGATCGTTGTCAGCATAACCCCTCCAGCAGCTAGAGTAACCTGCTCTGAATTCTATTTAACAAACAAATTTCCATCTGACTGCTGTATTGTATAGTTTACCTAGAAAAATAGCAGGGATTTTCGCAGGGCATGTATTATCTTTGCATGTATACCCACATCCTGATTAAGAGGAAGATATTTTCTACTATAAAGCTTTCAAACTTACACGTATTATTCCTGATATTTAAATTATGATGATTTCCTTACCATTAAAAGCTTTCTATTAATAATTTAGATGAGTTTCAGCCCTACAGCAAGAGCATTTGATCTGAAACCTGAGAAGTACATTAGCTGCATTACAAAAGCTAGATGTACATTTCTTATCCCAGCCACAGCAGAGACATTAAATGCAGGCTGCTAACACACAAACAAAATTTAAAGACAGAAAATAATCAGTATGGAAAACTGTACAATAACATTACAGTGAGGAACAAATGTGTCGGTTAGGCAGTGTAATTCCTTGAAAGACGAGGAACTCGTTCCCCTGAAAGGCTCTCCTTGCGGAAGGCGCTCCTACCTGAGACGGCTGCCGCTTGCAGAGTGGTTCTTGCGTAGCCCACAGCAGAGATTTCATTATGTCAGGCTGACATCTGATGTGCTCAGCCTCCTGCAGTACGGGATCTGCTGATTGTTTCCCTCTTCATAATAAGGGTACGAGGCAACCTATTAGCTCTACCTCTTTTATTTGTTGCACTAAAGCGTTCAAAACACTCCCTGAAAACAGTGCTACAATACAAAAGTGCATAGCAGTTTGCCTTCCTTCCCCAGATGCTAAGTTTCTTCTGTTTCCCAGCATCTGTGCAAAGGGACAGTTCTGTCACAGGCTTGGACCGGCCAGAGCCTGTGGTTAACCTCTTGGTTAAAGGTATTGTAAGTAAATACCTCACTGTATGCCTACGCTTTGGGGCCCTGTAGGCTACATGACTGGTGGGGATTACCAATGCCAGCAAGACTTCTCCCTGCAATCGCACATGGATGTGTGCCCAGTGTTCACTCCAGGGCCTGCACATCCTTTGAAAGCATCTGCTACCAGATCCTCCAAAACCCTGTAAGAGCAATTTCCAAAGTACAGCTTGAGAGATCCTGTACAAATACAGCAGGGAGACTTTCAGTTATAAACACTTTCCACCAGCGCAGTGGAGGCTGCCTCCCCTGTAGCAGCCACAAGGGTATTTCAGCTGCCTGAGGATGCAGGGGAGCGCTGAGCACTCAAAGGTGTCAGCCTTTCTGGAGCAAAAATCATGTCCACCGCACCTTCCAGCCCCCTCTGGCTCCCCCTTCCCCCTGCAGGACTCTGCATGATGGCGAGGAGCCGTGCAAGAGCTGTCTGTTCCAGGGATGACACATTGCTTAGAGCGAGCTGGGTCTCTGCTGTTAAGAGGACACCACTCTGGGACACAGCCTTCGAGCACAAGGGACCTGAAATGAAATCCCACAGTTGGAGTTCTCCTGGGAAGTTACAGAGAGAAGCAGTAAGGGCATTATGCGTTTCTCACCCTGATGTCTTCTCCCATGAAGCAGTCCTCTGTGAGCAAGACATCAGGACCTCCTGTTCCATAACCAATCTAATAAAAAGAACATATGCTTTTTACCTTCACAGTGCGTTACATGGAGAAAGCAGAAGAGGTTCAAGCCTATCATCTTTGTCCTAGATGCATCAATTGGTCAAACAGGTAATAAAGAAAAAACAAGCTTTATCACGTCATTGATGCATATGTTATAACACTAGAAAATGCCTGGATGACAGGCTGATCTGAAGGCTAGTTTCTGGAAAACTAGGCACCGCACCTAGATGAACAGAAAGAGGTTTGTTTCATGTATGCCTTTTTCACAAATCATCATGTTATTTGCTTGATGAAAGATGGCATTCAAAATAGAGAGATCAACGATGCCGCTGTTGGGTTGTTATGTACTTAATAACTTCCCAGCCACAGCTACTACCACCACACTTCAGCATGTTCTCTCCCGGCCAGATAAAACTCGTGGCTGAAAGTCTTGCAACATCAGGTTTCTTTGTGCTTGTGCCCATGACGGGAAGGGCGGATTACAGGCATTCCACGACACACTAGTCCTTGTCCTGGGAAGCTGTTAAGGACCGACAAGCACAGAAATAATAGAAGGACAGAAAGAAAAACATGGGGCAATTTAAAACAATTCTTGAGATATGAGGCAGACATTATATTTAAAAGCAGAAAGAAGAGGTTTGTGTAGGAACTTGTGAGGGCTAGACCTGCGCAGTGATGCTGCGTGGAAGCCGGTATTGGAATTCCTGTTGAGTCTTCTATATCTGACAGTGATTTCAGCATGGATGGGACTGTGCCCCGCGTGAACGTAAAAATAAATCACCCAGATAATGTAGTAACACTTCAAATATACTTAATTGTCATTAATTTTTCTCACAGAGATTGAGAGTAGTACTTGCTCAAAAGGGAATGATTGCAGAATTTGAAAAGTAAGCATTCAGAGAGCAAATTAATGTCTAATTATGAATGCTAAAAATAAAAACAGAGCTATTAATTTCAGGAGCAAATGATGAGCCCTTATGTTATGAAGAAAAATAACATCCCACTAGAAAATATCTGAAGAGTCCATTGATATTTTTGCCATAATTTACTCAAATTACTGCCAAAATTTTCCTCTGTCAAGTTCTCTTACGAAACTATTTTGTATTCCCTCATACAGTTGCCACCTTCCAAGAAGATCTCAGGTTCAGGAATAATTAATCAAAACTAATGGGAATTTATTAAACTAGAGGAGTTTGGTGGAAAGTTAAGTACAGATAGTCTTCCTAACTTGAATAAAAATGTTACCGCCAGATCTCAGTGCAGTTTGTGAAGAATATGATTTCTCTCAAAGGTCTCCCTTGACAGACACCTAAGTAAAAGGCAGTTTAAAACACATTGAAAAGGTCGATATCCTCATTTTTTTTTAGGACTGCACTCCCTGAGGGAACGTTTCAGCATCCTTTAAAATATATGGAAAATGGGAGGGTAGAGAAAAATGGGGAGGGAAAGAAGTCATCTCAGGGCTACCTGTTATTTGTTCCTGTGGCAACATAACATGAACAGAAAAGCAATCTCTCCAGTGCCACAGCCCAGACCCACCAAACAGTCATACTGGAGCAGGAATTAAGAGTTTTCAGCCTGTGGAACATCATTTCTGAAGGCCACTTTGCATGTCAAGTATTTGTATGAGCACATCCCAATCTGAACACAGGATTGTTATATTAAAGACCCATAAATATTGGCCAAAATGCAAGCAATTAAGCCAAGGATTCTGTTTTGTCCAGGTCCTTTTTACATTTTTGTTTTGTAAAAAGGATGCATTTTCCCTTATTCCAGTGGCATTTAGTTCATTTGCACCAAAGACAGCGTGCAACTTAATATAAGCAACTGTAAAAGTAAGAGGAGAAATTGCCAATTTGCTCCAAGAAACCTTTGTCAGACTTCTCACTTGCAAACCTCCCTCTCTGAAGGGCATTCAAAATGCACCAAACAGCAAAAATCCCTAAAGGTGCATAATTAATGTTGTAGTTCAGCTAATATGCTGAAAAACAAGGAAGACATTCTATACGCCATTAATAAAAAGATTATTAAAAATTGCACTAGTAGAGACTAGAGGTCCAAATGTAAATTATATCAGATGCTGGAATCTCAAAAGCGTTGTCTTTATTTTAATAATGACACAACGTCTCTACTGCCTTCTCTGTACTGCTCTCAAAATGCCAATTACCCACGGAAGTACACAGCTCCTCAGGTGGATTCTGCAATTTACCTGCCATTGAAGCAGCCGTGACCAGACTGCTATAGCAGTGCCAGAGTTTACTAATTGAAAACTGAGGTGCTGCAGGGTTGTCACAGAATCACAGAATGGTCAGGGTTGGAAGGGACCTCTGGAGATCATTCAGTCCAACCCCCCCGCCAGAGCAGGGTCACCTACAGCAGGTTGCACAGGACAGCATCCAGGCGGGTTTTGAATGTCTCCAGAGTGGGAGACTCCACCACCTCTCTGGGCAGCCCGTGCCAGTGCTCTGCCACCCTCAGAGTAAAGAAGTTCCTCCTCGTGTTTAGAAGGAGGAACTATGTTCCTGTTCCTATGTTCCAGTTTGCCCATTACCTCTTGTCCTATCACTGAGGACCACTGAAAAAAGACTGTTCCCATCTACCTGGCACCCTCCCTTTAAGTATTTATAAGTATTGATAAAATCCCCCCTCAGTCTTCTCTTCTCCAGACTAAAAAGACCAAAGTCCGTCAGCCTTTCCTCGTAAGAAAGCTTCTCCAGTCCCCTCATCATCTTTGTAGCCCTCTGCTGGACCCTCTCCAGCAGTTCCCCATCCTTCTTGAACCAGGGAGCCCAGAACTGGACAGAGTACTCCAGATGCGGCCTCACCAGGGCAGAGTAGAGGGAGAGGATAACCTCCGTCGACATGCTGTCCTGCAAGCACAGCCACAAACTTGGGGCAAATTTATGCTGTTTTTTTATAGATAGGTGCAGTACAGGCCAGAGAAACACTCTTGGCTCTGGGTAGCACAGCGATGCAGCCTGAGCAAGCATCATCAGCTGAGAGGTAGGTCTGGCTGTCGCCAGTCTACTGCAGCTCCATGGCTCTAGCAGGGTGACAGTATGAGCTTGTCCATCTGAAACGGAGCATAGAGTTACTCCTAGCTGTAGCAGCTTGAGACGTTGACAAGAAGAGAGGCTATCTGCCCAAGTAGCTCCATGCTCCGGCCAGCCTGCTCCAGGGAGGCAGTGCTCAGCTGGCGCGGACTTTCCCAGCTTCACCCAATTCAGCTTGCACCGCCCCAGCTGGCCCAAGCTCCCCCAACAGCCACCCTCTGGGACAAGGGCACAACAGGTCCTTCACTAGCAGACACCCGCTGCAAAACGTCTTCCCAGAACTAGATCATCTGGCTTGTTTCATTCACATCTCATATTTGTCCTCACTTTCACGGCTGGGCTCGTTCCTTTCCCTGCTCCAGCCGTGCTGCGCACACTTCTGTGAACATGCGAAGCTCTTCACATCTCCTTCTCATGTTCTGTGATTAGCCGCATCCAGTCTCCTCTGCTCTCATCTCGCCTTTCTCTTATCTTCTCTTACGCTATTTTTCACCTGCCATTCCGCCTACCCCCCAAGCACATTCTCCTTTTTCCTTCTAATCTGCTCCTATCCTACGAGGTGTTGCAGACCGTGCTGCTGACTGCCTGCTGCCCCCCAAGGCGGACTTTCTCCATACATTCAGATCCTTGCATACCAGGGGTCCTATGGACAGTACGCAATGAGTCAGGTATCTTTTTATATCAGAGTGTGATTCACCTCAGTGCTCACCAACAGCCATTTAGTTTCTGAGGTGTTAAAAATTAGGAAAGAGCCCAAAGTGGAGAGAGCTTGAGATTAGTACCAGTGAACTGAGCAGAGATTTTACTTCCTTTGTACCAGTAGAAGGAACCCCGTGCCTTTTCCCCTCACCAGTATTACAATCTCGTAGGAATTTTTTTCTTTTTTAAATCTCTCATGTTTGATGTTTGAGAAAAGTAAAGATCTGTACATGAGTTTTTGGATATGATTAAGATTTCACTTTGCTGCTTTTGCCCAGATTCAGAGGCCATATATCTGGTCAAAATATTATATGGTTTAGGTTACAACAACAAAAAAAAAAATTATCCCATGTCATGTCTACAGTTCACAGATTGTGTCTTTCATATTAATGGCATAATGAGCATTTTCATTTTTGTACTAAAAGCAGTACATGATTTGAAATGGTTACTGCATTTCAAGTAATTGTGTGTATTAAAACAAATAGCAAAGATGTGAGAATGAACCACCCAGACTGGCTGGGGCTAATGGATCTTTTATCTTTACTTATAAGAAATTCTGTTTGGAAACAAGAGGAGCGTGCCTTAGCAAGGATAAACAACACAAGGAAAGCAAGGAATCAAAATAAGTCATTTGCTTTATGAGGTATGATAATCTTTGCCTGATATTCAACTTAAATCAATTCCTGTGCACCGTGAGGTGGAAAGGTTCTGGAGTATACTTCTATCACTTAATGTAGGGAAGGTAACAAAGGAGGTGGTTATGCAGTAAAACATGAAAAATAACATTCTTTGCGGCTTGCTTATAAGAGAGTGGTAACAACCTGAACACAAGAAAATTGCTTTCTCAAGGTAACCAGGTTTGTACCAGGGATGGTACACTTATGCACAAGTTGTTGCATAAATTGCTCTTCTAAGGACACACTTCAAACAATTTGTTAGTATAAATCTTACTCAGAACTAGAAACATTTCATGAGTTTAGTGGCCCTGCTGATGGAAATTGCGGACAAATAGATCTAGCTGAAGCTGTCTGGACTGTAACTTCAGGCATTTTCAACCTTGATGAACTTCAACCTTCTCCAAAGAGTTCCTGCAAGAGTTTTTAGATTGATTTTAAGAGGCACTTATCCAAAATGGTGAAAACATAGCGAGAATTACACTTGGATGAAGCTTCATCATTTTTGTGCAGTACCTAGGTACTTTCTGCTAGGCTTCTAAATAAGCTTGTGTAGAAGGATATCCAGGGACTGGGAAAGGCGGGTGAATAAGTTCATTGGGAGCCCTACTCCCATAGGAGACCCACCATTCCCATTATAGACTAGGCAGCTGTGTCCCAACTCAGAGCTGTTCCACAGATGTGGCAGAATGAATCAACCTCTGGACAGAGGCCAGCTTGTCGTACTACCACTGGAGATCAAGCGCTTCTGAAATGTCTTTCTTTTCCTTTCATAAATTAATTTGATTTCCTGCACTTCCACTCTTTGAAGTGTGAAAACGTCAGACCTTTGACCACTCTGCGCAGAGTGGTGAGTCATGAAGAGATGGGTGAGAGATCTGTCAAAGAAAGGGGAAAGTACCAAAGACTCTTTGAAACTCCTGAGGCTACATTTACGTTAACAAGTAGTAAGGCCCAACCAGAGTAAATTTGCAGAGTTTGTTTCACTTCTGAAAATGCAGCATCAAACCTACGTGCATTTGGGGGGTAGGGGATACTCTGAACTATCTCCAGTCTAGTCCCACCAGCTGGGACACGTTAAATGTGGACTTGGAGCACCTTCTTATTTAGGTTCATTTGAAAGAAGTGCACTCTGTGAACCAAAGCATTGTAAGTGGCAACAATTGGGAGACTTTTTTTTTTTTGTTAGTATTATTTTTTACCAAAAAGTGCACTCCTGACAAACTAAAACCCTGATGTAGGTACTTTGTAGAAGAGGCTCTAATAGAAAGGATCTGCAAGACAGCAAAGCAGTAATCAAAGGCAGAAAGAGAAGCAGATAGAAGAGAGGCTAAGAAAGAGGGGAGGATCTCCAAAAGTAATAAGCTTTATTAAAACTGGAAAACAGAGAAAGGCAAGAACAGATTGCAAAGTGTTCTGGGATTTCTGGCTACCTTTCTCATGACAGCTGCAATGAAAGCCCAAAAGCCACAAGTCAGAGAACAGCAAAATGGAATTTATTGAAGAGAAGATGACCGTAGTGTTAAGCATACAGACTACTATATATTTAAATGCAGGAGACAAGGTGCTGAAACAAGGACAGAAAACCTGAAAATGAAATGTTGAGGATGAGAGCAGTGGCTAGGAGGAGCTGGGATTAAGAGAACAAGAGGAAGGTTAGCTCAAGAGCAAATAGTTTCAGTTGAATGCAGTCCAAACCCATATGTCAGGGTAATTTGGGATCCCATGATGTTTTGATCTTCCTGTTTTGTTCTGTTCTGCCATAGTCTTGTAGATTTACATTTGCCTGTCCCCTACGGAAAGAGTCATCCCATTGTAATGCCATACCTTATTTTCGTGATTAGGCCTATAGTTGAAATACAGAGTGACTCACCAACACTATTTCAGCTGAGTGAACACAATGATTCTAATAACTGTCTGGTAATTAGCAGGTTTTTGAGATAAAGACAGTTGAATAGCTTGCATCCTCTGACATCCAAAATTAATAACGGTCCAGTAGCAAATAATAAAGTGGTAGAGACTGGCATTATTACTTTTTGGTACAGTACAGAATAGATTAAAATGAATCTGGCTTGTTTATCTACACAGCCTAGACCATTTCAAAATGTTGAAGATCTCTGCCTTGGCTTAAATATACAATGCCCTAGAGAGCTTTACATAAAGCTAGAAGAACTGCTCCTAAAGCAAGACTCAAACATTTCTAGACTACAATTTTATGAATAAAATTAATTAACCAACAATTCATTACATTCTAAAAGCTTCATCTGACCATAATAATTCTTGTTTGCAGCCCAAACAGTATTTGGTAATTGCAGAATGATGGAGCAATGTGGATATTTTTTGATTACAGTTCATTACATAAGATTACAAGGAAGAATTTGTCTTTGAATCATAATGAAAACTTAATTGACACCACTATGCTAAAATATTTCCAATTATTAAGTTTCAGTCTGTGTCTTAATCAGTTTTATATTAGAAAGAGATTTTAACAAGATAATGCTGTGAACATAATTTCATTGCACTATAAAACCTTTGGCTGGATCTCATAAGTAATTAAAACTCCAGCCATCTTGGAAATCTGACACAAATGCAATTCCAATTTTAATATCCTTTAAGATTATACAGTATCAAGTTTCTTTTATTTTTTTCTCTACTACCTCTAATTAAAATTAAGCTTCCCCCCCCCATAAATAGACTAAAATTTATACTTGCAAGATCATTTCAGGAGGGATACATGTCAGACAGCAGAATCATGCCTTAGGACATAAGTTAAACTTAGGTTAAGCAACAACACGGGTAGTATTACAAAATGCAGTCACTTCTCTAGGCAATATGTGCAATGATTCCTGAAGGCAGTGCTCTTGGATCTTTCACTCTATCCAAAGACGCTCTCAGCTGAGGCTGAATGTGCTGAGAGCTCATTCAGATATGGAGCAGCCATCACGTAGGAGCCTCATCCAATAAGGCATTTCTTCCGTGAGCTCACATTTATTTCAGAGGCCTTTCTAAACACTGTCTGTAATAAAATAACAGACAGATATAATCTCTTGTGGAGGTAACAGGATGCACTGCACAGCTACAGTGCTGCCCGTGCTTCATATAGACACTACTGTTTGCCAGAAGTTTTAATGTAGCAATAGCACATTTTGAACTAAAATACCTGGAGGGAAGGACACAGAGCCACTCTCAGAAAATGCCATGCAGTTGTGATTCAGCCTGCCCAACAACAGGCAACTACGACTTCACTGTCAGCTGAACTCCTCCTGACATTTATGAAGAGCCCACAGCTTGAATTAAGAGTAACTCATCAAATCACTGAACCGGTTGTCATTTAAAGGGTCCAGCTGGCTTGTATGCTAGAGGGACAGTCAAGAGAAGTGCAAAATTCAGCCTCCCGTCGAACAGGTAATTGCTGAACAAGGAAGCAAGAAATTAAGAAATTAAAGAAAATAAAGTTACTCCCGCTATGTTGCATGGCTCACTGAAATTTAATGCCCTGTGTTAAAACCCGTCATAACTGTGGATAAGATGAGTAAAACCATGCAGCCACAATACCTTGGTCCAGACTTCAAACAATATAACTGTGGATTGACGGTCTTGGTATGGGCTTATTTCTTACTACAAGCTATAAGGAACGCAAACTACAAACCAATGGAGTACATTTTGCTCGTTGCTTAATTAAAATCTCCCATTTGCAAGAGTGTTCTGAAAATTCTTCTCTGAAAAAGCTGTTTTAACTGAGGATGTGAAAAATGGATAAAAATCCTTGTATTTGTGCCAGTAAGAAAAAAAACACAAGAATAAAAAGATGTTACACAGACAAGTTGCTATTATACATTCTGGATTCCATGACAGAGGCAATTTACTCAACGCAATTATCCTCTGTGTGTTAAAATACCTTTATAGACTAATCAGACCAAACGCAAGCCAAGCTTATAGCGCTAACTGCAAGGCAGCACATATTTATATGGAGTCAAGGGTGGGAATACATACGGTTCATGTGATGCATAGACATATTTTTTTCAGTCATACATATATGTATACACACACATATAAAATGCATAATAATTTCTAGAACCAAGCAATACAAGCGCAAATTTAAAATACATTTACACGCAATCTATACATATGTAAATATACAGTTATGGCCTAATGAATTTTCTATTTGCTGAAGAACAGCCCAGGTCCTGTCTGAATGTCAAAGAACACCCCCTGCCCTGAACAGCATGATGACAATTTTCTGTGTATAAGTGACTTCAAGAGGTATGGAGAAATGCATGTGTGTTCACAATAAATTAGGGTAGCATATTAATTGTTTCCCCCCTCAAATATCAATTCCATGATAGTCTTGAGTACTAACTCGTCAAGAATAACAGCCGTAAAACAGTGAAATACAGACACCATGTACAAAAAAGAAGTTTATTTTTGTCATTAAAAATATTTACATGTAGTTTTGCTTTGTTTATGTACATATGTCATAAATGTGAGTTTAAAACTCAAGTTTAAGCATCGGGATTTCAAGAACACAAATTTACTGACTTAAAAATTAGCTTCAAGTTATCTGACACACCTTTCCCTGGAACTCTCAGAAGGCATTTTGCAATAAGCTCAGCTGGCAACAGCTACCCATTTCCAAAAGAAGCAGTCCCACCTGCGCTGCGGTCCTCCCCCTTCTTGCATGTAGAAGTTGTTTTGCCTTGAACTACACTATTGCCTATCTAACTCCTCAGTGACCAGGTCAGGGAGTTAAACTAGTGAAAACCTGGTTTAAGAAAGCTGCAGTGAAAAGCTACATAAAAAGAGCAATACTTCTCTTCAAGTTTAGCTACGCAAACAAGGGTGAGGCTAGATGAGCACCAGAAGATTGACACAAAAGGGGCAGAAATTTCTCCCCAGGGCTGAGGGAGATGAGTAAGACCACTTCTTTGCTCAGCAGCTAACCACAAGACCCTCTTAACTTCATTATGAAAACGTACACTTAGACGTCATAGAAGAAAAGACAACAGCCTCCCCTGCTTACAACACATCACAACAAAATTTCACATTGCATACCATGGTTTATTCCCCATGCCTTTGACAGACTAACAGCAGACATCCTGAAAAGTAACTCTGCTTGTTATTGCCAGATCTTGATTTCTCCAGCCCAATCACATGTTGCAAGGAGCGATGGCAAGACTGGGTGAAATATTGCACTCACACAAGCTTCTTTATGTGCAGACAAAGTGCGAATAATCCTAGCAGTATGATAGTTGTAGAAAAACACTTTGCCATCTGAACTTCCTGTCACCAAAAGTGTTCCATCTGGAGAAAATTCACAGCGCACTGCAAATCCTTCCACCTGTGAAAATCAATAACAGTGTAACTCCTGATGCTGACTAGAAAACTTCATTGTGATATACTGAAAATGAACATGGTACAAAAAAAAATTGTATCTTTAAATAAATATACACTAAGGACTTCTCCAGGTGTTTATTAAGACACAGCTATAACATAAACTTATTTAATTGAGCTATTAAGTATTCATAAAGTCTTCTAATAACTATTTTCTTCAGAGTGCATATGATCCAAAATAGACTGGCACACAGGAAAGCAAACGAAGCCAATTAATGTCTATCACTGATTTATAATCAAACAGTATTACATATTAAAAAGCACAGGTACTTTGCTATCTGTCTTCCTTCTAGACTTGGATACCAGCTTCCCAGTGAAGAAGGATACCTTATGTCCTTCGTATCTTTTCTTTTTGTTGATTCGGTAAGGTCGCTGGGCAGAAAACAAAGCCATGTAGTTCCCGTTCGTCTGAGCAACAAACACAGAGTCTTTTGGGTGCAGAGTCAGACTTGGGCAAGTGTAACGCTCCTGAAAATAATTTTAAAGAAAGCTTTGTTGTATGAAACAAAATATTTGTTCAAATAAATCAGGTTATCTTTTGACATATTTGAACGACCGTAAAAGGCAAGGTATACATAAGTAATCTCCATAGTATACATTAGATAAAGATACTTATTACGATGCACTGAAAGACTTAAACCAATAAAAATATCAAATCAAATCTCTATCCTGATTTCCTAGATACTGACTGAAATCCCATCTACCTCTGAACCATAGTCATACTGAAGAACAGCACCAGAAAGGTGACTACTACCTGATGGCACTCAATCATCTTCTTTCTGCCCAAGGAAAACTGAAGTTTGAATGTAAAAGTGAATCCTCTTCTCCCATATCCCTTCCTTCATAGCCATACTGTGCCTTCCATGCTACTTTGTACACTTCTCAAATCCTCCATTCTCTCCAGTCTCACCACACTGACAGGAACTGAAATCACCCCATTTAAATGGACACCTTCCCCCCTGCCTCCTCGACTCGTATAAAAAAGAAAAAACAATGGGGGGTGGGGGGGGAGTCATTATTAGCCTACTATGTCAGAAGTTACTTATGACAGTGATTTGCCATGTAGACTGCTGCTGGCTTGTAAATACATATAAATACATATCTGCAAAAATTAACACTCAGTTTTACACTAGTGTTCCTATTTAAGACTGAATTAAGATTACTTTCAAAACTCAGCACGGTGACAGCGTCAGAAATCGACTGCTTTTGCAAGCTTTCCACCAGGTACAAACGCTTTCTAGTTTCAGCCTAACCCACAGACACAGTGCTGAGTTTTGATGCCAGGAATACAAATTACGAGAGCTTCAGCTGTAGGATGTGCCTGCATGTGAAGGATACCAGCCTGACAGTGACCACTGGACACCATGGGCTATGTGGTAGAGTGGGAAGAACATCAGTCTGTTTTTTTTATGTGGTTTGGAAGTGGTGAACTGGGAAGGAAGTTCTGGGTATCGTAAGGTATGGAGCACAGAAACCAAAGCAGGGTTTGGCAGTGTGCCTGGTTAAAAGCGTGCCCTGTAGCAGAGCACTGCATGCTTAGGGGGAGAAACTAGGTCTAACAGTAAGGGATCAGAAAGTGCAATGCTATCTGCAGAAGCACTGTGCTGTTATGCTGGGTATACTGTAGTAATGGGTTATTCTGGAGCTTTTAAATTTTCTTTTGGTTCAACAAGGCCAAGTGCCGGGTCCTGCACTTGGGTCACAACAACCCCGTGTAGCATTACAGGCTTGGGGAAGAGTGGCTGGGAAGGTGGCTGGGAGNCTCAGCACTGGTGAGACCCTGCCTCGAGTACTGTGTTCAGTTTTGGGCCCCTCACTACAGGAGGGACATTGAGGTGCTGGAACATGTCCAGAGAAGAGCAACGAAGCTGGTGAGGGGTCTGGAGCACAAGTCTCACAAGGAGCGGCTGAGGGAACTGGGGTTGTTTAGCCTGGAGAAGAGGAGGCTGAGGGGAGACCTTATCGCTCTCTACAACTAACCTGCAAGGAGGTTGTAGTGAGGTGGAGGTCAGCCTCTTCTCCCAAGTAATAGGTGATAAGACAAGAGAAAACGGCCTCAAGTTGCACTCGGGGAGGTTTATATTGGATATTAGGAAAAATTTCTTCACTGAAAGGGTTATCAAACATTGGAACGGGCTGCCCAGGGAAGTGGTTGAGTCACCATCCCTGGAGGCACTTAAAAGACGGTAGATGTAGTGCTGAGGAACATGGTTTAGTAGTAACTTGGCAGTGCTAAGTTAACAGTGGTACTTGGTGATCTTAAAGGTCTCTCCCAACCATAACGATTCTATGATTTCCTAATGCAGACAAGCAATAGACCAGGTCCTACTGGGATCTAATCTGTTTGGAGAGCTCAGGGGTTCTCTCCCACCTCGAAGGGTTCAGAGGTGAAATTCAGAAAAGTGAAGCAGAGTTTCCAAAATCACCACCAAGTTTTGTTTTTTTCATAGTTCAGAAAAGGGAGAAAACAGTCCAGATACTGTAAGTTGTGAGAAGGTAGGCTGTGGTGTTTTGTTCGTTTGTCTGTTTTGCAGGGGAGAAGGAGAAAAAAGTTATTTTTTACTCAGTACTGAACCTGACTGGTCTGTACTTTATATATTCACCGCTTTTTTCTTTTTATTTTTCCTATTGTCTATCCAAGATGTTGATAGATCCAATATTGGACAAAGACATAACTGTGGAAATTAAACATGAAACAATTCCATGAGATCATCAACTGCATGTCCTTGTCAGTAGGGAACTGTTCATTTCAGCCAAAAAGCATCTATATACAATCCAATCATATTATGTTACATAGGATATTAGACATGGGTTTTCAAAAAACACCCAGGGAGTTGGAATTATCTATTAACTTCCTTGGTAATCTTCTTTGAAGCTGTCAGCCTTTCTAGACAATTTAGTCCATTAAATATCTTGCCTGGATAGATTACTGAGAGAAATACTGCACCTGCACTGATAAAAGTAAATTTTGCCTCTGTGATTATGCTGTACTAGATATCTATATGCATGTATCAGGTTCCTATTACTATGCAAATATTAAACTCAATTTGTCAATAGCCCTCGTTGCAGCTGATGAAAAAGTGTGGGAAAAGAAATGTAGCACTGTAGCAACTACTGCTATGCACCACTGGCAAGCTAGAATGGCACTGCAGTGGCCTTGCCTAAATATAGCTCGGATGTCCGTGAATGGGCACTGAAATGTAAATATTTTTAACATAAGGAGACCTACCAGTCTTCAGGGTCATTTTTTAAGAATAAGTAAGTGTTTTTAAAATACAGAAATAAAGCAAGCCTTCAGCTTACATTGAGAGCATTTTATACATCACACAGTGATCTTACAGAAAATCAAAAGCCTTTTTTTTTACAACCTTGACAAGCATGAAACACTAAATCATAACGCAAACAATACTAGCTATTAATCTTACATGAAAAATCTGATTGGAGATTTTCGCAGCACTTTGGAAGTCCCATGCAATAATGGTACGATCAGCTGAGTCCCGGCTTACTGCATCTGTGCTTGTAAGAAATTCTCTTCCTTCAGGGAGAAAAAGTATATCCAGTGTCTGCTGTACTGCAGCCTTGTACACTCTTAACACCTAATAGACAAAAAAGCTTGTTATTTTTTAACTGTTAGAAGAACATGATAACCTGTGTTTTCTCTCTTTGTGTTAACCTCTCTCTAACAAATTATATATTATTTTAAAATGTGAATAAGTAACTAATTTTTAAATGTTGAAATACTAATGTATTAAATAGCTTGTTAATATATGCAAAGAGTCCACACAGGAAAATTAAATGACATAAAAGAAAGCATCAATTTGTAGAATTTATGTATTATATTTATATGTACATAAGATTCTGTTATAAATTCCCGTGGAATTAGATCCGAAAAGAGCTTTAGACAACACAATGTTGTGGAGTTCGGTCTACACAAACTCCCTTCTATTTTATCAACTCAGAGCACTCTGAGAATCAGTCTGAGGATCTCTCCTTCTTCCTTCCAGGAAACTTCAGAAGTCTAAGTTTTCGGTCTTTTTGTTCTCAAATCTTCAGCTAGTTATAGAGCCAAGGACAGGAAAGTAATTAGGTTAGTGGGGATTTGGGACTTACAGGTATGAAAAGGACATGGCACGAAGTGAATATTCTTGTTGATCATTCCTGACTTATAAATTTATAATTATAAATATTAAATTATAAATTATAATTATAAATCACCATTTATGACTGGGGATGAGTAAACTTCATGATTCAAGGCTCTCCCAGTCCCATGCTGCTGTGTGTCATTGCTTAACTTGCAAGTGGTGAGACCCCGCTGTCAGGACCATACGGCAAGGGAGTGAAGCTTGCACGCTCAGTCAGAAACTGCCTACGAAGCCAACGTGGACACACGCAGCAGAAGAGTGCCCCATTCGTCCCGCAGAAGACACCTCAATCCCATTAAAAACTCGGTTTGACACTCTTTCCTGAAAAAAGAACCCCAAGCAGAGTTTGCTCTTTTAAAGTGCTGCCAGAGAGTGAGGGATGGAGGTGACAGGAGCACTGCCATCAAACGGTTCAGTGCTTTAAGGACACAGCCAGGATCCTGCCTTTGTCTACGGGGATTCGATCTTACACCTCCCACCTCATCTCCCTGCTGACCGTCCTGGCCAAGAGGTGGTCTCTGCTGCTTCTGCTGAAACAGAGGTTTTTTCTGCCACTCTGCTGAAAGCGCAGGGCAGCAGGGAAAGAAAGAATCACCAGTACATCAAAGCACGTCTGGGCTCAAGAGTAAATAATCTGTCTCATCCACTAGTTCCCATCAGGTAATTAATGCATATGAACAATCTCTAAAGAAATTTGTGATGTAAAAGGAAATACTAAAGTTCCTAAATCTTCTTCCCAAATCAAAAACACCAGAGTTCCCAAATCTAGATCCTCTTTCAGGACTTATACCAAAGTGGGTTGGATTCATGCAGAAATGAGTCCTCAGCCACAGGATTCTGAATAATTTAACAGCCTGTGAGTTGGATCTTAAAAAGTAAGAGAGATTTTGAACTATTCTAAGGAATATATGAATAATTTGAATTTCCTTTTTTTCCACCTTTCTTCATGAAATTCTGTATCTATGTTGTCTACTTTGAATTTTGCAAATCAATACCTTTGCTTTCTTTTTCTCTGATTTGCCTCCAGTGAAGAGAAACTTCAAGGCAAGTGGCCAGATCAAAGCAATCCATCTCTCTGAATATGGTGATCCTTAAAACTAGGACACCGGAAGACTCCTAGTTATTAATATCTAAATCTTGCTCTCCAAGATAGCTAAAACATAGCAGCCTGCCCTTCCAACAGCGTGTTCAGAGGTTAGTCCTTCTTCTAACCTCGCTTGAAATACCAACTGAGCAGAAAGAGTGCTTGAAGTATTATATTGAATCGGTTCCCAACTTTGTGAGGCATTTCTGTGCCTGTCTTATACCCCTAACACAGCACGTGACTACCCAGTTCAGGGCCTAGAGCTTTTACAGATACAGATACACATACTTTTTTTTTTTAAAAAAATCATTTTACCGGTTTATACCTCTGTTTTATACTTTAACCAATAATAAAAAAAAATAATCAAATATCAAACACAACATGAGAACTTCTTGATTTCTTGCCTGAAGCTCAAAAATCTATGACTGTTTGGAAATGATCAGAAGTAGCTGATCCTGCTTTAGGGTAGAGATATACTAGATGATCTCCTGAGGTCCCTTCCAGCTCTGCTTCCTGTGATCTGGGCATGTAGAAGGATGGCAGCAGCTGCTGCTCCAACTGATTCTCACAAGCTCTGCGAAATGTACAGTTTAGAAACACGATGTTTGCATTCAGTGAAGAACCTCGGTCATGCAAGCACCCTCCATGCCCTGCAATAACATCAACGAGATGTAAACCTGCAGACTCAAAAAAATGGCACACTTTTCAGCAATCTGCCTGCAGTTTTAAGATACTGAATACACAAACGTGTTACTTGCTCTACTCAGATTTTTTCAGCCTAGGAATCTGCATAATATACAAAGCAATTAAACTTTGTAAAGCCAAAAGTGATATTTGCATGTTTATAGCCTCTGCTTTGTCTATGGAGAAATCACCATGCATAGCTATTTCTTCATACAGTTATAAAAGGAAGCCCACAGTTCATTAGTAAAGTAGAAAATCAAGCTATTTTGTAGGAAAAAAAAAAAAAAACAAACCAAAACCAACCCTAAAAAAACCCCACAATGTATACCCAATTTATAATAGCTGCCTGGAACGAGAAACGGAAAACCATACAGAAACCTGACAGCTGTAGGAACTGCAGAACTGAAAGGAAGTTAAATTGAGAGGAGGGGACACAAAAGGCTCTACCACCCCGTTAGATTGAAGGAGGCAGCTACTTAGCAGCAGGCACCTTCACAGAAGTGACAAGTCCCAGCCGGAGAGTCGGGAAGATCAGAGAGCGGAGAAGCACAAAAGTATAGAAAAAGGGACAGAGAGGCAAAAATAAAGGCCAATTGCTGCCAGAAAATGAAGAAGAACAATACAGAGCGATAGGAGACAATAAATTCCCAAATGGTGATTCAAGGCAGTGATTCTTCAATATTTTCTTACTTTAAAGATGAAACAAACTCAGATATACTCAGCTTCTAAAAAATCCTCGTGAAATATATGTAGGTATGTATCCACACATACACTCTGTCCAGCACTGTTAAGGGGTTAGGGTTTACGTTTGGGACTTGTTTTTAGCACGTTTTTGGAGCAACAGACATCTCTCAGTAAGGAAAAAGAAGAGACTGTGAAGTTGGCAATGTGAACGTACTTTTAATTTTTGCTGAAATCTGTTGGGCTCTTACATAAACTGCCACTATCAATTTAAACATTTTTAAATATATTTGTTTGTCTGTTATTTAATAGGATAGCTAACCAAATTACCTGCGTATCTTAGCTCTGCAACAGGAAACTGTCTTTATAAAAATTAGCACCAAAGCCCATCTTTTTCTATATGTTTGATACATACCTCAGAAAAACTATGCTGCTTAATTTTCAAACCACACCGTAAGAACTGACTCAGAGAACAATAAATTAACACTTTGAATAGCAGCTGGGAACTTGATACACATAGTATTTAAATTCCCCTATAAAGATAGCTTTCAAAAATAACTAATTGCAACACCCCTGCTCAGAAAAGTACTCATAATTAAACCTGCTTTGTTCTACCTTAGACAATTAATTCATGACATGCCTGAGGAACTTGCTTAGGGAAAGCACCAGTTTCCCTACCCTGCTGGCTTTAGTTTGTTAATAACAGCTTTTGCTCTTTTTCTATTTGCAGATTTATCACCCATAAGCATTGGAAAAACACAGTCCACTTCTTCAATCTAAGCATTTTCTGGACATAAAAGAAATCATTTCAAAGGAAGGTATAATCGTTTCTGGTGTCAACACAATCCAACATAACAACAAAGCTTCTTCACTAAGGCAAGAGTTCATGGCTGCAGGCGTTCGACAAGAAAGGTAATTTAGGCAAATTAAATCAAACAGATTCTTATGGACCTGGTGATTTGAAAAGCATGTTATGATGCTGCAAGGTATATCTTTCAGATGGGTGTTCTATAGTACTTCTCTGCATAAAGCACTTGCAGTGCCTGGTATTTTGTTTGTCAAGAAAGCTCATAGCCTCCACACAAGCAATTCAGAAGCTGCTGCTCGCCCCAGCTCTGTGCTGGTCACCTGTAACCTATGTGCAATGTGCACTTCCCTAAAATCCCCTCAAGCTTTATGCAAGTGATGAGAAAGAAACGTGCTTTTATAGTCATTGCCCTGAGCATCAGGAGATAAGGTCTCAAAACAAATCTAATAGGACTACAGGCAATCTGGATGGTCATGGAAAAAATCCCTTGATCCGTCAGTGCCACGGTTGCCACGCTGTAAAATGGCCAGGTTTTTCTCTTCCACTTCTTGTCCTACCTTTTTTGGTTGAGTGCTTTGGCATGAAACTGCTTCTTGCTACTGGTATGTTGGGTAATTAATGCAATGGGGGACTGATTTAAGTTTTGTCTGTGAAACAGTACTACGCCTAGACTAGTAATAAAAAGTGTGTTTCAACTTAAAAGAAAGCTTATTTTGCACAAAATAGAAGCATTTTTATCTACTGCAATGCAAGCCATTTGTGTTGGTCTATTCTATAAGGTAAGGTATTGAGGCAGATGATGCCTATTTGCTTTTTAGCTACATGTTCACAACAACCACAACCACATGACAAATCCAATTTATGTCTCTGATCTCCATCTGAAAGCTATAATAGCCGTTTTAATCAACACACTTGACAATATCATAGACAGGAAGATCAAGCATGCTACAGTTTTATGTTCTTTTGAAGTATTTTAACATGACTGGTGTATTTCTCTTTATGTTATTGAAAAAAATTATTTTGCTTTTCTGTTTAAGTTTTTTCCTGTTCGTAACTGATCTGTTCTCAGACACAGCTCAGGCTTATTGAGGGGTCCTGAGAGTAATTAAAAGAAAAGGGAGACTGATTACAATGAGTAAGTGGTTGAGCTTAATCCAGTGTTGACTTTTTTTTTTTTAAAGTCATTTTCAGATTGCTTGAGAAGGCACAAGAATCTTGTGAGGGAAATCATAAACCATTTATTAGAAAGAAAAAAAAAAGTATTTTCCCATCAGTTATCTTCCCCTCTCAAAGAGGATAAGAAGTGAAATCTCTGTGCAGGAAACAAACAAGGAACATCGATTTACAGAATGGCTTTTCTATGAGGAGCAATAATCAAGGACTTTTCAGTCCAGAAATCAAACTACCACAGGCATTTGAAAGAATTGGAAATAAAATCCAAGCGGCATGGAGAACGTGAATGGTTTATTCCATTATAAGAATTTAGACTCCAAACTAGCAGAAGGCAGCTTCAAAACACACAGCGAGAGACGCTTCTTCACACAAGGCATATTTAAGTTGATGAATTCCTTACCACAGGATGTTGCAGATGTAAAAAAAAGAAATAAAATATCAAGAACAACCAATTCCACAGCGTGAAAACTCAATGAGAGCCATGAAAGACAAAGATGCTGTCTGTGGTGCAGGAAGTCCCCAGTCTGTAAGTTAGAAAGGCCTGGGCAACCATTGCTGGGAAGAGTGATGAAGAAGTTTGCTGTGCTTTCATACTCTTGTTTTCTTTAAGTGCATACTGGTTGCTGTTGGGGGTCTAAAATTTGTCTAGAAATGGGCTGAAGACAGAACCACTATTCCCTGACAGCCTCTCACTCAAATACTCAGGCACCAGAAGGAGGCATGTTTTGCTCCTGGCCAATTTCAGTCTCTCCAGGAGCAGTTACTCCTGGAGCAGTTACTCCTGGAGATATTTTATGCGCAGGCAGGTATACGATCCTCATCTGCGATACCATCATGTGAGGTTTCCAAATAAACACAGCAGGACTGCTCACGTATGTGTTGCAGCCACACAAAAAGTGCCTTCACACTTAGAAAGGACCCCTGAATGTTAACATTTAAAAACAAATGCCATTATGCAAGTACAAGTGTATCCTCACCGTATTTCTTTGAAATTTTTGTCCATAGATTCAGTAAGGATTTCTCCAATAGTGTCAGAAGAATAACTTTAGTTTTCCAAAGCACTGAATAAATAATCTTATTTTAATTACATTGTTCTTCCTCATACCACCAGTACGTGACAATGTATTGGCTGTTTCTATAGAAACCAGAAGTGCAAGTAGCTTCACCAATTTCTACAGCCTTTTTTTTATATTTATATGTTATCCAGAGAAAAATTCATTAGGTCTCCTAAATACATGCTACTTAGAATGACTGCATTTCATCTGAAAGAAATTGCAATAGAATGTTTCCAAGGAAACAAATGTATTGCACTTGCACTCTAAATGTATTCATTTTTTTAACTGTGCTTTAATGACTTAGCCTTATTTCTTTATAAACTCAAGTATGGAGAAATAGCTCAACAACATAAAGAGCATCTCTTTCATTTTTTCTTTTTAAGCATAAAGCTATAGATGATAGTTGCAATTTTGTAACTAAACAATGTTCAATTCAGAATAATAAACCAAGATAGCAAAAAAACCAACCCTGTTGTTACTCTGCCTTAGCTTCTGTTAATAATAAAAATTCTGCAGTTCATTTCTAGACTAATTTTAAAAGCTCAAAATAACTGCTTCTACCATTTTTCTAGTGAAATTGTTCTATAGCTTATAATACCTCAATTTCAAAAATAGGAATCTTGTGTAAAACTTAAAATCTAAGTTTTCCTTAAATTTTTCTGTCACTCCCGCAGACTGACTTTGTAGTCAACTTTTTTGAAATCTTCCTTATGCCCTGACAAAATGTTTTTATTAAGCCCAAAAGGCTGGACCTTTGCATTCATTTGTACTCATCCCATTTCTAATAAGTCATTCCTATTTTTCCTGCATGATATTCTATTCTTTATTAATATTATTGATTGTGCTAGCACACTACTTTCTGTAACAAACATTTTTCAGAAATAAAATATTAAGTGTTGTCTCCATTTGGAGCCATTCCTGAAAGACTCACTAAATTCCTCCCAATCAGTTTCCTTTTTTGAGATCTCCCCTTTTGTTAGTTTTCTCCTTTTACAGTACTTAGGTTAGTCCATGCTTTCTCCAGCTTCTCTAAGTGCTCTATCAAAGTCCAACGAAGAAATTGCAGAGTGACATCAAGTAAGCTTCAAACAATCTACCTTTGCTTAACTCCTTATAAATATTTTTTAAATCATTATTTCACTTATTCCTATATCTTTAACTAATCTTTCCTTCAGTGTCTGTTCTGTGCCTGTGTCAGGTCATACTACTGAGTCTCCACTACCCAATGCCCTTCCTCTCTTTAACATTAGCAGTGGATTTGCATTTATGGAGGTCTAAGAACTTCAAGTATTGCTTAAAGATCAGACCCGCAGCCCTGTCGGCTTCCACTTATTCCCCCTCCAGATTACTGCATGGTGCTTCATCAGGACATGCTGTTCTGACAGCCACAGCAGATAGCTCTTGGCAAAGCTCCAGTGGTTTATGAGACAGAACACATGAACATCAATAGACAAGAGATCAAAACCAGAGTACATCCAACAGCTGAATAAATTATTCCTCTATTCTTAACAGAGTCCACAAAATGTTAGAGATCTCCCTGTCTTTAGAGTTCCTTGCATTTCTGTATGCAGATGATAAAGAACCAGTTCCTGAATGCTTACAAAATGTTAAGAGTTTCATCAATCAAAGCAGAATGTAAATAAAAGGTAAAATATGCAAAACTCAGAAATAATTATACAGATACATTTAGAAAATTTAAATTAATACATTCACACGCAAGTTCTTGAGTGCTGTATGTCCTTTCAGCAGTTAATAGCATCCCTGCTTTACACTATGCAAACCTTGGTGACACCTGTAAATAAATCTTTTCAATTCAGTCTGACAATTCATTCATGATATAAGGAACTTTAGCTCCTTTAAAAGTATTATCAGTACAAGACAGTTACAGCTGTAGTCTTGTTCTGATATTACAACTGTAGAAGCTTAGAAACCCAAATTAAAAAGAAAATAAATTAGTTGTAGTCATATTTTCTTTCATGAAGACAATAAAGTCCTCATTGCTGAGCCAAAGGATACAAGTTTCAATACTTTGGTGTCTTTAGTATTTCAAGAAATATTAAAATTTCAGGTAGAATAAGCGATTGGAACACATGTTGTCTCCTGTCTGAAAGCTGATGTAAATCAGCCAAAAGAGAGAGTGACCGTGTAATTGAACTGAACATCTTAAGAAATTCTTCCACAGCTCAGAGAAAGGAAATACTTCTAAAACACATAACTACTTTAAGGTCTCAGTGTTACTGCACAGTTCTTTTTACTGGGCATTTTACAGGGTTTTTCTAGGTTCAGCTCTGAGGTCCAAATATCCCATGGGGGCTGTTCAATATGATGTTTTCTCCTCAAGTCAACACTGCAGAAATCTTCGGGGCTTTTTTTTCTAAACATAGCAGCCGACTTCCAAGTTTTCTGGTCTTTTTATAAAGTCTCTATAAACATTCTCCAAATGTTTCATAAATTTAATCAATCTGTTATACAGAAATATAAGATCTCCAGAATAATCTCTTCGCCAGAGAGACAAAACTGGGTTTAACACAATCATAAAGAAATACCACTATAATAAATCTCTCCATGCTATTCAACTGCCTCTTTCATTCTTTTTTTTTTTTTTCAGGCTTTGATTACTTGTCTCTGTAATTTTGAGATGCCTGTATCCTTTACATTTCACTGAGCAGTTAACAAGCTGTTCCAGCCATTCATTTCTCCGAAGTATATTGCTTAGCTTTATCTTGAAGATTTTAACTCCCATATTGTTCTTTCATTCTTTATCTTGCTCAATACCCAATGCTACATTTGAATTCATTTTGCCTATTTGCTCAACAGAACAGGGATAGCAATAAATGTCTTTCAACATTCCTCCTCTTCTTTTTTTATCTGCCTTTCTGATTAATAGCCTACTGTACATTTCTCAATGTTTTAGCTGAAAGGCTGCCTCAAACCTATCTTCATACATTTTCTCTGGGACTTAGAAATCTAATTTTTATTCCACATTCAATACATAAATAAATATTAGTAATTTATGCTCATAAATTTATGCTCCTGTTAAAAATAAGTTGCCCATCAAAATCAAAGCGAGATTTTGCTGCATATGTATGTGTAATTGAACAATATTTTTGTTATTACTCATTCTGTCACCATGATGCTTTGCTCTGTATTTCCACCAAAAATTCCTTCGTTTCCTGATATACATTTATCATTTTGCCTCACATAGTTAAATTTAAGATGTGCAAGCAGATAGCCTGTTAAAGTACAGAAGTACATCCTAGTGAATGACCTCTGAAACTGAATTACCAGCGAATGCTGATACTGAGTTCTCAACATGCAATGAGTAACAAGATTCAAGCTCTTGAATTAGGGTGCTCACTCTATGGGCAAAATATGCTGCAGAGCCTGAAAAGGCTATCAGGAGTATGATGATGGGAACAGAAAGAAACATTAGTTCACCCACACATCGTTCCAAGCTGAATGACAGGTTAACATACTTGAAAAAACAGGCAAAACAGGAAAATCTTGCTATGAATTAGGATGAAAGCACTTGAAAGATATTAAGGTTGTTTGCATCAGAACTGAAACGAAGTGGCAAGAGACCTCAGTCATCTATTTCAGTAAAGAGCAAATGGCACTTGTTAGAAAAGGATAAATTTCAAAATGTTGGCCAGGACACTTTATCCAGTCTGGAATATGGCCATAACTGTGTAAGATAGAAAAGATTGAAAGCATGATTGTTTTATCTTGTGAATAAAGATAACAATGTAAGCTGAAAGCAGGAACACCTGATGAATCCATTGAAATCCCCCAAACTAGGGTGAAGCAGACATGAGATACTGATGATATCAATGGTTCATGCCTGACCAACATACCATTCTATGCCTGAGAGTTTGAAATGCAACTACAAGTCTACACACATACATATACAAGTCTATGGGACTGGATGGAATCCACCCAAGAGTTCTGAGAGAGCTGGCAGATGTGCTCACCAAGCCACTTTCCATCATTTTCCAACAGTCCTGGCTGACTGGGGAGGTTCCAGCAGATTGGAAACTAGCCAGTGTGACACTCATTTACAAGAAGGGACCAGAAAAGGGATCTGGGAATCATAGAATCATAGAATCATAGACTTGTTAAGGTTGGAAGGGACCTTTAAGATTGAGTCCAACCATTAACCTAACCTGACAAAACCACTTCTAAACCATATCCCCAAGTACCACGTCTACCCTTTTTTTAAACACCTCCAGGGATGGTGAATCCACCACCTCCCTGGGCAGCCTATTCCAATGCTGGATAACCCTTTCAGCGAAACAAAAAAATTCCTAATATCCAACGTAAACCTCATCTGGCTTAAATTGAACCCATTTCCTCTCGTCCTATCACTTGTCACTAGGGAGAAAAGGTCAGTCCCCATCTCTCTACAACCTCCTTTCAGGTAGTTGTGGAGAGTGATAAGGTCTAAAAACTTCCTGAGAGAACCCAGGACAGGATCTGTACAAAAGAAACAGGCTGGGGTTTTTGTTTTGCCAAGCCCAAAACTTTTCCTATTTTATCTGTCAGAATACACATTCATTCACTTATTTATTTTCCTGGAAAGTAAATTATTTCCTTGTAATATGGTGGGATGTTTTCCTTATCTCTTCATTAGCATCAGCTTACTGAAATAGAGTTACACACAATCTTTCTAAGCACTGGAGTGTCCTGCAGGTACAGAGACAACCACTGTGTGCGTTTCTCACTGATCAACAGCTCTTCAAGGCAGGTTCCAAGGCTGGAGCTTCAGCATTGCAAAATGAGTGTATGGTTAGTCATTCAGATAAAAATGCATTATTCTGCTCGTCTCATTTTTGCTGTATATAGCAAAACACACTGCCTTTTGAGAAATCACATCATAAGATGGGCTCAAAGGATGTCACAGCATGCAGTGTTACACACAACAGCAACACTCTCAGTCAAAACCAAAAAATTCAAAAGGTAAAAATCATCAGTACCCTCTACTTCGGCAACACTATTAAAAGTGGGCAGGGGATGGCCCAAGGAAAGACAAATACCCCGTTGTAGCCATTTGAAAAAGGCGCCATACCCAGACCAGTAAGCAAGGAGGCAAAAAAACCACAGTAACAAGCCTAAAGATACAATAAAATACTGTTTGAATCTCATAAAGATAATATACTCCCTAAGTAGTAGACAATACTAGACAACATGAGGGCTGTTTTAGAGTGAATGTACAGTCAAATTAATAAAATGTTGTGTTCATTTATCACTTCTACATAGACACAAACAGTTTTTACGGTGTCTGTTTGTCCTCTGGAAATGAATCATAGATGTTGTCAGCTAAAGTGTTCACTACTGGTTCTGCATGCAAACACACAAGCAGCTTATACATCATCCCCTGCAACCTACGCAAAGGTGACCCCAAGCATAATTACTGTTTCTTATAACTGTGCAGTGGTAAAGCACTGAAAACTGCAGTTTTCCTCTGCGATTTTGCCAGACATGTCATTTACACAAAAGTTACTAGAATTAAAATATAGCAGAAGATCATCTCAAGCCAGGCCACTGGCAGTTTTATCAGAATTACAGAAGATATGAATGGGAGAGCTATTAAAGTCTAGTTTGTCAGCATCAGTTTGCTCCTTTACATTCGTACAATGCCTTTTACAAAGACCAACATCTCACAAATTGCGCATTGCCCCTTATCTTCCCATCTTGTACCAAAACCTCCATCTCAACACATTTGTCTGCTCGTCACTGCAACAATGCCTCATGTAAACTATGTTCTACACCTCCCTACTTCCCTTCTCCCTATTCAGCACCACTGTTCATTAGTGAAGGACCCGTTTCTCTGTCTACTGCTGCTTTTCAGGAACAGTTTCACTGAGAAGACTTTCCAAGAATGTCAAACCACCCCTTGTCAATCAGCAAAGTCCAGTCTTGTAGCAAGGAGACACATATATTTCTGTAGGAGGCATCTTCTGTGGAACAGCAAGCTAAGGTGGTTGGCAATATTTGGCAATTACAGCCTGGGATGTACATGCTGCTTTGCAGCCTCTGTCCAGATTAAGAAGCACGCGCTGTCCCACACCTGCTCCCGTACACGAGGAGCTGCTTTGTGAACCTGTTTACACAGGCCTGAGCTACAGTCAGGCTTGCCAGACGTATCAACGGACAGTTTGGCTGTGTTTGAGCTGAGGCACCAGAATTTAAAACCTAAAAGGAAGGAGCTGCTTTAAGAGATGAACACGTTTAGCGTCTTCATTGCTTGGAATAAAATACCTTGTCTGGTACCAAGGGAAAGCACTATTGAAACTCTAACATTTCACAAGGGGGAAAAAACCCAAGAACAGCATTTTTACAGCCGTTTGTCTTGGGGACATCATAACACCACTCAAAGATAAAAACAAAATACCAGGGATTGGCAGAGATACTGACAATGGGAGCGCATCACACTCAGGAGATAACCTAGGAACCAACTTACCTAGCACAAGCATTAATATTTGCTATTTAGTCCTTTATCTCTATTTGAGTCAATGACAATTTTGCACAGTCCTCAGGTGTTTTCATCACAATCTTTGGCGCCAAAATTGCTGAAAAAAACCCAATCCTTATTCAAGTATAACCCTTGAACTGTAAGTATCCATTGTAAATGAATCTTCTATTTCCTTGAAACTATAGTGCCTTCTCCACTATCAATATTTTAGATTGTCTCTTACCATTTATGAAAGATTTCTAACCGTATTCCTCCATAGCTGTATCCAACAGTGAGCTGCCTTCCAGACAGGCACAGTTTTGCAACATACCATTTTGGTCATTTTTACTATAGAACAGAATCAGTTCTCATTTTCCATCTGTAGAGACTGGGCACCTTAGATACATGCAAGCTGGAGGTATTGCCATTTTTGGCATGAACATGCTTATCAATCACAGTTGATTTCAAATTTAGAGAAAAATCATCTTTACAGGATTCTCAGAGATAGTCACTCAAAGACATACACGAGTGTAAAATCCATCATAAAGAAACTACAGAGGGTGAAAGAAAGAATGGCTCTGGCTTTGCACACAACTAGACTATCATTTGACTTTGTGTATAACTACAATATCATTTACAGGGAAGCTTATTGCACCAAGTCAGAAAATCTCAGAAGGATGTTTTGTCACCTACATCTGCCATCTTCTCCTTGACTAGGATCAGATATCTCAAACTTGACAACAACAGCCAACAATCTTCAAGCCTTAAAAAGATGATACCCATTCAGTTCCTGAAGTACTTTTTAAAGGAAGTTCAGCCACCATGGCATACAATGTCTTCTCTATGTTAAAAAGGACAGCTAAGTGTTCAATTACAGACTGCACCTCCTCCCCACAACTAAGGTCTACTGTTATGACAATCTCAAGAGAGAACAATTGTATTCCCTACTTCATTGAAACCACTAACACTGCTGTTCAGGAGAAAAGACTTCTCTCAGTCTTTCTTCTCCAGCCCCCTGCCAGAAAAAAAAAAAAAAAATGTTCTACAGTAAATTTACAGAGTGACCTCTGATCAGCTGGAACGAACACTCTTTGAACTGATACTATTTCCTATTTGTGTCGTACATATTTTCATGTTCTGTTAAGTTGCCCATGCTAGAGACAGTATACCAAACTCACTTCTTGACAACACCAGAGTACTGTATACCAGTGCAAGGCAGGGGAGGGAGGGAAGAGTTACTATGGAAAATCTCATAACTTTTAAAAAAGTTATATAGGTATTCCTTATCATAAGTACTTACAATTTTTGCAATCTAAAACTAGAATCATCTTCCTTCATAGAATTGTGCTTTGAGTATCTCTTCATATCCTTATGTAAGAAAACTAGCCATTATACAAATGTGATGGATAAAATAAATCCCATCAGACTTTTTACAAAGGTTTTCACGCTGTTGATGTAACTTTGAAAATCACAGTAAATTTATCTTCAGAGTAGCGTCAGACTTGGAAGTCTTTATAAGTACTTAGTAATGTTTTTATTCTACGAACTTATTCATGTGTGGGAAGCCTGCAGTATAGGTCCTACACAATTAAAGTCTTTTCTCAAACACCAGTGACAAATCCAAAGGAACAACTGCAGCACAGGAATTAGATTGTTAATTGCACGATAATACTGTGTTTCCTTAATAGAGCGACCCCCATAACTATTTCAGAGCTCTTCTGCTAGAGCCTGAAATGCATCTGCCTACGTGTCTTACCTTTTATTCTTACCACACCAAAGCCAGAGACAGAGTTTGGATAAAGCAATCTTATCTTTTTCAGATCCCTTCTGTCACCCTCAAGAGCAAACAGATGGCTAAATACAATGAGTAGGATCTACCCACACAGAAATCCAAAGGAAAACAAAGAACTACTCACTTTACAGTCACTGCTGCTCTTTGAGCTGTTCTGTGCATGAGGTTGTCAGCTTACCTTACGCTTCCACTGGCAGAGTACAGCTCTGGTCTTACCTGAGCTCTGAATGGCAGCTGGGAGCATGCCATTCTGCATGGTTTGGGGTAAAGTAAAGGCAGAGGCTGTACGTGCCTCTCTGTGCCCTTTCATGAATGCAAAAGTTACTCCAGGCTTCTGCACAAAAGGTACAGCCACGCACATCCTGACACACACCTAACAGCTTGAAAAGCAAGTTAGCTGTACTGCTTCCTAGTACGTAACTGCCTTTTTCACAATCCAGGAGTGAGATATTGTCTTTATGTAATTCAATTATATGCTACTCATATTTACATCAATCAAAAAAACACTTTTTTTTTTTTGTGTACAATGTTCCTCTTTGTGCTTCAAAAGCATTACAGAAGTACATATCAACAAATGGCAACACAATCAATGACAAATGCAAAATACTTCAGAATAACATTTCATCGCAAGACCGGTACATCTAGCAGCTTAGTAATGCACAGCACATCCAACATGGGAAATATCCTAAAACAGAAAGAGAAAAAAGATTTCCATTACCTTCGAAGTCCTTATATCCCAAGCTTTAACTTCTGGGCTGAACCCTCCACAAATGAAAATATTTGACTCTGTAGGGTGGAACTTCAGCACGCTGATCCTAAATTCATTTTTGCTGCTAAATATCTGCTTCCCTAAAATAAAGTGAGAAGTGATTAAAATTTGAGCAGAAAATGAAATGTGTTATCCATTTCAACCTACTTTCAAAAATATCAAGGTTGTCAAAGGTGAATATGTTTATATTAACACATTTCAAGTATCTGGGGATACTCCGATTTACTGAAAATACAAGACTGAACTCACTAATTTCTATACATGTGAAATTGCTCCTGCTCACGGGCTTCTACACTACCAACTACTTCCTACTGAGAGGAGAGACCAAGTGGTTTCCCACACTAAGAGGAGTTCCACCAAGGTCCCAGTTCAGTTAACATGCAGGACTAAATCTACAAACCTAATGGCTGAAAGTTTCCCTACAGAGAAGCCATAGTCTTTCCTTCAGTGGGATAAAAATAACAAGAACAAAATATTATATGTAGATCCCAAACTCCACTACAGCTCCTGAGTTGTTTACTTGTCTTTCTGTGAGGGTAGGAGCGAAACTTCTTGAAAGTAGGAAATAATTTGCATACCATGAAGGCAATATGAAAGCAATAGCTGTTCCCATGGATACACCATTCCCAACAGTTAATTATGTACACTAATCTCCGCAGGATCCTGTGGTTAGTAGCAATTGGATTGTCGACACTTTCAAAGGCAACAGAATTCAGCTAGGTTAATTTATAGGACTTTTCCCCAGTCCGCTGCTTCCTTTAATCCTAACAAATTCATGATAGTAATGTATATTCACTGAAATACCATTTTTGGAAGAGCGGCATGGACTAAGATAGATACATTGACTTGGTTTCACAATTTCAGCTGTGCTTTATATTCTTCATATCACATACAAAGATCTACATTAAATAAAGTTACTACTTTAAGCCACAGTGAAGAAGGCACTGCAGAAGTCAAAAAGAACCCTTAAAATACTATGACAAAAGCTTCTTAAAATATTCATTAATCTACATTTTTAGCAAGTGAGATAGACGTTCTCAAATAACTGAAAATACCTTGAGCTAAAAACATTAGTGATGGGTGTAAATACTTACTGTGAGGGGAATAATCCAGAAAAAGACTCATAGAGGGTTTTTTTATGCTTATTTTATGATTTGGAGCCAATTTATTTGATTTTGTTGTCAGTTCCATTTTCCCCATCTGCTGAACAAAACTTACACAGTCAAGAGGCTAAGACTTGTCAAATTATTTATTCATTTGTTTTAAAGAAAAGAAAAGAGAGATTTTGCTTCATCACATGTTCTTCAAGCTAGCAGGGTCAGGGAAAATAGATTGCAGGGAGCATAAGGGAGGGGTGAATGTGGTTGTATGTGAAAACAGCTTTTTGTAGGGGTTTTTTGTTCTTTTTTAATGGTTTCTCGACGGATTACTTGTGCAAGATCTGAAGGGCCTCTCTGTCACTACCGAGTGAAAGATTTAATGTAGTCCATAAGTTCCTTCCCCAGAGAAAAAAAGTCACAAGAGCAGCAGGGGCCCTCCCTGCAAGTCAAATGCAACAGTGACCATCTCTCGCCATGGGAGCTTTCAGTACCCCAACAGCTACAGAAGGAAAAAAAGACTCCGTAGGGAAGGAAGAAAGTATTAAAATCATCAGTTACAGGAGCAACAAATATTGGTCTCATGTACACCACTAGCAGGAATCATTTGCAGGCTTTAGAAAATTCACATACACATGCATCTTACTTTCATCCACAGCACTTGAGAAAAATACCGAATTTCCCCACGGAGGCTCACTAGTCAGTTTAATAGCACTTTGCTCCCAAGGAATTTGGTTCCTACTAGTACCTAGTTTAATAAACACCCTGTAAGTACAACCAACAAGCTTTTAATGGCACTGCAGCCAGAAGTTAGCAAAACTGCAGCCTACCTGTACTATTCCTGTCAAACAGCTTCACAAAGGACACATCAGAATACACAGCTCTCCATAAAGTGTATTGTCTAAATGACATTAGATATATACAGAAGTGATGCAGTGGAATCATCATCTAACCTTCTAACAAACATTAATTGTTTAACCGATTTTACTGAGACCTGGTTTTACCTCCACAAGACTTCTAAAAACTGCTCTATAATGCATACATTTTTCTTGCCATTGCGGTCCCTACAAATGCTCTAGCCTAAGACATGAGAAAGCCAGGTAAGACACAATCAAAAAAGATGTGCACTAAATTCAAGATGCATTTAACCAACTAACTACAAGATCTGTTACATTTTCCACAGAAAGAAGATTGATTTAACATAATTTGTTATTACTTAGTCCATCTTTCAATCTTATCTCCAGCTACCTCCAAGTAATTCAATCAGTTGTTCGATATTTTCTCCAGAAACTAAAATTCTCTAATTCCCTACTTCATCTCCCCCTGGTTTTAAGATAGAAGTGGGCACTGTGTTTGCCATTTTCTTGTCTTCTAGAGTCTGTTGTTTATCCAGAAGCTTTCATAGCAGTCAGATCATCACAGTGTAATTCTATGAATTCTACATTACAGTGTAATACTAAATAAAATTAATGCAAACAAGTTGAGCATCTCATTCGCCTCTATAGTCTTTAACCCCTTCTTTTTCCTATTTTAACCTGTTTGATGCAGATATTAACCATGCTAGCTTTTTCACTGGTCTGAGGAGCAATCAGAAGACGTTAATCTTAAAAGCTCAGGGTCTCCAATTAATGCTTTGAAATACATTCTCATTCTCTCACTCCTCCAGGTGAAACTGAATCAAACGTCTCTTTTTGGAAGCTCAGTAAACAGTGTTCTGAAGAGTTTGGCGTTATTAGATGCATACATGAATTTCATTCTACTGCCATGTGACAGAAAATGAGAAAATGCTGCAGCGGGGAAAAGAAGAGCATGGGAGCAAAGCAGCAGCAGACAACATACTCAAAAGAGAAGGACCACAACAGCGCACCAAGGAAACCCTCCTATTGCTAGAACTGAAATTTATGTGCAATACACAGAATTTAAGTTGGACAGCTTGCCATACAAACATGCCTGAACCCAGCAAAATTAACTTTCCTAACATTTACAGGAATACATCCCCTAAACTCTTCTCTTTTAGGTATTAAGACTGCAGGGCTGAAGTGCTGAGGCACATTTTCTACACAACTGTGAAACCTCTGTCACCACAAATCTTTCCGAACCTCAGAAATTCAGGACAAATATCCATCTGAGAGATGAACAGATCACTGTGGAAGATGATGTGGGGCAAAATAGCTCATGCAATTCAGTACGTTAAAACACTGAATTCAACTCTTAGCCCCCTTCTGTAGAAACTTTATTCAGTGTGTTTTACTCCTATGATCATAATTTCCTGTGATGGAACCATGCTTGGGGAATTCAGCTTCAGTGTTTGCTGGAGATCCTGCTCCACCTTTCTGGCAGTCAGTATTTACAGTTATGTGTATTTTTGTCTACAGTTACTCAGTTTATTAACATTAAACACATTCGACTTTTCAGGCCTTATTTTATTTATTGCAAATGATATCCTTTGAGCAGAAGACTCTCTTATCCGTAATAAAATACAATGGGTGTAAATCAGCAACCTTGTATACACCTCTATTATGTACATATTTATTGTATTTTAGTTCCTAAAGGCAGCATAACAAAGATTCAACCAACTCATAGGCTGTAGAAAATTACATCTTCTGAAAATCTGTTTGGCTAATTGAGGGAAAACCCATACCACATATCATTTTCCCGTATGAGAGGTTGTTATTCCAAAGCAAAAAGCCACTGTTTTGCTCAATCTTTAATTTTCACAATTTCAGTAACAATATCTACTACATCTTTGCAGTGCGTTGTATATTCTGAAAGTGCTTTAATTCAATTTTTCATTCATTAAAGGCTCACCAGTAACATACACAGTATGAAAAAAATCTTTAAAAACATCTTGAACATATGTTTCTGCTTCTTTATGCTGCAGCCTACTGTGAAACTGCTCAACTATGAAATCAGATATTTTAAAGGCTATTTAACATGGTGAATTTTTCACAGAACATCAGCACAGTTACTAAGCACAGGATGATTCTGTAACTGTGTTTAGTGGTCCTCAGGTTCACACCCTTACCTGCATAATCCAAAAACATTCACTTCCTTACACTAATCTTTAAAGAAAAGTGAAGCCTAAGACTTACAAGGACATGAGAGTAATCTTGCTAAGCAGAACAGATTTCCCTACTGTATTTATAAAAAGACATAAGACAATATATTTTAAAAAACTCATTACAGTTGCAATCTCTGTCACGCAGAATAGTGAGAATAAAATTAGATTGATCAGACATAAATTGTTCTTAACAAACTGATGTTGGCTGTTACTTATCCATTTTATTTTGGCATGCTTACAAATTGCTTTATTATTTTTCCAAGAACTAAAGTTATACTGATGATACATGTTTCCTAATTTTTTCCCCTACATAGTCACAAGATTCTGGCATGCAAAAGTGCTTGAAATATTAAACCATTTTATCTTTTACCCTTGAAAATGTCCCCAAAATAAACATTTTTCTCTATTCTTATTGCAAGGTCTTTACATTAGTGAGTATAAAAAGTAAAATGCTGTTACCTCCTAGCTGGAGAGTGACCACTAACCTATGTTCAACATATTACTTGAAACTCCTGAATTTTAAGGGAATCTTGAGACCTCACATCAAAGATGCCTGTATGCACTCCAAAGAAATAAATTTTAAAAAAAAAGAAAAATCAATCAACTGGGCTTTTTTCTGAGGTGTCATAAAAAACCTTCATGCATATTCAAATACCATACTATCTACATATGAACTGGGGGAGAAGGGAAGGAATAACAGAAGAAAGTCACAGCTCTCCTGTGGCAATGTTTATGTATGAGCACTAAAACTCCTATGTGAACAAATGGAATTACATTAAAAATAATAATGTTATATCTGTAGGACTACCAAATTATAATATAAAATAAAATATAGAAACACAAATCTGGACAATCCTCTTGGAGGTAAAAATTGTTCCATTAAGAAACTCCCAAAATAATGTAAAATAAAAATAGTTTTAAAAAAAAACAGATTTATATGACCATGTTTTATATAATCTGTACTTTCCTTCAAAACCAACAGCTTAGTTTCAATATCCTAGTCATGATAATGATAAAACTTGCAAAATAGTGGGGAATTTCAATTCACTATTATAAATCTGAGGAAGTTATATTTGAAATTAAGCTCAGTCCATGAACTAAAATACAACTGCAGCATTTGGCAACACAGGAAAAGTGCCAAAATTTCTTGGAACATTCCCTCTGTCATAATATTAAAGAAATGAAAAGTATCTACAATATGCAAATAGTATCAACCCAGCCAATGTTCTGCCTATGCTATTGTACCAATTCATTTGTGACTAATGAAAAAACCACTGATGAATAAAACATATATTCCAAAAATAAAATAGTTTTAAATAAATTTTAAAAATACAATTACCCTTCTAAAGTTGGTAGAGCATCTCCATCACATCTAGACGTAACAGAAGTTAAATGTCAAATGTACTTGACCTAGAACTGTTTTAAAAGCTTTTTTTTTTTTTTTAGTGCTCTCTGGATACAGCACTACTTATTACTCTGTAAATAACAAAGTGTCTGAACTATCACTGGTAGAAAATGACTGCAAGTGTGGTGTTAGTAGAGATGAACAAACCCACTGATTTTGTCCCACTGGTTCAGACTGCTACATTATTATCACATTGGTGAAACCTTTCAAAAAGCTTTATTTTTATAAAGAAATAATGTATATAAAATAGGACCAAAAGAAAGGCACCAGCCTGTTCTGTTGCACATGATTACTCCATTTCAGATGCAGGACTGCATTTGTGTTTGTTGAACTTCAGGAGGGTCCTATCAGCCCATTTTCCTTGCTTGCAGCACCTTAGAACTTCTTATATATTAGAACTTTCATTAATACACTTGACAAAGGGATGAGGTTTGATGGTGTAAAACTGCAGGATAAGATTTCATGGATGTATCTTCTACCCTTGCATCAAGATTTCTATGCCAACCACAAGAAAAATTCTGCTTTGTGATTCATTAATCACATTAGATTTCAGTGCTTGTTTCTATTCTGATGTTCAGAACACACAGAATAAAAAAAAAGAAACCACTCCAGATAATGCAATATCCTAGGACAAGGGATACTGAAACTTAAGTCCAAGCTTAGAAATAAAATCTCTTGGAAAATTTATTCTAGCACTGCTTGATGCAACAATGTTGCCATATTCCTTTAAAGAATTGCATAACTAGATGTCATCAGACGCAGAACAAACAATTAGCTAGAGTAAAATTTTTATTTACTAGGGCACAAACTATGTTCCTACCAGAAGAACAACCCAAAATGACAAAAAAAAACAAAACAAATAAGCAGCTCAATACCACACGTACTACTCTGTATTTGCAACCTTTCCTAAACTTTTAAAAGCAATTCTCTTCAGACTGTTAGGTTTCTTTTGGTGAAGGACTTGTAGCAATTTTTATAACACAGATGTAATATTTAAAATCTATACTGAAAACGAAGACGAGAAAGATTAGACTTTAGCAAACATGACTAGAAAAGTGTTGAACCGGAAGAACATACACGAAAGATGAGCACAGAGCCTTAAAGACAGTATTGTTATTTATAAAATTCCACCAGCATGCACGTACTGCATTTAAACACAGTGGTAGTTAGTTCAGTCTAGCAATGGAAAGTAATTAAGACTGAAGTCCAAAAAAGTATCTAAAAGTCCTCTGTGAAGGAACAGTTGCAACATCTATCTGAAGTTAATCAAAGAAGAAATCATCTCAGCACTGATGAAGACTGAGGAGGAATGAATGATTCAGTGAACTAATGTAAATCAAAATCTTATAGCTGTCTTAGTGTTTTTCAAATGGAAATGAGGCTTTTTATATCAAATTGATTTGGATTCCAGAGGCAAACTGCTTGCCCTGTTTCTCTGAAAAGAATTGACTGAAATGCATGAAAAAAACAAGTAACTTTACAACAGGGAAGGAAATCAGAAACTGGCCTGCATGTGTAGGAAATCAGAATAAAATTCCAATCATTCATATCATACTTATATTCAGATGAGGTGCGCATCACTGAAAGTCAGGTCCAAACATCAACATTACAACTGCAGTTCACAGGAGCTACAAGGAATCCTGTGTCCTTGAAATAAGGCAATAATGAATATCTGTTTTATTCAAGGATTATAAGCATTCATTTTGCATTACACATACAGTTTATTTAAGTAGTTAGAAATACTACATAACTCACAAGTCAGTAAGCAAAGAACCACTTATAAGCTTATCCATTTTGAAACTTGGGAAATATAATTTGTTACTGTTGTCATTGCCTAAAACACTAGAAATAGCTTCTTTCAAATGAACCACTACAATCAACTTAACCCAGACTGCTATCCCATTACTGGATAGTTAAGTCAAAGAGATGTTAGAAATTAATGTATATGATTAAAATTACATATCTTTGAAATTTGTTCTATGATTTTATAAAACCAGTTTTTCCCCAGAGTAGTCCCTTCCAGGCACATAAAGTCTATTCTACAGCTATAAATCCCATTAACAGCAGGACCCATTCTGTTTAGAATTTGTAAGCACTACAGTCAAAATTAAATTCCCTCGGATTAGTAAGATTCAGTTATACATGAGACTAGAAATTAGAAGGTTGCTGCAATGAGACTCAAAATAAAAAAGACAAGTCGTCTGACAAAATTAATGACTTGGTGTATTAACCTCATGTACTACTACTACATGAGATATATAAAGCTCTTTTCCCCATTACAAAATCTGAATACTCTCGAAACATCAATATTCCGTAACTGTGTCAAATATTTTACATTCCCAAACTAAAACAGCTCCCTTCCAGCCATCATTGAATTTAAATACTTCTGGTATGACAAATGTTGGGAAAAATAAGTTCTTAAAGCATGGAAAAGAATCTCCTTTTCATGTGAACAATATTCACAAATTTCCTGGCCACTTTCCCAGTTCATCTGAATAGGATTTCTGCTCTCCAGATATTCACATACAATGTACTTCTTACTTTTACGTAAGAGAAAACCCTAGTAGACAAGAACTTCTTGTAATTTTTGTAAGGGTTTCTTTTGTAGTCTCACAAAAAATACTGCACCTTTGCAGGAATTAAACATTTAAAAATAGATTAAGTGGAAAAAATAAAATTCCGTCTCTTCAGTTGAAAAGGTACTATTTTAGGCCTAATCATTTACCTATACACAGAGGTGCCTATTATGTACAGCCCCAATGAATGCTGCTGTATGAATGCTGATACAAAGGAGAGAAGAAATACAGCTGATAAACTTTATTTTGTGAAGGAAACATGAGGAGAGACAGTATCCAGGAAACTAGTTGTTGTGGTCGCAACAATCAAATCCCAAACCAAATTCACAACTGCATCAAAGCAACACAGGTTCAGTCTCAAGGTTTCATACCACAATTTAAGTTTCTATACTCCTAAAAAAGGTCTTGTTTAAAAACACACGCACACAAAAATCACCTAATTAAGTTCAAAGCACAAACTTAAAACCAACCCAAGTGAGAATCAGGTACAAGCCTATGTTTAAATTAACCATATATAAAAGTGTCTTCAAACTCTTTAATGATCACAACAGAGCATAAAAAATGTATGTTTCATTCTGTTCATCTGTGCAGTACCTAATAACAGAAATTATATGTGATCATGAAGTTAAAGGTATGTCAGTTTTCTTAAATATCCCCAAGTACCCTTAATTGCTGAGATATATTTTTTAGTGAGGACACATTTCAAGAACTCTAATCTTGATCTATAGATTTTATCTACATTTTTAGAAGAAAGAATAACGCTAACAAGATCCAAAGTTATCTACACTCAATAAAGACAGGGCTATAACGCACCCTTATGTGACCTTTACCTGTTTCTACATCTGTTAAATGCAGCATGGAATCAAAGCCCCCACTGAGGATCTGTCTTCCACAAGATGACCACCGGGCAGCTCGAACAGCACTGGAGTGACAGGAATACGTTTTTAAACAGCAGCCTGTATCTACAGCATCCCATACCTTTAAAAAGAAGGATAAGGACAACTTTGTAAAAAATCACAATTTTTTTTTTCAATGTACTGACAAGTAGCTACAGCAAATCATCGTGGCTGAGAAAGCTTTGCATTCCAAAGTTGTATCTGCTAAGCAGTAAAAGCCTGTTTGAAATAACTGCACAGTTGATTAGAATTAGGGCATTTAATTAACAAGGCACAAATCAGTAATACATGTGCATGACTTGTATTATTTCTTGAAATGTCTACATTGCTCTCAACAGCAATTCATCTTCTACTTTCCCATTCGTAATTCTGTCCTACCTCTGTGCAGGGATGTATCCAAATACATTTTCCCTTTATACCATTTTTCTTCCAAATTTTTGTCTCTATCATATCTTGCTTTCCATGGAGTAAGAGGAACCCTAGCAGATTACAGCCTTCACATCTACCTATAGATAGGCTATTATCATATTTGTCACTCAGTTTGTAATTTTCACTGAGGTGGCAGATAAGAATAACATCATGCATCTACATGGAGATTTCTAAGGACTGGCCTAAGTCCTTTCATTTTTTAGTTTCTTCTGGACAGAATTAGGTCGATGCTGAGCACTTCTGAAAATCCTATTCTACTAGTTATCCAGGGCTTTTTAAGTAACAGCTAGTATTTTTAGAATATAAATAGTCCTGCTCATATTTTTAAAGTAATTTTTAAAGATAAAGGCAGAACAAGTTTGAATTATAATTTCAGTTACCAAATATAGTTCACAATAATCAAAAGCATATCCTTTTCATGGTGCTCTTTTTGTCAGTTTTAAGATAAAATTAGAAGTTTAGCAACAAATGACCCATAGAAAAATCCAGCATGCTCACTTCTGAGACAGAAGGATAAATATCAAAACTATTTTCTCTATGAATATTCCGCTTCAGTAAAAGCTAGATTACAAAATACCTTATGATTGTACGATACAATATAATACCTGTTGTCTAATAAAATGGATACCAAAAGCTATAACCATACCAGTAAATCCTACATTTTATTACTCCTAATATTAGTAGTACAAATAAATCAACACTTTGACAGTGCTTCATGATAGTTTTATTGCAGTTTCAGTAAACCCAAGGCAGTTTATTGCTTTAGAGTCACCATTTTACTTCATGGTACTTCTCTTTGCAATTAGTCATTTTCACCCTGCAAAAACTTGCAGGACGAAAACAACACTGCCTATGAGCTTAGAAGGTTATTCTGAATTTTGTCTATTCTAATCAATTCCTCAGTTCTGAGATTGTTTATATAATGCTGGGAACAGACTAGGTAATTAACAGAATACAGAAAAATTACTTTTTTTAAAGTGAGATCAAATTCAACCTTCATAAATGTTGACACAAAAGCACTGAAGTACCAAAATAAAACTGACTGCATGTTTGTGCATTTTAAAGGATATTAAAAATAAAAACAACTCAGTAAATCATAAAACATAAGTAGATGTTTGCTTTCTTGTGGCGACAGCAAAATTCACAATACAGGAGAATGTAAAGGGGAGAAAAAAGCAAGACTTCTGGTATTTTCTTCTTACTGGACGAAAAGGACTCGCTGACAATATTATTACATAGTCCATACTCAGAAGACAACATTCCATTATCAAAAATTATTGCATCAAAGTATCTTCTAGCACAGAGCGCAGTTCTGCAATGTAAAGCAACCAATTATCATTAATTACTTGAATAGTCAGCTAAGACTGGAACTGTGATGGCCATACCCTAAGTATTCTACTCTATCCACAAGAAAAGAAATCAGGAAAATTTTAATATTAAACTGCTTTTGAAAGTAAGTTTCTCTGCTTTAATGAGTTTTAATGAACATTTCAAGCTTCACAGTATTAAAAAAGGGTTAATTGTGTCTTGGAGGGCTTTTAATACAAGGAAGCTAATGAATGCATCAAGATGAAAGGAAAAACAGGTGGTACATGCTTCAGATATTTTCCTGTCATGTTTTAGTGATTAAGTATGAAAACTCAATTTTCACAAGAAAGATGAAGTAAAGCAAGTTCAACAGCACGTCTGAGTTCCCGCTTGATTAAAAAAAAGCTGTATAAATGGAAAAAGCACACCCCTAAAGCTGCACATTTCCCTCCATTATGTGAAACAGAACAAAGGATCAGCTCTGGTGGATGAGCCCATGCACTGACCGTGCACAAGGGACAAGTTACCAAATGCCACGTTTCTCTCCACTGTTAAGCTTTCCATCAGCTTTTTCTGCTCAGGTCATGGCGGTGCTGCAATGCCTTCTGGAATTAGAGCCGTGTGGGCAAGGCAGTCTCCCTTCCCTTCACCCCACTTCTCCTCCCTTATTCAAGGTGTCCAAGGCCAGGCTGGATGGGGCTTTGAGCAACCTGGTCTGGCTGGAGGTGTCCCTGCCCATGGCAGGGGGGTTGGAACTAGATGATCTTCAAGGTCCCTTCCAACTTAAACCATTCTAGGATTCTGTGACCCCCTACCCCAGCTCTCCCTGTTTTCGCTGGGCCTTACGCTCAGTCATTTCCCCTTCAGTGAGACAACGGCCATTGCAGGGCCTCGAGATTTCTTGTTGCCTCTCCTTGCACCTTACTCTCTTCATCCCCTGCTCTTTGCTCTTTCTATTTCTCTGCTGCTTCTCTCCAGATGTACATCTCTTCCCCTATCTCCTCCTGTTGTCTTCTGTGTCCTCACACACATCCTCACGTTTCGTCTTGTGTGTCCTTGTGTCCCCTGCTCTCAGCAGCTGCTCCTTTTCTTCAGTATGCGTGAGCAGAGGCACTACATGCTCCTCTGAAGTTCTGGCCCACAGTGGGTCATTTTCCTCCATTTCGGACTGAGCTGGAACCAGCTGCAGCAGCACAGGGTGGCTCATGACCTCCTCCCACACATGGGAACACTGCAGCCCCTGCTACCAAACACCACAGTGTATGCCCAGTACAAGCAGACAGTGCAGACAGAAGAGTTCGGACAGACCTCCATCAAGATACGGTCCAATGCAAATTCACTGGAGCCCACAAATGTGCTTTTAAATAATGCCGAGAGGCGCCACTTCTGCTGTGGCTTCACAGCTTAACGGACAGAGAAGTCAAACAAGGCAGCAGAAGAGGATGGCAGACCCTGTCCTGCTGTGCAGCGGCAATGCTCTGCAAGCTTCGTCCAGGAGCATTCAGTCCTAGGTATGGTTCCATATGACCTGCCTGGGATTTTCCTTCAAGTCTTATGTCTGGTGAATTTAGCTCGGTGCAACTTTGATACACTGGCGTGTACCCTGCTGCAAGGAGGATACTGTGCAGTGAATCCCCAGAACAGTTTGAGAGTTTGAGGTTTCAATATTCATCTTGCAGAGGAAAAGGGAAGCTCTACTTGCTATTTGCAAGAAGTGGTATTTGATATTTGCAGTTAGCTCTTCAGCAATTGCTTAAAGATGTAGTGATGCCCACAGAAAGTCATACAAAGGTGAGCCATTGCATACCAAGAAACAGAAATGAGCGTGCAGAACCCAAAACCAGGCGACTGAACAAGCTATGCACCTTCTGTACAAATACGAAATTATGAAAAGGTGGGAGCTATGAATGCTTAGTTGTAACTGTGTCTGTCCCAAGTTACAAACCCCGCTCTGTCTCTAGAAGTAACAGAGATGTTAACAGTGTTACACCCAGAAATGGAGAATCTTCTGTATTCTGTTACCAAGGAAAGATGCTTCAAATGCCCTCCAAGAATCATCACAAAGCCACCATCAAGTCTGCATTTTCTTAGAGATTCTCTTGGGTAGTTTCCCATTTCTGTGGCGTGGCATTTCTACTGCCACATTGGAAATGTGGCTAGAGGGCGAGTTCCAGCATACTCCATCCAAAGCTGTAAATGAACGTCTACTTAGCAGCTGGTGCTCACTCTGTACAGGCAGTCACTGTTGTTAAAAAAAGGAGGAAGCGGGCTGCAAAGGGATGAGTCCTTTGCCTGTGAGTTTGTCTCTTTGCCAAACACTCAGACACCAGATTAAAAGATCACAGAATCACAGAATCGTTAAGGTTGGAAGGGACCTTTAAGATCATCGAGTCCAACCATTAACCTAACCTGACAAAACCACTTCTAAACCATATCCCCAAGTACCACGTCTCCCCTTTTTTTAAACACCTCCAGGGATGGTGAATCCACCACCTCCCTGGGCAGCCTATTCCAATGCTGGATAACCCTTTCAGTGAAAAAAAAAATTCCTAATATCCAACGTAAACCTCATCTGGCTTAAATTGAACCCATTTCCTCTCATCTTGTCACTTGTCACTAGGGAGAAGAGGTCAGTCCCCATCTCTCTACAACCTCCTTTCAGGTACTTGTAGAGAGTACAGAGAGCTGTAGAGATTCTCCAGGATGAAAGGAATTTCAGGGTTTTTCTTTCAACTGAGATAGTCAAGTGCTTCAAGAATAATGTCTGGACATTACTTTTTTCTAGTCTGTCTTTCTTCACTTTTTCCACATGCTGGATATGCTGGCTCAAACCAGGATGGTTGGATGAAAGGCTGCATGGGTGTCACCGGCAGAGTTGACGGAATAACCCACATCCCCAAAGACCATCTAATATGATGCCTGAACCCAGAAGCATGTTCTCTAAATTACCAAAGTAAATAATAAACTAACAGAGACTAATCATCTGGTTTAGAGCGTGGCAATTCTGCAAGGAATATAGAACCAGGTTACAATATGGCCACCAGACTTCAGCCTCAAATGAAAATTTTTTCAGAGCCTTGTACAGACCAGGAGACAAAGAGCCCTGTGAATTAGGATCATTAAAAACTTCCTATTTCAAGTGAGTGAAGTTGTTGAAAATGCCTTCTCTGCCAAAAAGGAACATGAATTGCAGACTCTTACAGAACAGGATCCCAAACTCATTCTTACGAATAGCATCCACATATGAGCTCAGAAAAAGGATTTGTATCCAAGAACAGCCTGAGGCCAAAGGCAAAGGCCACAAGAGTGTCATTTAAAAAGTCACAGTTGTAACAACTAGTTTTAATTTCAAAGTAAGCATTTTTAAGAAAACAAGTGTCTTAGAACTATTTAGAAAGTTGTATTTTAAATACCAAAGGCTGCTAACTGTAAGCATATCTAACAATAAATACCTTTAAAATAAAGGTTTATGAAATAAACTCATAGATCTACATGTAATAAAGGCTTACATATTTAGTACATCATAAATTACTTGGGCAGGGGGAACAGTTCAATAAAAAAATACACAGACTGAGATATATATCTTCCTTCAAATGCATTTAAACACATGTATCGAGTATTATAGGACTAGACACTATCAAACATCTGTCTGAAAGGAGGACAGATTTATATTCAATTATTTTTACCAAGAGATCAACCATTTAAAGTGTTGTTGCTTAACTTCAAAACTCAGATCTTACAGACACTCAGGATTATTTCTAGATGAAATACTAAATTCTCATTAAACCTAAGGTTGTTCTTTTATCTTGTGATGTCAGATGTGATTTTAATTGCTCAGTTAAAAGTTAAAAGCACACATTTCAGCCTGCTGCTCTGAAAATACTGCTCATTGCCACACATTCCAGCAATGCTTTACATTATAAAAAGTAATCAGTCCATCCTTTCCCTTTACAAAGAATCCCTAAAAGAATGAAATATGCAACTGTCATTAGGAAAAAGGCGCATGTTACTGTATTATCTCCCCTAAATCTACAATTATAAACTAATGAATTCTCCAATATTTGAAACAAATAAACAGCCAAGACTCTAAGCTTTGAGACTACCTAGTTCTTTTCAAACACTTTCTTCAATGCCTTTCTGGCATTAAGGTATCATGAACACTTTAATTGCATTTTTTCCAATTTTATTAAAATTGGCTTTAACGTGTCAAGCTGGTTCATATTTCACTACTAGTTCTCACTCTTCCGTACTTCACTATTTATAACATCGCGTTTCCATTTCTTTTCCATCAACTGCTTTCATTTCATTTCATTTCCTCTCATATTATAGAAAGTATGGTGATTACATAGTTATCTCCTAGGATTAATATATGGGGCCAAAATGGCAGGTATAAACAGCCAAGTGACAAAATTGTACCAGAGGTTTCTTTACAAAAGCAATTTTCTTTTTACTTTCTCCGAGGCATGTTGTAATTTGATTGCTCTTTCACATTCTTCATAATATTTGGAAATAAAGGCTTTAGAAGTTGCTTCCCCTCCTGTATAGCCCAGGAATGTTGTGAAAATACTGTAACCAGCATTTTAGGCAACATAACCAGACCTCCTTACCCTCAAGATCAAGAGTTCACAAATCAACTAAACAATATAACAGATGAGATTTATTATAGACGATATGTTTCCAGATCCTATTTTCTGACTGAAAGCTTTCAGGAAAACAGTCCCTGAAAGTAAAGTACTTTGGGTTGAAAATAATAAAAACTTTCTTGGGAAGTCACAAAAGCAAACAGAAGGTAAGCATTTGATACTCAAGTAAATAGCAGCCACAGAAGAATGTTCAGGAGCCTGCTAGGGTATCGACCAGCTCATAGGACACAGAATAAAGGCTTTTATCTTACTGACCATCCAAACTAGGCATTCATTCCTAGGAAAAAAAAAAAAAGTCACCACAAGATAGGCAGAGTAACCAAAGTAATGTGAGAACTCATCTAGCATACAAAGACTATTAAATTAGGAATTGAGCACGTCTCTTCCATTGTCATTCTATGATTATCTATAATGCACTTGCCTCCAAGCAAATTAGATTGCAGAAAAGAAAATACAGCAGCCTTACTTTTAGAAAGAGAAAGGTGCATCTATTCAAACAGACAGTCACTAATTGCACAGTGAACCCAAGAACAATGATTCCATTGTGATGAATTAGAGGTTGGAAGCAAGTATCAGGAATTAAGTTGTATGCATGTTGAATTTGCATGCATAAAGGAACTACAGCAGAGCCAATCAAGAATACTAAACAAGAAATTAATTTCTGGAGCATGCATAACAAAATTAAGAACTTTTTTAACAGATTGATTCAAGTTAATGTCAACATAACATCCATACTAAAAGAACAGAACACTTCCCCCTCAATGTAACTACATTATGCCATTCTTCTGTAATTACCAACTTCCTCTGTCGATGGCTCCTACTACATGAACGACAGAAAGAAATTGTTTCCAACTTCTCAGTTAATCTAAATAAAAACATGGCATTTAAGAAACAGCCCTGTTCAGGGATGATGTGGGACAGTACTGAGTTACAGGAAGAATGAAAAATCACTATGCTTCGCCTAGAACATACGCTGCTCCCTCCCAAAGCATGCTCCGATTGCTGCACAGACTTGTGAAGCTGAAGAGGCATGACCCTCTCCTTTCCCTTTTTGGAATAACATTGCTCCCTGGTGTGTCTCAAGGAGAAAGAAAACTGATAATTTTGTTTTCTTTTTTTTTAACTCCAGAACTGAAATCTCTGAAATTTGAACATGTCATATCTGCTAACATGCATAGATTCCAGAGAATGGTACTCCCTGAACCATACTGCTTTTCTGATCTCATCAATATCTAAATAATGTAATTTCTAATAAATAAAGAATGAAGCCCGACACTACCTACAGAAAATCACGTCTTTTCTAGTTTGCAAAGCAGGTTCAGAACTGTAGTTTAAAAGGTTCTTTGAAGTCAATGGGCCAGAGGGCAGCCGTAGTGCCACCGAAAAGTTACAAAAAGGTATTTGCTGCTCCTGCTTCTTCAGACTCCCCACTTGGATGAGGTGCAGCTTTGGATTGCAGTAGGATTGCAGGAGTCAGAAGTGCCCCTTGGGTATCTCTAACCAACAGCAGTAAGGAGATGAGGCCAGTCACACGCACAAGTACATTCTTTTGTTCATAGAATTGAGGCAAGAGAAAGCCAGGAAAAAAGCAACAAATTGCTGCAAAGTAATAAATAGCCAAGCATTAGAGTTGGTAGGTGTGCCTAAGCCTCTCCAAGCCACTGCGTGACTGAAAAGAATCTGATCTTGAAAGGGCATGTAATGCAATATGGATAAATTCCTACAGTACCTACAGGAAGATTTAGAATATCTCATTGTTGTGTCAATTTGTATCTTGTTAAAATAGTGAGCTAAATATTACAGTATTAGCAGAAGGTAAAATTTGCTAAAAGGAGAATTACAAAATGGATCACTGTCTTGGCACTCTTTTGTCTAAACATGTAGTTAAACTGCGTAAAAACTAAGAGCTAAGGTCCAGGAAAAACTATGAGCTAAGGTCTACCTGTAAGTGTTAATAAAGTTATTTTCATGCAATTATGAAGGATGTAAATAGATGTTCATATTGTTATACAGACTATCATTAATGACATTTTGGGCATACCAATTTGTAAACCAAGTGTCCCGAAAAGAAGTTTTTCAGCAGGATTCTGTAAAGCTAGATAAAGCTAACACATTTTCAGATGTGTTGAACACTTGCTCCAGGAACGTTTAAAAGTGTGCTAGGGAACATATTTTAAATGACATCCATCTTCCTAATCTAGACACAGTGTAAGAATTATATACGAATGCTGTCATTTGAGCAAGCACTTACAGATTGCCACTAGCTTCCTTCTTGCAGCAGACGTAACTCAAAACTCTATTATCTTACTAATCCAAAGCACAGTACTAGTCACTGACAAAAAAAGAGTCAACTTTATTATGGCTTTAACAGCTCAATAAGAATTTGTATTTGGATAGTTTATTACTAGACTATCTTCACTACTGTAGAAAAAAGGAGAATGGAAAGTAGCAAAATATAATAAATTCAATTAGCTGAGACAGTTAGCATAAGGTCTCACTTCATTATTTTTTTTCCACCGAAATTTTTAATATTAAAATGTTTCAAGTACATTTATCAAGCTGATGAGGTGGAAAATCTTCTCTTTACAAAAAAAAAAAAAATAGAACAGCACATTAGATCATAAGATAGCTCCTATTTTGTAGGGGGCTTTATTCAGGCAGAAGCAGTACTACTAGAAACTATCCAGTGATACAAAAACTGATTTGCAAATATGTCAACAAGCTTTAGTCCTGGTGAATCCAGCAAAGGCTGAGCTAAGTACAAGCACTATATCTAGCTTCAGAAGGCAGCACTAATGTACTAAGCATGCCTATGAAATACATTTCCAATTATTTGGTGTGTTTTATTTTAATCTTCCTTCCCACAGAAACTCAGCAGCCCTTTCCCCATGGAAGGCTCCACAGTTGTTAATTGTGAAGCTTCATTCGGGTGGTTTTGCCATTAACAGGAAAATAAAAACCTAATCAAAAGTGTACTTTGAGCTGCCAGCATCCTATAAAATGATTTTAAGAAAACACTAATAGACTAAGATAAAACATTGACATTTTCAGCTGGCAAAGGGAGAGACATGAGAAGTAAAATAGAATTCTGTAAAAAGAAAACAAAAACCCCACACCACTACGGCAAGAGCTATCCACCTGATTATATAAAATAAGGGTATGTTATTGGTAAAGCTTTAATAACGAGAGCTACTACACTTAACCGAAGCTTGTTTGTTGGCCATTTACTCTTGGAAATACACCGAATGATTCCATACTTCAAAAGTTAACTAGTAGCACAAGGAAAATCTAATCAGCCAATCAAAACTGAACACATAAAGAATTTTAAAGTATACAAATTGGCTGGGTTTTTGCCAATATAAATAATTAATGTAGCCTCCATGGGAGCCTTTCAAGTCAAAACTGGCAAAAAGGTTAATGGTAACAGACTGAACAAGACTAATATCAACATTTCATAGACTTTTCTATTAAAGAATTTGTAAATTATACATTGCCATTGTATCAAAAGCTAAAGTTTCACTCCATGCGCTACATTCTGCTCAGGACATACTAATCTCAGCTGCGAATAACCTTCTTTCTATCCCCTTGATTCAGAAATGGAAAAAATAAAGCAAGCATTGACACTAGTAAATTCCTATTTCTTGGATGGTGTTCATGTCTGGAACTACAGAAAGTCAGACAAGGTGGATAGCTGGGACAAGACATTATTTCCATTTGGTGGCTTTCAATATTCTTCCCCTGGTAATTAGACACAGTTTCTGGGCAAACAAGCTCAATCCCCCAGTGTTTCACAACCCTCTCAGAGGAAGGCCTTCACCTTCAGTTGTTTGGATAGCACATACACACGCATTTCATGCCCGCATGAAATGTTGCTAAACATTGACAAGTAACGCGTGCGTTGGTGTCGCAACAAAATACCAGAATACTAATAACATATTTAAACGCTCGATTAAAGTAAATAAATGCTAGTGTGTGGCATAATTATTCAGAAATAGGCCCTGCTGTCTTTATAAACTGATGCTACAGATTAGAATTAGTTTATAAAGGATGTTTACTTAAAATTAATGTCTCTGTGATAAGAACTGAAATAAAACTGTCAAAGTATGAACCAGCTCAGGGTGAACCCTTGGCCTGCGAGGTCATTTACATGAAAACACAGTTAAAGGTTTCAGCATTATTCAATAGCAGTTATACTTGAGCGCTTTCATGACACAGCAACTCATTGTAAAATTTCCATTTTATTACGGCATATCTTTTGCTGTGCCTGTTGAGCTGAAGTCGTGCCAGATTTATAGTGAACTATTTCCATTCGACACCTGGGCTTCACAAAAATAACAAAGCTGAACAGGCACTTTCTTTCAGGCTATTTGCACAGAATAACGTAAGCGCTGGATATGTAATAACTTACTTCATGACACCTGGCTTCTGAGTCACACATACACATGAAAGAGAGAGTGTATCATGAGAACTCCTCCTCTTGGATGGCAAATCAATTCAATATACACATTATTGTTATTTTGGCCATATAGACAAAATTTCATGAAAATCAGTTACTACATTATTATTGCTGAGAGACAAAATATTTAGGTGTGGAAGATATACCTAATACAATAATAATAAAAAAAATCTAATACTTCCTGTATTTGACAGAATGGTAACTTAGAGGGTTTGTTAAATTTAACAAACCAATGAAAAAATTAAGGAGACCTTAAATTATGCTGCTACAGTCCATTATGAAGTGCAATTATGAGAAGGTAAAATTATTTCAGTGCAAGTCCTCAGAGAGGCCATTAAGGTGCCATTAAAAGATCATTATAATGTTTAACTTCATGAGTAAAGCTACTTCATTACAAGTCAGACCATCACTTTAAAGAGACCAATGCAATTCTCACCAAAAAGTGGTATCCTAATTCAAAATAACTACATCATCCTCATTTTGGCTCTTTAATTTGCAGTTTTTAAATTTGTTAACCTTCTGCTTGCTTATGTAAGAATGATGATCCAAGTGGTCCAAATTCCAGATGTGTTGGCACTTACAAGAGTCATTAATGCCAATGGAAGTTGAGGGTAGGGGGTTAATAAACTTTAAGTTTTTGACTGAGTTTGAAAATTTGGATTTTAATCTCTCAATGTTATAGCATCTACAATAACTTATCCTCCTAACTGAGGGAATATTAACAGCCCTATTAATTTCTGATTAAGCAATTAGCAGTTTCATACATACACTGCATGAGTATGCAGTTAAGAACAATTAGACAATGTATTCATGACCACCTGATAAGCATTTGGGTCTGCAAAAATATTGCAAAATGACTTTTACATTCATTAAATACAGAGTGATTCTGCACCTTTAGGCGCTGAAGGCAGCTTCTCTTTTCAGTCTAGAAATCCTCTAACCTTTGCTTCACTTTCCACCAGAAAAATCATTTCCCTTAAAACTGGATAAAGTCACCCCTGCAAAAAGTTTGGGTTATTTCAAATGCGCTTAAAAGGCTAATCTAGCAGTTATTCCAACACGGCTGTGCCACAGCGCAGTGACTGATAAATAGTTTCAAAGACAAGAGATGTCTCAGAGAGCTGTCTGGGCCTCAGCGTGCTGTGACACCGCCGCACAGGCGATGCTTCCACCGCAGCATCCTCTCCCCACCCACCAGCACAGCCCCATCACAACGGGAGTGACCTGCGGCTGAACACGGACCAGACACCTCTTCCTATGGATGAGCGGGGCAGAATCGGACACAGGCAGTGCTCGGGAGAGGGCTTCAGGAGAATGATAACCAGACAGTTTTTTTACTAAATACGGTTTTAAAAGGGTAATGTTAGAGAACGTGCTTTTAAGTGGCGATAATCAACAGCATCTCCAAAAATCACAATACTAAAGTGGGCTTCGACCTGTTTCAGTTTCCAGAACAGAAGGAAACACCCAGTGGGGACACAGACTATGCAACTACCTTAAACAGACTGTCAAGTAACATGCTTTCATGCTTTTCTTAATCACTTTTTATGGATCCCTTAGAAGTAAGAAGTTCCCAAGGATCCAGTAATCACAGGCTTCAGACATTACTACTACCTATTAAATGGTATTTTTAGAGTATCATTACATTATTGAAGTATGAGTGCTACTGTGCAAGCTTTGGCTTATCATTTGTTACAAAGGTACTTCAGCTTTGAACCTCTCACCCAAAACAAATGAAAATTGATTAACTTCAACAGTAGTTGATTTTTCAGCTCTGAAGGCTGAAGGCAGGAACGGGGTGAGAATTGGAACTGGAGCATCTTCCTTGAGGAATAAATTATTCCACACCATTTAGACATAAAAATATTTTCCCCAGCCAACGCAAAATACATGTTTCAAAGTACTAAACATCTATACATACATACTGTTTAAACATGACCTGGAATAACTAAAGCCACTTACGCACTTAAAATCAATTATGAGTTTGAACAGTGAAAACAGTATTATATCCCATAATGTGTTGCACATGCCTGATGTTAAATACCACGTTAAAGGGCAAGACAAAGCAGCATTCTATTTTTTTTAAGTGTCATAATACTTTAAGGATCAATACCTACTTTAATTCTTAACATCTTTGATCACTATTTAAACAAAAGGCTTTTAAATTTGAAGTAGTCTTTTTAAAGACATGTTTTTAAAATGAAACTTCAGAGCATTTTTAAATGCTGGAGTACTCCCATATTCACTTGAAAATAAAACCAATCAAAAATTCCTTATTTGAGGGGGGTTTGGGTGTTTTTGTTTTTAAATTGGTTTCATAACACAATCATGGACCATCTGACTTCCATTCATTGTTTTGTAGCATTTCCAGTGAACACCTAATTAAGATACAGCACCAAGGTTTGAGTTTTAGGGGGCACAATGTTTTTCATGTACAGTGTGTGTGGCAGAGAAGTTTGTTTTTTAAACAGAGCTGAGGGCTACAAGTTTCGAATATGCATTTATTTTTAGTATCACAGTGGAATAAAAGGCACATTTAAAAATTGACCAAATCAGTTTCAACAAATAAAGTGCAGTAGGAGCTATATACCTTACTTGTGTAATGAACAGTACTAGCAGCACAGGTTCCACCCCGGCTAAAATAAAAAATATTAAAATAAGCTCGATCTTGCTTTTTAAAAATACTTCCAGGGAAGTGGGCAACAAAGGGAAGCACTAACGCAACTCAGCATTCCTTAGACATCATCTGAATCTCTTTACAGGAACGACTGCCATCCCCAGGGGGTATATAAACTAAAAACTGAGGAGACATGTTGAACAACCTGAGAACTATCAAATTTTATCGTCTATTTAAACTATAATCAAGGTGGGCAGGTACACAGAGTGGTGTGAAAAAGCAGCTTAGTTCCTGGTAATATGTATTAGAGCTTTAATTCATACGTTGGTTAGAAGCTATAGTATAAATCTGTTCAAAACACAACCATTGTGCAGTTGCTAGTATTTTTTTATTGGTTACATTTCTTTACAGCAAAGTTGACAGAAAACTGACATGCCTATTTTCATTACTTTTATGTATTTTTTCTACATAGCCAAGTGAAATCCTCACAGTTCTAGTTTCCTTCCCTGAAACCAAAACATCACAATTAACAAAATTCTCCTGAAACCATTTTATCTTGCCTGCTCATTTAAAAACTTCAGGGAAATTACACTGATAGACTTTCAAAACACATTGATTCCTTCTGCAAAAGAACATATTTGTTTGTTAGAATGTTTTATATTGCATGTATGATTTTAAAAGACACTAGAAAATTGCAGCCGTTTGCACCATAATTTCTTCATTTAATGATATCAAGGATCAGTGAGAGATTTTGAGAGAGCTTTTGACTTTCATTTTGGCAGACAGCTAGAGTTTTCCCAGTTCTTCTTTGTTCTCAAAAAGGAGAGATTCCAAAAGAATGGAAATGCAAGAGAGGTAAGAGCAGCGTTCTTTTCCCTTTCCCACGATTTGAGAAAATACTTTGCTTTTCATTGATGTCAGACCACTCTAAATATAGCCCTGTTGGCTAAGAGCCCTTTAAAGGCCAGCAAGACACTTGTGGCACGGCAGAGTGGCTGGCAGCAAGTGCCCTTGGACAGAGCTGCCAGCTCCTCAGCCCAGTTCAGCATCCTCTGTGGTACGCAGCTCCGCTGCTGGATTCAGCGCAAACTGGGCAGTACCGAGACCTCAAGCGAAAGCAAGAGAATCGGTGACATTACTGCCAGCACTTGCTTGTCTCTCTAAAAGGCAGGGAAGCTGCAACCTCTGAAAACTCTACTAATCTAGACACACTGGGAACTACAAGAAGTTGAACATATATTAAGGTGTAGGATCCATGTTATCACGGATTTGAAGATAACTGATTTTGGCTAAATATTTTAATATCCAGATGAATAATTAATTCAGGACTGCCCAGCACAGCTTGTAGTAGCATTTTACTGAAGCTGTATTACACAATTAGAAACAAGCTGGAGTGATTTTTACCTTCAGAGGAAGAAATACCAGAGCCACCTCTGGCAGCTGAGCAACTTTAACAGCTTGATTCCTTTCCACAGAAATAGCCTTACTCTGCAGGAGCTCAGAAACTGGGGTGAAGAGAAAAGATGGCTGCAAGCCCACTGTTTGATTAAGTTCTTGCAGTAAAGGTCTTGAAGTGAGAGCAGATTTTTTTTTCGTCTCCCAGAGTGGAATACAGTTTGAGAAATACAGCGAGCGGATTGATTATTTAAGTGACACGGAGGATAAGACTAAACCGTAGTTAGAGCAGGGATACCTCAGCTGGCTTTTTTTCTGGAATCATTTTAGCCAGAGCACCGAAAAAGGTAATTTATTTCAATAGCTTCTTTAAAATGATACTGCATATTTTTAAACTGCTCTGAAGAATACACCCAGCCTGAAGGCTACAGGGATAAACTTTGGTTGAGGTCTTTTCAAGATTTTTCTCCAGACGTTATTTAGCAGGATGGGTATACACTACAGGAGCCTCCACTTGTTCAAGTTATACCAGGGTCACCCAGACTGAATCTTTCCTATTTTTCTTGTGGAAAACATCCTGGTTTATAACAATTTTTTGTACCGTTACTGAGCTATTATGATTTTTACATATCTCAAAGAACTGGGGAAAGTAATGGGGAAGACATACAGGAAGTTTATGGTCCAAGTGACAAAGGTCTCTGGGTACAACATTTGGTCTCCTGCTTCCCCTGGAACAAGCTGTGGTGTATGTTGTGAACATTTTGGCTTCTAACACATGCATTGAATTATTGCATGTGAACTGGAAGTGTGTACTTCCTACGTAAATTAAAGAGCCTCCAGACAACAGCTCCAAGCACAAAGCTGCTTTCCATAATCCTCACTGATGATTCCTCTTAGGGAGATCAGCACAAAGTCCAAATCTCTCTGCCACAGGAATTCCTGCTGGGGTGGGTCTCCACTGCATGGCTGAAGGCAGAGTTTATCCAGAATGAAGTCTGTGAAAATTGCTGTTAGAAGAGCATCACAGAATGAATCACATGTGAGATACAAGCGATTATTACACTAAGGATGTTTGCATTCCCTGGCCACTCACAAGAAGTGTCTCTACTATTTGGAAGCGTAGGAGGCAGATGCCCCAAAGACCTTGGGATTTCTCAAAGGTTCGCATTTGGCTCCTGGGATATTCAGTGCCTCCTATAAGATCTACTGACTCAAAGCTGACAGTTTGTACCACAGATGGGGATGGCTACCTTCCACAGAGCTTAGGTTTTCTTTAATTTGTGCAGCAGTGCACACAAAAGGTATTTCCTTAGCATATTCCCAACATTTAAACGCAGCAGAGACAATCCTGCTTTGCAGTGACTATCTAGCAAACAAGCCAGTTGTAAAACAACTTGCCCATTTTTAAATATTTGTTTGCAGTTTCCCTCCAAACACACACCATAACTCAGTTTTCTTCACCCAGTGCAGCCATCACCATAACTATTCCTTTGCCCACTGGTGGGGCACTGCACAGCTGCAGGGCTGGTAAGCCTCCTGAGAAGCTTACTGTGACGGACAGAAGTCTCACCTTCCCTGCCAGCTTCCCCCATGTTACAGACAAAAATATTTCACTTTCACATTTATCTCCAGCATGCTGGGGCCAGGGCACTCATTCCTGCTCTTCACATCCATGTGCCTCTACAGTAAAGACAGGGGTACAGTTTTGGTTTGTTTTCCCAGTTGGTGAAGCCCCCACTAGCTTTACACCAACCATTTCAGGTTAACTCAAACTTAACTAATTCACAGTAATTTTAGCACAGATGTGCAACATCGGCTGTGTCATCCTATTTTCTTTTTAAGTATATTCACTTTTCAAGTGAAGTGATTACAGCAGCTCCTCTTCTCCAAGCAATTTACACAACGTCAACATGCATCATTAGAATACTCAGATTTTTTTTTTTTCAAGGGAACTCAAGTATCTACATATTAACAGCTTTACATAAAACAAAACTGATTAGCTTTTGTTTTTTCTCCTTTGCATATCTATGCAATCCATTAGACAGAAAGGGGTCTGGTATTCATATGACAAATAACAGAAGATTGCAAATATGTTTAATATTCCTCGTTGTAATATAGTTTGGTTCCTACAACATCATTTAGATTGCCCTACGGAGTTTCTGTACTTCATACTTTATAACATTTAATCTCTCTCTTGTGAAATCTTGAAGAACAACCTATTAGATAAGTCAACCCAACAGTAAGTTATTGACAATGACTTCATGAAGGCCTTTATCCCAAAGGGCATTGGTAGGTAATTTGCAAACCTAATGTACTTCTAGTCAGCAGAGAGGATTTTCTATGTTTGCTTACATTCCTATAATGCTGTACGGTGATCTAGCCAACCTGATAGTTGAACAACAGATCTCTGACTATATTTTTCATCAATACAAAGCAGAACAGTTTGCATCAAATTTTAAGATTCCAAAAATAACCTTGAAAGACTGGCTAGCTATTTCTTCCACATCCTCCAGAAGACTTTGGTAAATAGCCTTTTCTTTATTAATACCTTAGGGGGCTGTTTACTTTAATAATAGATTCAACAACATTAAACATAGCCTCAATATTAATTTTAAAAACACACATGACTTTTTTTCTTAAAGCTGATAAGCATCTAAAGATTGTGTATTTACTTTACCTGGCTATCATAAGGTAAGGAAAATGACAGCAATTTAAAGTACAAGAAGCTGTGTCTTAAAGAGGGATTATTATTACTGTAGTTCAAATGTTTCAAAGCTATTTTCCATATGTAATTTTTTTTAATTTAAACTAATAGTACAGCTCAAGTGAGAAGTCCTGCTATGAAAATATGGGTGAAAGCATCTATAAATACACAGAATTGTACAAGTTGGAAAGTATCTACTATATTACTCTATAGTCATAATTAAGAAACTGAGTACAAAGCTTGCATAATTATTGTGGTTTTGTCATATTATGGACACAGTATTACTAACTTTCATTTTACAGTTGGTATAAGAGCATACCTTTGAAACCAGAAGTGAAAATAACACTGCATACTAAAAATCTAGAACCAGGTTAAAAATGAGCTTTCTCCTATTTGGACATTGACATGAAACCATGAAGCAATGGCAATGCAGAGCTATCAAGGAGCAGATATGAACATATCAATATTTACAAACATTGCCTGGCATATACATAGGGCCCAGATAAGTTATTTTTAACTATATAAGCAAGCGTAATATTTAGATATTTGTAAGATCACGCACCACTGCCCCTCCAACACACTTTTTGTCTCAAGCCTGATGAACACACTTCATTGTAGCAAGCAATAATGCACAATAATTTTATTCTATCAGTATGGGCTGCCTCTGACTACATTCATGCACTGCCAACCTACATGATCATCTCATCAGTGCAGTGGTACCGTGAGACATCCCACTGTTAACCTCATCCCAGAGGAATAATGACCTCGCTCATGAGGGCATCACACCAACCCTGCTCTGCAGCTTCTAGCACCCAAGCTGGCAGCACTGAAACATGCACGTAAACCCAAAGTAACTTCCACCGTATGTCCCAGGGTGCTCAACTCCTTGGCACTGCTACTGCAGTACAACTGCTTATCAAGCAGAATTTGGTTCAGCATTTCTCACCGCTCTGTGACACACCTAGAGGAAGTGTTACTTCACAACTGTAGTATTTCATTGCATTGACTTCACTATCAGTGTAGAACTACTGAAGGAATAATTTAAAAATGAAATGTTAATGTAAATATTTTGGGTTTGGGTTACTTGAAAATTCTAGTAGCATTACAGGTTTCTACATCTTAACAAAAATTTAAGATTAGTGACCAGTTTTGAAGATATTTTTCAGGAGTATTTAATTCCTATTTAAGCACATAAAAATGAACAATTTCTAAAATAAACAATCATGATGTCGGCAGCTGCTGTACTGACACCAGGCTTTGTACTGAGATACCCAAAAGCAGATTTCTCATCAGTCCTTACAAACAAAAGAGTCCTTCATGTATAATGGTGGAAAAAAAAAAAAAAGCAAAGTGTTATTTTGCTTCAACCCATTTGACATAGCAGACACATGGGTGAAAGCTTTTTGACATTCAGAACATTACCATTCAGTTCTCCAAATGGATGTTCTCCAAATACTTAAATACTTAAAATCAAAACCTGGTAGTTGTCAAAATAAATACTTAAAATCAAAACCTGGTAGTTGTGAAAAGCTTGTCTTCTCCAAGTCATTCTACAACTGGAAAAATTACTATTGGGAAGTCTCCCCAGAGACTTACCACTTCCAACACTATTTTCACGTAACACGTTGAAGACCCTTCCACAATCACATTCATGTAATTCTTTCGGCTTCCTATCACTCAGCTGCTTCTCCATCTGTGTTGCCATCACTAAAACACTTTTACCACTCCAAACAGTATTCATCACTTCCTTGGTTATGCCTTCACGTACCTGCAGTTATTTCCACTCCCACTGCACAAGGCACAGATAATTAGTTTAATTAATCTTCATGACTGTTTCTAAAATTTAGTAGCTTTTCTTGCTGTTCTCTGAATTAGCTTTAAATTGATGTCTGAGCATTCAAACATCTGTTTAGCATGTGTAAATGCTGTCACAAATTAGAAACTTTATTGTAAAGCATTTAATGTACTTTACAGAAAAACATAATTATGAAATATAAGTTATAAATTATTACCAGGATTTCAATGGACACCTCATTCACACAGGTGAATAAAGTGTGCAGGCAAAGAGAATATCCAGTCTGTAAGTATGATTAATTGACAATAGGTGTTTTCTGTTAAAGTCTTCATATGTATATAAATATATATTAATATATATACACACACGCATAGTAAAGTACATGTGAAGTGTGCTGCTGCAAATGACGACGCTATCATTGTTGAAGAAAGATTTATTTTTTAAGGGAAAATCTTGAAGGAAATCCTTTGACATTTCAATTAAGTTTCTACATGAAAGGCAGAGAAGAAAGATGGAAGAAGGAAGCTGGAAACTAGATCATAGGAAGGATTTTATAGGATCTATGAGGGTTTTTCTTGGTTGCAGTGTAAGCTATCTTGGGTTGCATAATGCTCTTTGTCAAGAAAAGCCATTCTTACAGAGAGAAAAACACACTGAGCATAAGTGCTATGACTGAAAAAACTCTTCTGGTATTATCATAAGCCATATTTCTTTAGCTGAAGATGTCAACACCCCTTTATAGCACCCCATGATGGATCTAGACTGCCAGTCTAATTTGCTACTGCTTCTCTCTTCTTATTCTGCTCAAAAAAAAAAAAAAAAAAAAATCAACCCCTTGCTGCTTTTAAAAAGAAAAAAATATTATATACAGCATGGTTCAGGTGTTAAAAACACTGCCCAGATGTAGCGGAGCAAATGGAATGGAATAACTGATTCTCCATGCAGCAATGCTAGAAGTAAAAAGTACAGAGGGTCTAAGCAACAGTAACACTTTAAGAATGAGTTAAGTAAAATCTCTTTTTAGACTGCTAAACCTTTAGAAGCAAAGTACATTTTTCACAGTGGGTAAGAAATTCCAGAAACATAAGTACTACCTTGAGTAATTATTGTTAATTAACTAGCAATGAGGCACTATTTCCAAATGTGACATTTAAAGCACATAATGTGATTGTGAATATTCACAAAGATAATTAAGTTCATCTGCTTCAAGTCCTTGATTTCAGCACATCTGAAAACACCTCTTAAACTATCATTAGACCTGTAATCAAGTATTTTGTTGCTCAGGAAAATTGGATACCTTTGCTTACCTGCTAATATAGGGATATGTGTTCAAATGCAAGTACATGGCTTTTGTTAAGAAACTCTCCTTCAGGCAAAAGCTGAGAAAAAAAAAAAAAATAAACACACTAATTCCAATTGTTTTTCTCAGAAGAGACAGTTAAAAATAAATTCCTCACACCATCAGATGGAAACAAAACCAAAAATGACTGAGCTTCCTTAACTGAACTCAAGATCACAAGACTGACATGAGGGATACTTGTTGAAAGCACTCATCATCAAGCCAGGGGTACCAGTACTGAGGTGCATATTAAGGATACTATCCACATCACGTTGTATACTTTCTTCCCTCTTGTTTACAGCTAAGTCAAATTCATTACAAAAAGAAAAATTTAACAAAACTACAGGGATGAAATACAATGTATAATGCAAAAGTGTGAAAAATCAAAAAATGCATTAAGAAGATTCTGTTGGGGAAAAAGGTTATAACCATTACTGTTTTCAGAGAAGGATGGAGGCTTTGATTATCAACACTGATCTTGATCAAGGCTTCTTGGAGAAATAAACCCTGAAAATAGGGAAAAATTGACCCCAAGAACAGGGTGTCAAAACAGTCATGCCTTGGTATTTTATCCTTTATTCTTGAAAGAGTAAAGAAAGCCTCTTTCCACTAGAAAAGAGCTTAATGAATAATGTACTCCAAGATGGAGAAGAAACATTTAGGCACCATTCTAAAGTACAATAGATTGTTTACTCTATTGCTCTCCAATTATTTAACACAGAGGATTTTTAATCAGTCAAAATAACAGTGTGAATAAATGTATGTTATAAGGATGCCCTACTGGTCTGTATCTCTCAACCCAGTTTGACTAGCAGTTTTATTCTATACCTGAAGAGTCTCTCCTGAGCTTTGTCCAGAATTATGTTTGCAGAGAAAATGAGGTAAAACCTTTCAAAAAAAAGAAAAATCAAACATTCTGAAAATGCGTGTAGTGCTAAGAAACTGCTGACCTTGTCTGAAAGACAGTTCCTGCTGCTGCCTAGGTGCGTAAGTGCACATTTAGTGTGCTGCACCGGCAAGCCCGACTGCCCAGAGAAGGGTACGACACACTCCGTGCTGCAGGTCGTTAACCCCTAAGTCTGCACCCTGGCTTATAAGGGCAGCCAGCTGGACTTTGCTTGGGAGGATGTCATCCTCCAAGAAAGCGTTGGTCCTTTTCTCACCAGTGAAAGGACAGTAACTGACCCCAAAGAGTGCATCTATCTCAGATTCCCAATTCCAGCTTTGGGAAGAACCTCCTTGAGAGATCTACATGCTACCTACCTTTCCCAATATCTGTTTATTTAAGCTGTAAATGAACTAGGAAAGCAAGAAAAAAATGTTTATAAAGTCTCTGGAGATGAACAACAGTGAGAATTAAGACCATGTTGCTGCACTCCTACTCAAGACACAAGTTCACATAAAAGTGATCTTCAAGCAAACTCGTCAATAAAATCACAACTGTAGTTCTCCAACAAGTGCTTAAGGCATGTTTCAGAAAAAAAAAAACACACCCTACTCAGGCTTATCCAAAAAAAGAAATACAGTGGAGGAGTAAAATTTAGTATAGATCTTTCTTGTCCCTCTCTTTATTCTGTGTAAGAACACCAAAAATACTGTTGAAACGTTTTCTTACAGTTAAAATTCAGTAACAGTCACTCTTGGAAAGTTTCATGAGCACTACTTCTGTTCCCATATCAAGTGGTTAGCAGAATAAAATGGACAGTGGGAGGTTAAATTACACTAACTTTACCAAATGGAAAAGGTCAGCCCTAACACAAGCCACGTCTGCCAAAAAGGCATTAATTGAAGGCCAACTGCTATGGACCAGGTTCTCAAAGCTACTGCAGATTTTAACCCTCTCAGAGCAGCTGGGCACTCTCCAAGGGGTGCTGCTTTGCAGAAGAATACAACCAGGGAATAGAAGGAATAAATAAGAAGCAAAACTATGTTGTTAGTATTGTTCTCCTATTTCTGCAGAAGTATGACAAGACAATGCCTTTGACATTTCAGAGGAATAAATGTGTATGTTTCTGATGCTCATCACTGAATTTACAGCAAATTAAGAGGAAAGCAACATTTTAAAACATGTTTTCAACTGAATTCATCTACTCTACAGAGACAGTATGATGGTATTAGACCATATACATCATAACCCACCAACATGTAGATTACGCATGCTATCTTCTTGAAACATCTTAAAATCCAAATTAAGTATTAACACAGCAATTCGTATGAAAGGAACCTAGAATTTAACACCCTCGAAAGCTGGAGAGGGACTTTTTACAAGGGCATGTAGTGAAAGGACAAGGGGGAACGGCTTCAAACTGGAAGAGGGGAGATTTAGATTAGAGATCAGGAAGAAATTTTTCACTCCGAAGGAGCTGAGGCACTGGCACAGGTTGCCCAGAGAAGCTGTGGAAGCTCCATCCCTGGAGGTGTTCAAGACCACCCTGAATGGCGTTTTGAGCAACCTGGTCTAGTGGGAGGTGTCCCTGCCCATGGCAGGGGGATTGGAACTAGATGATCCTTAAAGTCCCTTCCAACCTAAACCTGATTCTGTGATTCTATGTATTAGGCAGTCCAAATGAAACACCAGAAATTCTCAGCCAAAATATCAAATAAGAGTTACAAAAATAGTTGAGGCAAATCAGGCCAAACAGTAAGATTCATACGATCAGAGACTTCATCCGATATTTCAGTCATCTATACCAATCAATCTTTTTTTAGCTAATTCCCATTATTTGGAAAAAGGTATGCTTACCAAATGCTGAATAATAATGCAAGCAGATAAGGGAAGAAAAAAAAAAAGAAGAAAAGAAAAAAGAGAACGACCTATTAAAAAAAATTATTTTTCACTCTGAAGACAGGCAACCTTTACATTACATGCAAAGCTCACAAAAAAAGGCAATTTGGAAATAAGTATATATATATACACAGTAAAGGACATATAAAATCATTGTTTATCAGCAACTCTATCCTCAACGGCAAAGTGTTTCTGCCATCGATTGCCATCTTTTAATGCCATGCGTTCTTCATTGTGCAGAAAGATTCTGGGATAATAGTGCCTGAGGCAAATTGCAAATTCTCCATAAACCATTGACACTAAGGAAGATACTCAGACAGATCACATTTTCAGCCAGCTAAAAGTTAGGAGCGTGACTAGGTTTTTTGTGCCTACGAAATAGCAATTGTACATTCATGCTGGGCAGACAGTGCAAGAGAAGTAACTTCCCACACGCACCAAAATAAAGGGAAGAATTCCCACCTATTTTACAGTTAACCTCTAAGTGTTTTGTTACTAATCACTGTAATATGGCTAACCCTGTGGATGCACCTCAAATGGTAAGTTCCTGGAAAATGAAGAAACGAAAAGAAGTTACAATATGCTTATAAATCAGGTAGTGATTTAAGCTATGGTTTGTTGTACAATATGAAAAATGAGAATAATTTTAGCAGAAGGAAAAGCAAAGTACGGCAAAGTTACTTAAATCCCCACCCCAGTTGTATACTACATCTACTAAAGTTTTGGCTTGAGAAAAAGAATGCACAAAAATTTACTTCAGATAAATTATCTGCTGCATACAGAGTATTAGGCATATTTGGGATGACATGGTTAAAGCAGAGCAGTTTGACACACATAGTCAAGCAAGTCAAGAGAAACCAATATATGATGACAGGTAGCTATTAAGAATTACTTTAAAGAAACCTAAATTTTCTACCGCTGAACCTATATGGGAGAAGAACAACATGGAGTAAATTTGGCAGTTTCTCATCAACTTCACAGTGCAATAGTAGAGTGTTAAGAATGACACAAACGTGTTCAGGACACCTAAAAGCACAATCACAGTAGCAGTTACCAGTAGTTAGTATTCATGCCCAAAGAACACTTAAGTAATCAATATCTTACCAGCAGGCAAAGGAGAAGAACTTCAAATGTATTACAACTCCCCAGGAGATAATTAGCTAAATTACTATAGCCATTTATCAAATAATCTGATTTTCCCTTCACCTCTATGTATCATATTCATTAGCATAAATCACTTTCCAAAGTCACATACGTTTATGTTCTATTAGAAGTGGGGATTCCTCATAAGTGTTAAACACCTCAATTTCAGATTTACAGCACTTCGGAGGCAAATTGTCTCAATTGTCCTCAATTCCTACAGGTACCCAAGGACTGGATAGATATGTTCACAAAAACGCATCCCATAGATTTGGAACATTCACTACTAGAGTAAGAAACACTGTTCTATTCAGAACATACCTAAAGTCTTAGCAACTGTAGGCCCCAGCTTCTGAAACACTGTGTACCTATTTGCTGTTGACCTACAGCTTATTTCTGAACACAGGAGGGAGAAAACCCTTTAAAGACATTTGGGTTTTTTCCCTTAAGCTTCAGTTAAACAGTGTACTGTACTGAATCAGCTAAGGCCACTCATGTGCTTTACAGCTCTATATTGATATATGTATATATATAAAATCGGATAACCATCTCTTCTGTTAATACAATCAATAAAAGAAATAAGCACAAACACAACAAACCAAAAGGAGCCATTTAAGCTGGCTCATTCTTGCACATTATCCACCGGGAGAACCTGACACAGCAGGGACAACAGCTACGGACAAGCTCCACCAACCCAACCATCAGATGTGTGCGGCTGGTCTACAGCACAAGGCAGCCAGGTACGCCGTGGGCAGGTACACGGGTGGCAGCGTTTGTGCAATAGCACGGAGAACACATTGCTACCACAGCTCTAAAAATAATGGCACACTGTTGTACTTAGGGACAGATTTCTATCTGTAAGAAATAACCTACTGCAAATTTACAGGCAAATTCTGTCCCATTCCCAATATTGACCATGTGGCTTTCTTATATTAAGAAGTACACTGATTTGAAGTAATATCTGACTATGAGGGGCAGCATACACTTAGTAATTTAGAACAGCTATCTGAAAACCTGAGTTTTAATGAATGTTGCATTCATTTATCAGTGAGCCTGGGCAAGTAACATTTTCTTTACAGCTCTTCATTCCTTCAACTAAAAAAATTAATTGCTCATTATTCTCAAGGCTATTGAGAATGTTAAAAATTGGGGAAAAAAATGAAAAATCCTAGGAAAATACAGATGCAATCCTAAACCCACTGATGTCAGTGTCATAACCCAGTTTTAAACATGAGCAGAACCAGGCATTTAATTATGAAAATAAACTATTAATTATGCCAAGCAGCTATGCGTTTTGCTGGCAACGAGGACATTCATAACTAGTACTATTTCAATACTAGCAAGCAGAGTAAGATTGAACTACCTAATTAATTTTAATTTCTTTTGTATTGTTAACATAGTGCTAGCTTTAACATGTTTATAATGACTATGTCATCCCTAACCACCTGCACCCCTAACAGCCATCCTTTCCATCGAGAACGAGCTGTGTCCCTTCCTCAGTATATAACAATATACAATTCCAGCCACTAGACACAATGTGACAAAAGCGTGACAAAAACTCTTTTAATGAGGAAAGTATAATCTGGAAAAAGCCAAGATGGCTAGAGAACAGGAGGAATTCCAAAAGCTGACTTCAAAGCGCGAGGTGTTACCCAGTTGGCGCATGCACAACATACAAGCACATGCAGTCTTTACTATCTGTCAAGCCCAGTGTCTTTAATTCAGTAACCCACGGAAACATTTGAGAAAAGTAGAAGTTTCTATAAGTACATTTTTAGATGTGTCCTAGAAGAAAATCAGCTGGTTTATTTAAATTTAAATAAATAAGCCTCCACAAGCACACTGAAGCTAAAGCTCAGTCATCATACCCTAACCAGTCGGCCAGCCAGCACGTACGTACTGGAAGACAAATCAAACGCAGTTCCAGACTAGCCACAAAACGCTTTTCCTTTGAAGAGGGAGGATTACTGCAATGAAACATGATATGTATGATAAAGGACGATAAGTCATTAGTTCCATAGTAGTGAAGCAACTTCTCTGAAGAACAAGGGGTTTATTAACATTTCTTTCCATTTTAACTTAAAGGGAATCTACAACTAACAGTTGTCTTTATAGCATAAATACATAGCAAAATGTCATTAAAATCCTTTCCAGCAGGCTTCATCTAAAGGTCAAATGTCAGCAATCTTTGGTACATTCACTGATATTATGACCTTAAAGATGCAGCTATTTCACACATGCTAAAAATAAAATCTGCTTAAAAAAGGCAATGACATGAACATATTGAAGAGAATAGAAACTTCAGGCAAATTGTTTCCACTCCTGATGCTGGATAAATCCCACACAAGTAATCTCTCTACAGAACCTGAAAAAGTAGAGCAAAGCTTCTCAAAAATTTGTTTCCTTGACAACATCAACAGACGAAGAGAGGTAAGGAATCCAAGTCATAAGATGCCTTGTAGCTTTGTTAGCGGATTATTTTTTTTAAAATATATAGCAGTACGTGAGACGCATCTATAAAGGTAGACTTCTAGAAAAGAAGCAAAGTTAGACTGGTGTTATTTATATTTTTAAACAGCAAAAATGTTCAGAGTTTCTCAATTGTTAAATAAATTGAGATACTCCCAAAACGTATGACAGGGACTTCAGAACTTAAAATACTCTAGCTCCATTTTTTCCAAGCACCAAAATCTTGACTTTTTCTTGAGCAATCTTACTGAAGCATCCAGGAGGGGGATAACACCACCATACATTTCTCCCATCTCAGGTGACATTCTGATGTTCAACTCCACAGCAGATGTGCACAGAGATCCTATGCATAATTGGAGGGCTTAATTTATGACATTATCAGTTAAGCCTCATTAGAGACACTACTTTATTGACATCCCTAGCCCTTATTTTTTCCTTCCCTAGTAGGCTGACTATGCTGAGGGGGGAGGACAAGGTTGCTTATTTCTTTGCTGCAGGCTACTTAAGAGACACTTGGTAAACAGCTGGAAGAGTTCTCAGTAGAAAGGAAGTGCAGAACTCAGCCATTCGGGACAGATGGGTTTCTAAGAAAAAAAAGTCAGATAAACAATATTCTTGATATTTCCGTAAGTAACGACACAAGTAACCAACACTCTTTTTAGGTAAGATGAGGAAACAGAATCCTTTCTTTCACATCATTGTTAAGCATATCCAAAAGTTACCCTCCTTCCTTTTGGATTTCCGCAGGAAGAAAGGTTTGTGAAATAACACTGTCAAAACAGCCATGCCCCTGCGCATCTTACCAGTCGCCACTTTGCACCTATTGGTCAATGTCAACCAAATTTCACAGAGGTCTCAGTATTTTCCTCTCAAGATTTAATCAAGCTGAGCAGCTGAATAAAAAAGAAAGACACTGCAGAAGCCCTGAAGGAGAGAGAAATTCAAGAGGATCTACAGCCAACCAGCCTCAAGATGCAGCCAGACTCCATTAACTCTACCGCTCTTGGAAGAACTTCATTTTCTGACTTTATTGTCTGTATTTTTCTTTAAATAATTCCAAATTTTGAGGGGAAACACAAGCATATTAGCTGTGCCATGAAATATCCATCTTCTCCCCCATAGCCACATCCTCTAACATGGCCATAAAGCAGTCAAAAATGCTTTGCAAGACCGTTCAGGGTACTACTCGGGTATTCTTTAAGGAGATCCTAATTCAGGAAACATTTCCAAGCATAAGAAAAACTAACCCCCTTACAGAACCGAAAACCTAACCCAGAAGCTGAGGTTCACCACGGTTTTGCCCCCCCCCCCTTTTTTAAATGTCAGTTTTCACACAAGTGTTAAAATAAATTCTAATCCAAAGTAGCACTGAATTTAGTTGTTGTTAGTGAAGAAGTAAAGAAAACAATGGCCTATCAAACAGGGTAGAGATCAGAATGGTGCTATTTATACTCAAAGAAACAGACTCCTTTGAAAAAATCCTTTGAGGCACAAGAGTGTGTCAACTACTAAGAACATAATAAAAACTACACAAGTCATCTCCAGCTGTGGTTTCTGAGAAAGTGAACAAAGGCATTACAAGGATCTCTGTTTCCTTGACAACAGCATTGCTGGAAACAAGAAAATAATTAAAAAAAATCATCTCTATGTAACAGTGATCTCTAAATGTATCTAGGTATTCACATACCAAGCGTGAAACAACCCTTACCCGCACATACCTTTGTGATGAAGAGACCAAAATCCACCACCTTCATGAACCGTTCTTTGCTGACTTGTGTTAATGGCTTTTGCAGAACAATTGAGTGAGAGCTGGCTATTACATCCTGACCTGTATTATCACCTAGGCATAAGCACAGCCAGCAGCTTTCATTGATGGTCAAGCACATTCCTTCCTGCATGATGTTCCTTTTCTTACAAAATAAGAATTATGGATAATACTTGTCATTGAAGTGTATGAAATAATTTTGTTAGACAAAGATCAAGGTATACAAAGAAGTCCTTCCAGCACTTAGGAAATGGTATTACTATGCACATATCTATCAAATAATAAGTGTACTTCCATCTTAATAATCAGCAAGCTTAAAGTCTTGGAAAAAATAGACATAGTTCTAAACAGACAAGGGAAGAAGGTCAGAACAAGGCATCATAAAGAAAAGTCAGCGTCAGTATTTCACAATAGCCTATTTAGTAGCCTCTTCAACAATAGCCTCTTCAACAAGAAAATGACAATGCTTTTTTCACACATCTAGGGAAGCAGCACACAATCTCCAGAATATGGGCATTTCTTTGCCACTTCCAAGATAATGGGGAGAGCTTCTTGTTATTTTTAAAATACAGTATTAAAAGTGTACCAGCATCAGAGAGATCTTTTTTAAAACGTTTCAATTAAAGTGGAATGTATGTATTAAATAGGACGACTCCCCAAATTCTCATCTTACGCATTAGCTACAGTTAAGGGAGCATTGCCACAATTGATTTTTAAAATGAATTTAAGAATTGCGATACTTAGGGTACCAGCAGCACGATACCTACTACTGCTTAGTGAACAGTTTGAATCCAGCCCAGCAGTGACAGGGCTATAGCCATCTGACAGCTATGCGTGAGTTTATAGGAAATATGCCAGCAGCTTAAATTCATTCTTTCATAAAGAGACATGCATGTGACAGAACAACTAGAAACACTGCCTATTTCAAGTGAATTGTGTGCAGAATGGTTGAAAACAGAAATGTTTTGCTACTCTGAGGCAGTATCTAAGAAATCTGTATTGCTACCATCAGGGCTACACACATGGTATGGATGAACAGAGGCTATCATGTTCCATCATTTTCAGTCTGATACAACAGGATCAACACTAACAAACTCCTGAAATACGCTATTATGCTATCTTTCTCCTGACAAACACACTACCACAAAAGAATAAAAAGTTTTGAAAATATGAATAAAAATAGTATTTCTTGTAGTACTTGATACACTCCAGGAAGCAAAACCCGTACAGTGTGAGTAATATACCACTCTAGATCTAATGATCACAAGAGAGTCTGGTAAGACTGGAGAAGTATCTGGAAAAGATCTCTTGAAGTAGCAAGTTACAAAGATGAACTACTTTGGAGTCCAGAAATCCCCTGACTTGAAAACAAGCAGAGGCCAGATGAGGACATAAAGGCACTATAAACCTTTGACTTGTTCTGTTTCTCTCAGCACCTACTCATGGACCCTACTAGAGACCGAGCGCTGGGCTAGACAGAGCCTTGGTCTGAACCAGTATGGCTGTTCTTGAGTTCTTAATCAGGAGAAGTAGGCAACACCTCTGTTCAACAGGCTGACATTATTAAATTGATTTTAAAAAGTTTTACTTTCCCTGTATAGATTCAGCTGTGACTAAATGGAGATAGAGTTCAACAAGGCAAGTAGGGAACAAAATGCATAAGAAAAGGTTCTAACAATGTGTTACAATAAAAGTCATCCCATCAAAGTGCTATTAATATACATTTTGCATACCAACGCATCACAGTACTTTCTTTTCTTGACCCTGTTCATCAATGGAGGGTGAAAGTACTGAAAATGAAGAAATACTTTGCAACAAACAGAATACCTGCTGTGATGCTCTAAATAGAAAACCAGGAACATGGAATTAAAAGTTTGCAGACAATTATAGACAGATGTTACCTTGAGTTAATTTTAAGACAAAATAGGAAATACATATTAATGGTATGGGGGACCTGAAGCTATGAACAATTGTTAAAAAGCTAAGTTCAGAGTAACTAACTAGTGAAAATGTTTACATCACTGTGGCTCTATGCAATTATAACATCTTCCAAATAAAAGACACTAACAATGTGAATGTAGTATTGTGGTTTCTGCAATTGATAAACATGTCTTTCAAGAGCTAACTTTTTATCTACCCTGCTACCCAAGGTAAATGGCTGTGTTCAATAGTAACCTGTGATCCTGGATTCTTGGGGTTCTAAACCAGAAATACCTAAACAAGGGCTGATCTTCAGAAAGCGCTGAATATCCACGCTATGGAAACTAGGCAGCTTTAATAACAGTGCTGAGTCTCAAAATTTATGCAAGAAATACTAGACAAGAATTAAAATCACAAACACTACTTTGGTGTTTAAGTAGGAAAAAACAAAAATGGCACCAGTAGCCTAAATTTCATTTACAGCAGCTATTCAAACAGAAGGCAGAGAATAAGCGTTATCCAAAGAAAACATTTAATCAGTTCAATCATGTTTCACAATCCTTAAAATACATACTTCAACTAGAAACATAAGCCCCTGACAATACTGTTCAAATGTAACAGTGAGGAAGAGCACTGCCACAGTAAGAGCTCCCAACAGTACTTTCCCTAACGGGAATCAGGTTTCCTCCCCTTTCTCCAGCTACCTCAGCTGGAAGTACTATCAGCGTCCCCTTCCAAAGAGGAAGCTCAAAATCCCAAGAAAATAGAGGGTAAAAGACGTGCCAAGGCCCAAATCTAAGTTTGGCCTTTTTTTTCATTCCTTACAAGTTTAAAATTTAGCATGAATTATTCTTCTACTAATGCTCCTGATTTGAAGAACTGTGGGTAATTAATCTGCAATACGTATCACTTCCCATACTCTCGGGTCTCAATGAAGTTTTCTTATATGCTTTGCAACACATGCATAAACTTTTAATTTTGGTCTTCCACACACAACACAGAGGCAAATATTAAAATATTCCAGTCTTTAAAGGAACAGTTGAGTTCCCATCCCTTTCTCAGATGCTGAGGAGCCCATCTGCTGGTAGAAGTGTTAGTCTAGAAAAATTACACCCCTGAGGTGATAGTTGATTTTTTTTTTCAACTGTACCACTTAATAACTGTTTGGGTTTTTTTAAATGCAGCCATACACAAAAGGTTAAGACCAAATACTTTTAATGAAAAATATAAAATCCTCTGAAACAGTGCATTCCTTCCTAAATACGCAAGGTATTTATACAAACCGCTTCAGATGATCTTTCCTGACACTAGGCTATTCTTCAGCCAACACAAACTGAAAACATCAACTCATTTTTTGCAAACATTTTAATATGACTTACACAGATTCATAAAGAAGATGGTAACGTGCACGTTGGTTAATGTGGGAGAACATAAATGGAAGGCTGTTCCTTTCCCCTGTTTTAAACAGGATACATACACACACTTAAAAAGTGAGAAACCACACAATCAGTTCTATATATACATTTTTGATATATCGCTGTGTGATATGGACTATTTAGTCACAGTAATTTAGATCAGAACAAAGAAATTAAATTAAGATCACTAAATTAAGATAACTAAACCAAGTATTTCTCCCTTCTCCATGCCAAAAAAAAAATGAAAATCCTTTCCCAGAAAGGGAAATTCTTAGTTTGTGATGAAAAATTTAAGAAGAAAATATTTAAGCACATAAGAACAGATAAAAGATGCAAAACAGTTTGGCTAAATACTACAAAAATTGCATACAACTATAGATCTTTTGATTTAAGCACAATTTACACTACCACAGTCAGTCAGATCTGCTTAGCCAGAAATCTCAATTCTGAGAAAACTCCACTAATATTGGACTCTTCAAAAGATAAATGTCTTAATGCAGATGCTGAATGTAAGGACTGAATCCAACATATTTACACATAAAAATATTCAGTCACAGTTATTGACATGACTAACTGAAAGTACAGAGTTTTGAAGCTCTGGATTGCCTACTTTCTCTGATCATACAGGGATTTTAGGCTCCTAACTGTGCTTTGAGTTTCATCTGAATCAGATGTTCAAAGCAAATAGCACAAACATCCTCAGTGTCTGCATATTCCCATTAAAGGGAAAGAGAACACACTTCCAGTGCCTGGATCTAAACTATCAAATCCAAGCAGGTGTTCTGGGAGGAAAACAACAAAAAAAGTAAGCTGTGGGAAGGTATAGAATCGGGGGGAAAAAAAAAAAAAAAAAAAAAAGCATCTACATCTGCATTTTCAATCAGTTGTTTTATGCTTACATCAGAAAATGGAGAACTTCAGGCAATGGTAGACAGCCAAAAAATCCCCAGAAGATAAACTACTGCTGTCCTAGTCAGTAGAGATTTATGGGCTCCTGACCCTTGAAAGTTAGCGAAATCAGTTTCATACCATCAAGTCAATACTTGATCTCACCGTGCCCTCTACTGGCCTGCGAGGTACTTGTGTGAAGGTGCAGACTTAAAGAGATGCTACTGCTTCTACCACTACGGGCTTCGATTTCACCACGAAACAACAGCAAGAAGCATTCATAGGTTTTTTTCTACAGGCTACCTCCCAAAATATGGAAGTGTGTTTTAATATACTTTGTAACAGTGACATTATTACTTTATTAATGTTTTAGACTCGCATGCTTTAAGTGTTGCGAACATTAACATACTCTATTTACATTGAATTTCCATGGTTTGGGGCACCTAAAGCAATTTGATTTCTACAAAAAAACAGCTTTACTGTTACAGACTGCTTCTAATCAGGGGTGGTAACACTGCTTTAGAAAAAAAAAAAGTAATCTTACTTTCAGCTTAGGAAACAAAACAGACAGGCTATTATTTCCATTTTTTTAATAATTTTACATTGTGATAACAGCTTTGATTTCAGATTGTTTTACCAAATTTAACACATCCATAATTTCATTCATCAGTAAAATGAGGCTCTGGGATAGTAAACAAACATAAAGCATATGGTGTGACAGTTTAAGGCAAAAAGTCACATTCAGACATATTGAAGTCAGAGGTGCATATAGGGTTTTTGTACAATTTAAATTTAATTGCTGCTTACCAAAACCATCCATCAGCACTTTTTGCATATCTTGGTCTTTTCCTTCTAAGTCTGTTCTTCAAGTAGCAGCCAAGATTTAACTTATTCAATATATTTAAGAACACCGGCAAATAAAAACAAAGGTACTTTTTTCCTCCATTTAATCTTTAAGACAAAGATGTAAAAAAAGCTTTTGAAAGAAGATGAAGGAGGAATTACCCACAGTTCAAAGTATTCGGACTTTGACAGTGTGATAGGTTATGCTGACTACAGAACCAGTGAAGTTATTATAACTTAAAGAGAATAGAAGATATGCAATTGAGAGGAGTACATTTTATGCATGCTATAGATCTGGAGTTTTCTCTTCTATGAGCACCAGTGCTTTAGAATCATAGAATCGTTAAGGTTGGAAGGGACTGTTAAGATCATCAAGTCCAACCATTAACCTAACCTGACAAAACCACTTCTAAACCATATCCCCAAGTACCACGTCTACCCTTTTTTTAAACACCTCCAGGGATGGCAAATCCACCACCTCCCTGGGCAGCCTATTCCAATGTTGGATAAGCCTTTCAGTGAAAAAATTTTTCCTCATATGCAGCCTAAACCTCCCCTGGCTTAACTTGACCCATTTCCTCTCGTCCTGTCACTTGTCACTAGGGAGAAGAGGTCAGTCCCCATCTCTCTACAACCTCCTTTCAGGTACTTGTAGAGAGTGATAAGGTCTCCCCTCAGCCTCCTCTTCTCCAGGCTAAACAGTCCCAGTTCCCCCAGTCGTTCCTCATAAGACTTGTTCCCAAGACCCCTCACCAGCTCCATTGCCCTTCTCTGGACGCGCTCCAGCACCTCAATGTCTTTCTTGTAGTGAGGGGCCCAAAACTGAACACAGTACTC
>VZSZ01006913.1:247716-303335 GCA_013398815.1 Ibidorhyncha struthersii | reverse complement strand
CGGCACTTGGCCTTGTTGAACCTCATACCATTGGCCTCGGCCCATCGGTCCAGCCTGTCGAGATCCCTCTGTAGAGCCATCCTACCCTCAAGCAGATCAACATGCCCGCCTAGCTTAGTGTCATCTGCAAACTTACTGAGGGTGCACTCCATCCCCTTAACAGATTTCCTTAATAGAAATTAAGGAGAAAAAAGCAAAAACTCTGTCCAAGATTCAAAAGCATCACTGCTTCAGAGATGCAAAGTCAGCACATATTTCACAGGGACCCATGCAAAACTGGAGAAAGAGGAAAGGAAAGATTAAAAAAATTCTAAGATAAGAAAAATCCTACAAAAGCCGAACTAAATGAAACTCATTTCTCCACTAGAAATTAAACATCAAAAGTCTTATAAATAAATAAATCTCAGTTTTAATATGATAATTTAAGAATTTTTTCCTACATGAAATCAAAATTCAAATTCAGTTTTAAAGTTTCCTCCTCTCCTTTGATTTTAGAAGTATGCCGATACAAAGGGTGTTGTTCTTGCCTCTTTACTTAGTAAGATTTACTTAAAGTCCTAAATTTTAGAACCAAGTTTTAAAATAATCATACCCGCAATGTTAAATAAATGTTAGATACAATAAAGCCTGCCTTCCCCCAGAAAGGACACTTTCTGTGTGCTCTGATCAAAACTCTGTTGCTGTGTAAACCCACTTTGGGAAACTATTATTTTAACCCAGAGGTGGCATTAGCCTTTTATCTGGGAAAGCATACACATAAAGTATTTTTATTACATGTTGTTAAAATAAAAGTAAGACTCATTGGACCAACTGAATTAACAAACAAAGAACTGAAGCCAAACTCAATAAAGCTAGAAGGAAAACACACTTTAAGTATTGAAACAAACTTAAAGCGAGAAGACTCTATATCATGATAGGATAACTTTCTGGGATGCAGGACCTGCCATACTAGTTCAGATGAAAAAAATCCATCTGACCTGACACACCTCCTCCAGCAGCAGTCACTTAGGCCTGTCAGAAAGGTAAATTTCCTCAAAATATTATTCCAGCATTGGTAGTCAGTTGTTTAATGACTTAAGGCAGAATCTGTATCCAGATCATAGTGCTTATGGCCATTGTGACATTAAAAAGTAGTAGATAACAAAAACCTAACATTAATATAGATTGCAAGAAATGACCTAGTAGAAATCTAACTTCTTAAGATCTAAAATGCGGACATGTCCAACAAAAAAAACAAAACAAAACAAAACAAACCACATTCCAAAATAATGGCACTGACTGTAGGTACAGTGAAGGATTAGGCTGCAAGTTCATAAAAGGGTGTTGTACTGCAAACATCTCCTCATATTCTGAATACTTTGGAACTGTTAAATACACACAAGCAAAGATGTTACTCCTGTAAGACCATTATTCAATACAGTATTTTTAAGTTTGATGATTGGTCCACAAAGCATCTTGCTTTACATTACCTTGACTGTTTTATCCATAGAAGCCGAGAGAAGCATGTGACTTTGTTCTCGTACAGGACACCACTGGATTTCATTAACAGGGCCGCTGTGTTTAGACATGTAAAATATTAAGCTTTTGGGGACTTCAGTTAATTTATATTTGGATCCCAAATATGGTTTAATTAATTCAGAGATCTTTCTCAAAGTCTGCTCTCCTGATATGCCTAGCTTAACATCACAATCCGAGCTATCTTTGTGATCAGATTCTTTTTTTTCAGGCATGCTGGAATTTTCTTGACGCAATCTTTTAGGGATATAGGGCCTAATTCCTTTTATGGTGGTAGTACTGTCTTTATGTATTCTCTTCTGGGAAACACCGTTTCCAGAGTTTGTTGCAGAGCTCGATGTCTGTTCGTAGTTTTTGTAGGACATAGATAATGCAGTATGGCCAGAGTATGCTCTCCTACAGTAAGATGTAAGATCAGCACTATTATTCTGTGCATAATGCTCAGGGGGATCTTCACAAACAGTGCTTGTGCCAGAACTGTCAGTGATCTCAGTAGGCTGTATTTCATATGTAGATTTTGTACCCAAACTACCAGGTGCAAAGTACTGAACACGATTCACAGAAGAACTTGGAAGGCTTGTTTGTCTGCTAGAAGTATTGGGGACTTCATTTTTTTCAGTTTCTGCCTCAGAGTCTGAGTCATCATAAGCAACCAGTGACAAACTCATTATGGCTAGACACCGTAGGCTCCAAAAATCTCAGTGCTGGAATCTTCCACAATGATGATCTACAATAAAGAATTGATTATTCAGAGCACAATTTATTAGTCTACAATTTGAGTAACTTCAGGATATATATATGCTTTTCTTAACAAAAAAACTCATAACTTTTATTCCTGTTTATTAATGAAATTTATACCTCTATTACAAAACATCTGCACATTCAATTATGCAACACCATTTGCCTCCAAGCACTTTGCATACATTTTTAATGCACTGCAGAGATGCATTTGCATACCACAAAACAATGAAAATGAGTATGAAAAGGAAAACAAACTTGAAACATAAGTACTGCAAATCACTTTAACCTTACTTGCAGTAGCACTTACACACACACGAGGGTAATTAATCATGCAGTGTTTTGATATGTATACTTATAATACAAATACTACAACTATTTTGGAGTCAATCTAACAATATCTATTTCTTAATGGTACAGATGACTTGAAAGAAATATGAAGAGGTTCAACTGGCAACTAAAAAAGGAAATACATTTTTGATTCATTCAGCGGCCTTGCAGTATGAGGAAATTTTCCAACTATATCCCCAGAGCAAGTTCCACACGGCCTTTAGTATTACAGAACTGGCTTATGCTAGAAGCTACACTGAATTCACTGTTTGCATCTACTTACAGAAAAGTAAGAGCATAGATGCCTTATTTACTGTGAAATAAACTTTTTCAAAGTATCTGCGAGAAAGAAATCTCATATCGAGACTGTGTATGTAACATGCTGAATAACTCACCACCACAACAATCCCACCAAGCTTCTTCCAAAAATTTGGACAGAGCATGTGGAGTATAGGGTTAACTGCATTCAAACAACTGACATGCCTGCAAAAATGATCTTTCAACCTCCGCTGTTTACAGCCAAGAAATACTGCTAGCCTTCAATTGCTATGACTGATTAAATGGGACATTTTATTTCTGCTTTGTTTCCTTGCCCAGCTGTTAGCACTTATCATGCTGAAGTGATTTAACCCACAACACTTTCAGATCAGCTGCTGAAATTCTTGCTTTAGGTCAGTGAAGAAGCTGCCCTCAAAAGCATCTTGATTAAATTGAGAATGCTGTATGAAGGTCAGTATCTACATAAGCGTTTGCAGAATTAATACCACAAATGTAGGTCCTACAAATACTACTGCAGGAGTACTACACTAGAACTTGTAAAGATTAATCATTTAACTCCAGAATTAGAACTATTTGAATTAAAACAAGCATGTTTCATTTAACCTACATTACAGGCTATGGTCTGTATTCTGTAATGAAATTTCCAAGCACAGGTCCAGAAGACAACTTCCTATTAAGACCTACACATTCGTTATAACATCCTTTCCAAGACAAGTGATCAAGACGTTTAACTTGAACAAAGTGACTAACGTTTTAGAACATAAAAGCATCAAGATCTCCCTCTAGAGGACATTTTGTCTTTATCTGAAGTTTATGACAGCTGTAAGGGACAGCAACTAAGAGCAAGGACAAATTATTTTTTTAATAATACAGCTTCATTTTAAACAGCATTTCACTTAAACAGTGTCAAGGAAAAAAATCAGGTAGTGTTTCAGGAAAACTTAACTAATAATTCAATTAAAAAAACAGTAAATTGAACTTTTTAGCAGCAAACCAAAACACTTATCAAATAAACAGTAACTTTAAAGGACTGCACTTCAGTAATTGCAAAAGTGGTTACTATTTGTATTGCAGTGCTGAAAACAGGCCCCAGCTAAAACACATCATGTTCAAAGAACAAATAAAGTAAGAAGTTGACCTCCAGCTGAAAACTGTAAATGAAGATACACAAGTGGACAGGGTTAGACTTTCAAAGTTACTTTACCTTCTTTTAACACACACACAAAAAAAAAGACAAAAAAAAATAAGCTGAGATTCAGAGGTAAGCGCAAGATGGTGCCTTGCATGAGCCAGGTTAAAAAGTTTCCTATGGGATACTGGAAAGAAATATGGTCAGCATAAATCTATCCCATCACCCATCAGCCTTAGTATTTTTATAGAAGTAAAGAATCTCTGTCATCTTAAGACCTCCTGTTCAACCCCTATTTCAAAGAAACACCACCCCGAAGTTCCTAATGCTGCCCCAACTAAAGAAGAACGCAGGGGAAAACCCCCACAGCGCACTTCATGGGACACATACTGCAACCAGACCGCGAATTTATTAACGGTGCGGCCCACAGCGCACTAAAGCCAACAGGGAAACTCACACAACTTCTGTCTTCCTTTTCACACGAGTGATTTACCCGCGCCCATTAAAGCGAATAGCCTTATGTTCGACACGCAGACCACCACAGGCCCGGCAAGGGACCGCAGGTGCCCACGCCGGTACCACACGAGCCGGGAGGGCTCTCGGCCGGGGGGGAGCCGGGCGCCAAGGCCGTTTCCTCCCGCCTCACCCCGGCACCACAGCCGTTGCCGCTCCCTACACGCACACTCTGCCCCCACCCCCGAGCACCGAGGCCATTCCTGGCGGCACCACCGCCCTCATCGCTTTCCCTCCCCGGTGTCAGAGCCCCCCACCCCACATCATACCTGCTCCCCTCCACCGCGCAGGCGGCCCAGACCGGAACTCACCACCCGGCCCACGGCGTCGAAAGCGCGCCGGGTGGAAACAAGGAGCCCCCTCAAACAGTTCCGTGTGTCACCACCTTCCTGCAGGCACCGCGTAGTTAGGAAGGGCAGGGGTCAGGCCGTGGCTGGATGGACGCGCTGGAGCCCTTCTTCTACTACTGCGGGCGGTGTCGAGGGCGCTTGGTTGGGCTGGTCGCAGTATGTGGAGGGAGGGCAGGGGGAAAGAATAGTTCCGGGGGTGTGTGTTTCCCAGCCGGGAGGCGCGAGCGCCGTGCCGGTTGGGGGGGTGATGCAATGGCAGGGACAGGGGAACGCTGAGGTGAGTTGGATCGGGGCGGGTCAGGGCGGCTCTCGGCGGGCGGTGTGGGGGTGGGGGGGGTGATGCAATGGCAGGGACAGGGCAACGCTGAGGTGAGTTGGATCGGGTCGGGTCAGGTCGGCTCTCGGCGAGCGGGTGAGGGCTGGGCTGGGGATGGGACCTCGGTGGGACACCCCGGCGGGCGGGAGAAGGGCGGGTCGAGTGGTTATTGCCGCCCCCGTGGCGGGTGCGGGGGGTCTCTGCGGGGCAGGTTCCCTCCCTTCCTCCTTTCTTCCTTCCCTCCTTCCTTTCTTCTCTCCCTTCTTTCTTCCTTTCTTCTCTCCCTCTCTCGCCAGATGTCCCGATGCTCTTGAGGGATTTTTTTTACTCCACTGCATGGCCAACGCGTCGGGGGAGAAAGCCCTTTTCCCTGGGGAACGGTGGGGGAAGGGGGCGGGGGAGTGCTGGCCGCTGGGAAAGGTGGCCCAGCCCAGGGAGGGCAGAACTGGCGGGTACTTTTGCCCGGGCCGGGCAGGCCGGGGGCAGGGGAGCGGGGCAGGGCTCCGGGGTTGGAAACGTCACCTTGCTCGTTAGTTTTCTGCATAACCGTCCCTGCACAAGAGCGTAGCTCTTAACGGCTGTGGTATAGTAAAGATTCATATTGGACTTTCTTCAGAGGAGAGTGGTTGAGTAGTCTTATTATCATCTCAGGGAATCATCTCGCACGCTTTAATTGTATTTTCATAGACAAATTGGTGATTACCGTGTCCGGGAAGGTCGGTCTACTATGAAATGCCGCCTATGTTGGATTCCTTCTCCAGGCTTGTTTCACACGACATCTGTGTGCATGCTACCTGTTTTAATTTCAATTTTCATTTTTTGTTTTATTTCCAGGAAGCAAAACAGGTTTTAGGAACATAAGTGCTGTCAGACTTAAAATCACATTTTTTCATTAGTTCATGAAAATTTTGGGGGGACTTCTGTATTACTGTTGTCTTTGGAAGTCATGATGTACCTTGATGCAACATTTGTCATGAAAGAGCTCTTCTTAACATAATGTGAAACCCTGTTCCAAATCAGATAGCAAACAGTGAAATTATCTTAGAACTGTGATTGTCATCCAACTGGAGAGAGGGGAGAATACAGTTGTTTTCTGATACCAATGCCAAGGATCACTTTTGAGCTTTGTCTCATGATGATTTAATATTCTGAAACAGTCATAAGAGCAGTACCCATTACAAGTTACCATGCATTGCATGGATAGAAAAGGCACACAGTTCGTGGCTTTCAGGTTCACACTGTGAAACTGAGACTTTTAAGTTCATCTTGGACTCTGGTCCTAAATGTTCTGCTAGTCCATTCTCAAGTTCCCATGTATCATTTTTTCCTCCAAATCTGTTCACAGATGGTATCTAATGTGTCTGAGACTGTTAGTTTTCGTAATATCAAAAAGAAAGCAAGAAAAAATGTCCTGATGAAATGCAGAATATCCAGATGTTTCTTTTAAATGGTTCACAATTACATTTATGAATTTCAAAAGATAAAGACCTGTGCTCCGTATTATTGAATTCCTGGTTTGAATTCCACCAGCAAATAAGGACAGTACTGCAATAAATAGAGAAAAGTTTTAGGTAGCAGTCAATATCTTTTGCATTCTATAATCGTAATATCCTCATCTCTTGTTGCAGCGACGAGATGACTTTTGCTACTTCTTAATGAAAATGCACCTTCATTTGGGATTCTTTGCTCAGCTTAAATCCATAATAATCCCATCTTTTTAAAAAAAACTTTCTGTTTTACCACTCTCCACAATGTGCACTCAGTCTCAGCTGTAACATTGCAGCCTTTCTGAATGGAGGCAATCTGTCAGTAAGAATGTATGTTCAGGAATTAAGTTAGAACACCAAGCCACCATCTGTTCTACACCAAAGAATGATTCTTGTTTACCTTTTTCTATTTTGTAAAATTTGAAGCAAGTAAATATAACTGGCATATTCCTACAGAAAGAGGGTGTGTTAATATTCATAAACATTTTCTAATATGAATTTACCATAAAGATTTTCTTTTCCAGTTAAATATATTGTGGCCATGAAAAAGAGGAAAACACTAGTATCCAAATAGAAGGATGTAAGTAAATTGTAGGAATACATCAGAGAATTATTTGATATGCTTCAAATTACCTCTTTAAAATAACACTGTCAAACTGCAAATAATCAAGGTTGAAGGGATTGAGATTAGGTTAAAAACTAAAGTATTACCGATAATACATTAGTCAGTTTTACTTTTTTAGTCACTTAGGTAATCTAAGTATGGTATCAGTGTTAATAGATTAAGCGAATTCAGCTAGCAAGTGGCTGTATACACTTGTCAGCTTTCTCAGGGTATTCAAGTGAAGCTGAAATCTGGGAATATTGCAGCTGTCTGACAAACAAAACCTTAATGATAGCTACGTTTTGGTAACCAGCAAGTTACCTAAGCAGCCTTCTTAAGTTTTCTAGGCAGGTGAAGGCTTTTTACAGTGGCAGTTTAAATATATACTATGTAAATATAACCAAGGTTGTGAAGAGGCTGATTATTTTGTAGAAAGCTTTGAAATAGTGCTGAACAGCTAATGCAACTGTTTTCTAGTTTCTTCTTTTTTAATTCTGGGAAAAGGGAGCCAAATTAACGTGTTTTTTTTATTAGCTGCTTTTATGATTCACTTCAGTTACATCTGTATCTTGTAAACTCAATCTATTCATGCTCCATGCATAGCAACGGATCAATAATATGCTAGGGGGTCTCTCCAGAGAGACACAATCCTTTGCAAGTCAGTAGGACTTTACATGGGCACAGAGTTCTTCGTTCATGGACATGAGTACAGCGTGACAGAGAATGCTTAGGGCGAATGCTGTGTTTCCAACGTACCACTGTTTGCAACTCAGTATGAAGTTAACTTACTCTTTCAACATGCATTGCATTTGTCACTATCACATGTGAATACAGTGCATGTAAAATAAGCGTCAGTTTATGAATTAAGATGACATCACTTTCCTCAAGTGAAAAAGCTATGCAATAGCTTGGGTGATTGCATAAATCTATCACATCAGATTGTGAGGCACACCTCACAACCTTGGCCAAGTTGCAGTGATAGTTTTCACAGAAAATTTACTTTTCCCTCAGTTCTTTTGTCATTAGAATCTGCACTGTTAACTCATTTTAACAGCCTCTGGTTTTATGAAATTCTTTTATAATTCTCTGTGTGCTGCTTTGTGGATCTTGTTATTGTGGAATCTTCATCCCAAATGGATTCAGTTGACATGGTTGCAGTTTCACTTACAATGTTGTTTTTCCAGCAGACAGTGTCCTCCTTACCCATTTTTAACACTTACTTCCTTGTATGTAAATATGGTAAGCTCACTATAACCAGGACCATAATGGTTTTAAAACTCTTCCCGTATCAAGTTAATGCTCGTTTGTCCTCAGTTCTGAATATTTAAACAGCATGGTGCTTGAATTTTTACAAAAAAAGTATTCAGAGCATATATTCTTCTAAAGATCTTGTCATTTTGTACAGAGAGCTGCTGACCATGAATAATTCTTTAAAATAAGGAATTCTGCCTTTGCAGCTGAAATGAGTTTTCACTCCTGGCAGGCTGATAACAGATTCACCAGATTTCTCAGACATCAATAAAACTATTTTTTAGATCAGAGAGTATCTGAAGACAATTTATCAAGCAATTTTAGAAAAATTAGAGGAAGAAATTGCTTGGGTAGCATGAATTGCTGTGCCACCTTTATGGGACAGGAGTTTCCTGTCTTGGAATCTACTAAGTGGTATTCAATGTATTCATTAAAAATAAGTACAGCAAAGCTTCTTTATAATACATTTTAGACTAAAACTAATGGGACAAAGATCAACATCTTTCTGATGTACAGTGAAAATAATCTTACTGATTTTAATGCATTTGATAACAAAAACTGTATGCTTAACATTTTAACAGCATTATTTAACTTTCTGTACTGTCTGTGTTAGTGTACTGTACACTATGCAGTTGTAGTTTTCCAAAGTCTTGATTATTATTAATAAAAAAAAACCAGATTGCTAAGAAACTTTTAAATAATGCTATTGTTAGTTTATACAATGTTATAGATGTTAGCCTGGGAGAGAAGCCCTTTTGTCGTAGCATGGGTGTGCCCTGTTCTAGGAAGTTCCAGTGATCAGGGTATATGTTGGACATAAGAAGACTGCTGTGTTATTATTCCCGGCCATCTCATCATCACAAGCCATCTGCTACGGTTATTTTTCCTACATACTGCTGAGAAAAAATAGTTCCTTAAATTTACAACCTATTGCTTACCCAAGGATTGATTGTTCTTTAGAAAGCGGCATATCTCACTAATCATCAGTATGTTTTGTAACCTCTGGAGCATAGCAGTAAAGAAGATGACTAAGCTTTTCTCTTCTGTGTCTTTCTTTGGGCTGAAGTACTGGGCTGAAGACACATATATTAAGACAAAATTCCATATGATAGTTATAAAAAGCTCACTATCAGTCAGAATTTGACAGGGTATCAAGTAGTACAAAAGCATTAACTAATCAGGAATCAGATAACCTCTACCGGCTGTTCTGAGATGCTCTGAATTGTTCGTATATTTAATTACTTTTACTTTTGTCAGGAGTTTGACTTTGAAAAGGTGTTCTAGTGTTAAATGAGATATGTAGACAAACAACATAAGGCATGATCTCTAAATTTATTTGGTACTCGTCAGTCTCAGTCCATTTCTGTATGGAACTGCAGCTCACGGTGTTAATGTCTCCACTTTTATCAATGTGATCTGAATAGAATTAGGTATGAGGTCAGTATAGTTTTTATATTCTTATTCTCTTCATCTAATCTTAAAGATATACACGAAAGAATTAAACACACTATTTTTTGCTCTACAGTTCTTCTCGTTGCTGCTTTTTTGAATCTACAAGCCGAAGAATTGGAAGACGTTAAATTTAGTTGAATCGTAAATAAACATCTTTTGCAGTCTGGCAAAATGGCTGATAGTCCAAACTGTGATTTGAAATCTCTGAGTCCACTTGAGCTGTTTGAAAGAGTAACTGAACAAGGAGAGAAAGTCAGAGCACTGAAAGCAGGAAAAGCACCAAAGGTATTTCCATTTCATGTTTTGAATCCCTCCTTTTTCAAGTTAGGTCTGTCTTTAAGAGCGCTGAAGAATGTGATTGTTCTGAGATCTATTTTGTATTGCAGTAAGAAAAAAGATTTCTCAAAAGATACATATGTCCATTTTGTGAACTGTGGACATACCTGGAGCAAGGTAGTCATTAGCAAGAGCAAAGTTATTACTCCTGAAGTAAGAACAGAGAGTCGTAGGTTTAGAAATCTGCTTCAGCCAGTTGCCTCAATTCATGATGGAGTCCAAGGTATTTGGTTTTTCAAGTGAAATTTGTATCACTTGTCTTCTGCTGTGGTTTTAGATTCTTTGTTAAAATCTCTTTCTCCTTGCATTATACGCATCAGCAAAAATGTCTTCCTGTAACTGTACTGACAGTCCCTGCTTAATCTCCCTTGAGTAATTTTGTAATTTGCCATTAATTTCAAACTCCCTGTTCTGTCCTCACTATGTTGGCAAAGAGAGCTCAGTTTTAATATGGGCTCTCCTAGTGTATTTTCTCTGGGAGTAAGCCTTGAAAGCTGGGGGTCAAATAAAGTGTTGATCTATGTATTGCTTGCATGAGATGTTGCAATAGCTTTGTATTAAAAAGGTCATAACAATGAAAGGTGTAAAGAACTTTTTGGTCTAGTTTGTCCTCAAGTCTGTCAATGAATTGTAATGAATAAATTATTTTAAAGTGAGCCACTAAAAGCATTGTAAAGTAAATTAGATAATAATTTATATTACGTTTATAGATCTTAGAAATTTGTGCTTAAAATATTAAGCTTGTTATATCTCTGAAAAGCAGGCAAGTGTTTTTTTGTTTGTTTTTTTTTCCTCAGGAAGAAATTGAAAAGTGCTTTAAATATCTTGGCAGTGGTGATGCTCTGAATTCTGCCAGTTGGGAAACGGTCACCTGCTATTTGCTTTTCTTTTACCTTTGGCAGTGGTGCTGCAAACATGTAAATAAAGGTTTAGAGTTTATGAATAATGCAATTCCAGTCAAAGCATGGATGCAGGATTTTGAAGGGTTGGGACATCAGTGTAATTGTGTATCTTAAGTCAAGTCAAAGTCAGAGAGCTTTTTTTTTTTTTTCCTTTATTCAGGATGAAATTGATGCAGCAGTGAGGATGCTATTGTCATTAAAACTGTCATATAAAACAACAACAGGGCAAGATTATCAGGCAGGCCTGCCTCCAAGAGATCTTGTATTAATAAACAATGGTACAACTAAAGAAGAGGACGAGGATTTTGTGGACCCCTGGACTGTGCAAACATCCAATGCTAAAGGCGTGGATTATGACAAACTCATAGGTATAACTCTTTCTTAACTGCTACTAAGAAATTTTTGTCAAGTGATCCTAATGACCACTAAACCAGCAAGGGATCATAACAAATCCTGATCAAAACCATCACAGATATAATTTAATTTATGTCTAATCTTAGCATTCACATGTCTAAAGAATTTGCTGTAGGAATTGAAAATGTCCCAGGCAGGGATCTCCTATGGAAGACTTTGCAAATAACTTTTCAGGTTAAGATAAAAGTTTTACTTATAGTTTGGTTTTTGGTATAAGAGCTGTTATTAGAATTATGTTAATGAAGACACTGTGACTGAGTATCTATATCTTCTGTAGCTGTGATGCAGAACAGCTAGAGCCTAGAGCATTCTGACCAGGCTGTAGGATTCTTCATGCCATCTCTCCACATCTGCCTTGACTTCTAAATTAGGGAGAACAGGGGTGATAAAATTAATGCATTAATTATAAGTGTAATGACTCGTCACAAGACACACTATCAAACAGCCAAGCATGGGCTGGGATTAAAAAGATGGAGTTTATTCAAAAAATGTGCATGTAATAGAAAGTATTTTAGATGGAGATGTTAAAAAACTTTGCAAGTTTTGTAATTTAAGAAATGAGTTTAGTTCATTTCCTTTTTTGTTTTACAGTCCACTTTTTATAGCTTGTCTGAGTCTCACACAGAAACAGATGAGAACTATTAATTAGTTTTTACTACTATTGCTTTTTTTCAACTATTGTCAATCTTCATATTTAGTACCTCAGGGAAAATTCTTTAGCAGTTGTACATTGCTGGTGTCTGCTTAGCAGCTTGTTTGTCACAATAGAGCATATACCCTTATGTGACCGTAGCCATATATTTGCTTTTGGGAGGTCAGTTGCTAGCATCAGCGTTCTTTTAATTCAGTGTGATGTTATTGTAAAATCGTGTGAAATGTATGTGCATACTGGCTTAGTCTGCAGAATAGGAGAAAGAAAATGTTGGAAAGGCAGAAGTGGGCAAAGAAAGAGATATGTTGGTGGAAGAGAAGGAAGAAAGATAACTGTTAGAATCTAGAAATGGACAAGATCTCTCATCATGTTGTTACTTGTGTAGGAGGTATGGAGAAAGTCTTTTGTTTTCTTTGGTGGGGGGAGATTCAAAGTCTTGTAGAAAGTGGGAAACGTACAATACTTCTGTTGGAACCATATCAAGGGCTTTCCAAGAATGACTAGCGTGACTTCACTGTAAATCAATTTTCTAAAGCCATGCTAATGCCTAACAGCAATGTCCTTTTTTCCAGTAACTGTTTGTGTATGTGTGTATATGCATGACCTTTTGATCTACCCTACAGTGGTGGGTTAGTCTGAAGGGGTTTTACTTATTTACAGCGGTAGCAGAATGGGGAATTTGGTGGATGAGTCAATTTGCTTGTTCTAAGTGATGTGTTGGAAATTTTTCAAAGAATACTAGCCTAGCCACTTCAGGGAGTGAAAAAGTTACTTCCTGTTATTGATAAACTTCCTCCTCTTCCTCCCTCTTTTAAAAATAATTATTATTATTATTATTATTGTCCAAAAACTTGACATCTCTCTCTTTAGCTCTTACGCTAAAGGAAATTTTTGTGCCACCTATAGTCTCTTTATTGACTAGTGGTACCCGAGAAAGTTGCCAGTGTGTGTTTACTCAAACATAGAATAAATGAAAGTGCCAAAAGCACTATGTAATTGAAAGGGATATTCTTCTCAAATGGTTGTCCTGGGCGTACACTTAAGTGTATGGTTACACAACAAAACAGCTTGAAGGCATTCTGGGAAGCAAGGTTCTGTTAGCTAAGTACTAGACATGAACATCCCTAGAGAATTTTTTTTGGTTTGACCATGAGCAAGGAGCAGAGGGATGAGTGAGAAAGAGCTTTGTAGGCTAACTATGCTGATACTTCAGTGAGCTGAATATTGCAAGTGATACAAAATGGTTGAATTTGGTGGGGATCTTTGGAGATCATCTAGTCAACCCCGCTACTCAAAGCAGAGTCAACTAGAGCAGGTTGCTCAGGATGTTGTCCAGTAAGATTTTTGTTATCTCCAAGGATGGAGATCCCATGACTTCCCTGGACAACCTGTTCCAATATTTGACCATGCGCACAATATGAGGGTTTTTCTTATGTTTAAATGGAATTTCCTTTATTTCAGATTGTGCACTGGGCATCACAGAAAAGTCTGGTGCGGTTTTCTTTACTCCCCTCTGCTTTCCCTAATCGGGTATTTATACACATTGATAAGATGCCTTCTCTTCCCAAGCTCAGCAATCCCAGCTCTCTCAACCTCTCCTTGTATGTCAGATGATCCGAGCCCTTCATCTTCATGACCCTTTACTGTATTCACTTTAGTATGTCCACGTCTTTCTTATACTGGAGCCCAGTACTGGACCTGATGCTCCAGATGAGTCTCATCAGTGCTGAGTAGAAGCAAGGATCACCTTCCCCAACGTTCTGCCAGCACTGTTCCTAATGCAGCTCATAAGGCTGTTGACCTTCCAGTGCCACAGAAGTGCATTGCTGGTTTATGTTCAATTCCTTGTCTACCAGGACCCTAGGACCCCAAGGTCCTTCTCTGCCAAGCTGCTTTACAGCCAGTTGGCCCCCTGCCTGTACCAGTGTACGGAGCTGTTCCTCCCCACATTCAGGACTTTGCACTCCCTTTTGTTAAACTTCATGAGATTCTTGTCAGCCCATTTCTCCAGCCTGCTGAGGTCCCTCTGAATGCCAACACAACCATCTGTGGTATCAGCTACCCCTCCCAGTATTGTTTCATCTGCAAACTTACTAAGCGTGTACTCTGTTCCATCATACACATCATTAATGAAGAGGTTGGCCCCAGTATCAGCCCCCGGGGTACACAAATAATGTTGGGATACAGCTGGACTTTGTGCTGCTGGTCACAACCCTTCGAGCTTGGCAGTTCAGTCAGTTTTAAATTCACCTTACTGACCACTTGTCTAGTCCAGTCTTCCAAAAGCCTTAGTAAAGTTGAGATAAACAATATCCACTGTTCTCGCCTCATCTACTAGGCTCGTCATATAATCATAGAAGGCTACTAAGTTGGTCTGGCACGATTTCCCATTCATAATTCCGTGCTGAGTGCTCTCAGTCACCCTAACGTCTTTAATAATGTTTGGGAATGGTTTCCAGGATCATTTGCTCCATCGCGTGCCCAGAGTGAAGTGAGGCTGGGTGGCCTGTTGTCTCACAGTTCCTTCTTCTTGCCCTTCTTCAAGGTAGCGGTGGCATTTGTTTTCTTCCAGCCCCCAGGAACATCTCCCGGCTGCCGTGACTGTTCAAAGATTATGGAGACTGGCCTGGTCAGTAAAGTTACTGTATAACAAATAGTAGGTTATTAGTTTTCTATATGCAAATATAACACGGCAATGGCAAAGAGGAAAAGTACACAATAAAATTTCAGCCAATGCAAATATGCTTTTGAAAATGACAGCTCTCAGGACTTCTTATGTACAGCGAGTTGAAAGCTGTCTTTTGGTAAAAGCTGCAACACTGGAGATCAAAAGCATGCTAGGAATTTTTTAAAAACTCATTAAGGAGTGGAGACTGTTCTTGTCAGAAGCTGTTTAGGAAGGCAGATTCATTGTGGATAGAGAGCCTAAATGTTTTGAACATCCGAGTAACAGGAAATAGGTAGGGAAAAATTATCCAATTTTTTAACAGGAAAGATGAAGACGGACAAAGAAAATGGAGCTGTGCAGTCTGTGAACGTCTAATAAAAGTATTTAGGCATTTCCAGTGAGGTGTTCTGTACATCAGAGAGCTTTTAATCACTTTCTATAACAGTACACAAGTATTTCTAGGGTGGCTAGCCTCAATTAGTCTAGGGCATTCTCGTGTTTTCTGTTTCTGTAAGATTACCCTCTTAGCAGTTGCAATTGTTCTGCTGAGTCAAACATTTTCTTGTTCATTTGATCTCCTTTTAGCATTCATTCAGATTATGATTACTTTGCCATTTTGTAATGCATTTTATTTGCTAGGAAGAAATTAATTCAGTAATTAAGGTTTGCTTGGGACAAGCAGATGCAATAATGCTCTGGAAACATACAGATTAAAGCAGTGGTTACTGAATCGTGTACCAGCATTTGTCTTTTTTAGTGATGTTTATTTTAATGGGTCAGTGAATGGGCCCAGTTCTTCCCTTGTATGATATCCTGCTTCATTCATCTGGAGTGAATAAACAGTTCTAAGCAGGAACTTGTTTCCCATTGGATAATGGTGCAGACACCAAGCTGAGTGGTGTGGTTGACATACCTGAGGGAGGGGATGCCACCCAGAGAGACCTAGACAGGCTCGAGAAGTGGGCCCATGTGAACCTCATGAGGTTCAACAGGGCCAAGTGCAGGTTCCTGCACCTGGTTCAGGGCAACCCCCAGTATCAATACAGGCTGGGGGATGAAGGGGTGGAGAGCAGCCCTGCCAAGAAGGACCTGGGGCTAATGGTGGATGAGAAGCTGGACATGAGCTGGCAATGTGTGCTAGCAGCCCAGAAAGCCAACCGTATCCTGGGCTGCATCAAAAGCAGTGTGGCCATCATTCTGGCCACATCATCATCTGGATTCTGCCTCTCTACTCCACTCTGGTGAGACCCCACCTGGAGTACTGCATCCAGCTCTGGGGATCCCAACATAAGAAGGACATGGACCTGTTGGAGTGGGTCCAGAGGAGGGCCACGAAGATGATCAGAGGGCTGGAGCACCTTTCCTACAAAGACAGGCTCAGAGAGTTCAGGTTGTTCAGCCTGGAGAAGAGAAGGCTCCAGGGGAGACCTTCTTGCAGTCTTCCAGTACCTAAAGGGGGCCTGCAGGAAAGATGGGGATAAACTTTTTAGCAGGGCCTGTTGCAACAGGACAAGGGCTAACGGCATTAAACTCAGAGGGAAGATTTAGACTAGGTATAAGGAAGAAATTTTTTACAATGAGGTGTTGAAACACTGGTACAGGTTGCCCAGAGAGATGGTAGATGCCCCATCCCTGGAAACATTCAAGGTCAGGTTGGACAGGGCTTTGAGCAACCTGATCTACTTGAAGATGTCCCTGCTTATTGCTGGGGGGGTTGGACTAGATGACCTTTAAATGTCCCTTCCAACCCAAACTATTTTATGATTCTATGATTATATATAATTAATAGCGCAAAGTGTCTGAATGTTGAACAGAGCAGAATAGTAGCAAAGAGTAGATTCTTGTCTAGATTTTTTCTATCAAGACCAAATCATGGAGCACTGACCTGCTTATTAGGGTCCAAGAATCAGGATTGGAGTATAGGAAGCTTTGCTGAAGAAATAAGACTTCCCCACTTTAGTTTTATTTGGAGTAGGAAAAAATACTGCTATTTTACTCTGTTCAAAAACTTTTTTGAATGAAATGACTGCATCTGAAAATGTTGCTTTATTAATCAGCTGATTTCCTAAACCAAGTAATAAGTCTTACTTGATTGCTGTGAAAAGTACTATGCACTACCTTTTCAAGCCTCTTGAGGGGAGCAGTGTCTGTAATCATACTCGTATAAAAGAAGAACTAAGTTTGCAGAAGAGTATTTGGGGTTGGAAAGTGAAAAACCATGTGATCTGAGTGCAGAAAATTTAGACGTCAAGAGAGGAGCATTCTGAACCTCGCAGCTGTTTTTATCCTGTGGCTTATAGAGGCCAGGTTGTTGACCTGAATATGTTTCTTTGGGATATGTTTTGTTCTGAATATCAATACTACTGCTATAAGGAGACTGCAGTTATAGTCAGCCATGGATGGAACAATACTACAGACTGTGCATAGAGCGGGTCTCCTAGCATAGAGTTAGTATCAGAGGTGATTGCTGGGACTCCAGACAAGAAGCAGGAAAATCTAGTCATTTTACATTTTACCAGAGATGTGGAGAAAGAAGTGTCCTTTTTAATCTAGGCTGCATCGGTATGTTCTTGTTAATCTAAGATCAGGTTGTAGCTATGCTATGCTTATTGTGGTTTGTTGTTTGGTTTTTTTTTTGACATTTTATGATTATAGTTCGGTTTGGCAGCAGTAAAATTGACACTGATCTGATCAATCGAATAGAAAGAGCTATTGGGCAAAAACCTCACCGTTTTCTGCGTAGAGGAATCTTTTTTTCTCACAGGTGAGTTTTTCTTGTTTTAAAATTCACAAAAGTCCTATTAGGTAGACTTTCTGCGAGCATTATTGGGAGAAACGTATGACTAGCAAAAGACCATGTTCTTTTATACCAAGGTAAGCCAACTGTATCATTTGAAATAAGCAACTACTGCAGGTTTCCCCCGGCAACATTTGAAACCCTTGGTTGCATCAGTTTCTGATGCATCCTCACTAATCCCAAATTGAAGAAATGTACACAGAATCTTTGCTTTGTACAGGTTCTGTTTAGACTCTACGTTAGCAGCCAGACAAAGCAATTTGCCTAGCAGAGAGCTTCAGGGCCCATATGGTGTCACTGCTGATTTCAGCAAGGGTCCACGTGGCCTGTGGACCTATGCATCTGTATTGTTACATAAAAAAGTCTCAGGCAATAATCTTAAGCACCAGCCTGCCTGTCATCTACACTGTTTAATTGTTAACATGCATGGGCTTTTGGACTATGGCAGCTAGCATGTTTCAGATAAGTGCCTGAGCATGATTCAGGGCATACCCTCCACCAAGAGACTGTTCCAAGATGGTTGTGTGAACCTGTTTGGGAAATGATTTGCAGCTCTGTTTTACTGGGCCTTAGAAATTATTAAGTAATTTCAAAAGTTGCACATTTTTTAAATTTAATTTAAATATTAAATTTTAAAGTTTTTTTTATTTATTTTTTCTTTGAGGTTATTTCATGAAGACCGAAGGAGACACTTTTAAATTAGAAAAATGAACAAACAAAACCTTTTTATTCCTAGGACACTTAACATATTATATTTTATTTATATATGGCTTTAAAAACACTAATATTTTGAATAGAAGCTTTTTGCTGTAGATGTTTCTTCCTACAGAGTTGCATCATGTTTTCTCTGTTTTATCTTTAGAGATATGGACCAAATCCTTGATGCTTATGAAAATAAGAAGTCCTTTTACCTTTATACAGGCAGAGGGCCATCCTCTCAGGCGATGCATGTTGGTCATCTTATCCCATTTATATTCACAAAGTAAGTTATTTCTACCATTTGTATTAATCAAAACATTTTTTTTCTAAGGGAATGTTGAGCCTGGTTTATGGAACTGCCAGAGTGATACATTGCAAGGAGTTCTATTTGTGAGGTGAATATTAAAGAACTTAATGGAATCCTACCTTTTCACTAAAATGATCATAATTCTTGCATCACCACAAAGCCCTCTTCTTTGCACCCTTAGCCCTGTGGGACTCCTTAGAATTTTTGTACTTCTTAAAAACAAGTTTGCGATGAGACTCAGTAATGTTACTCTATAATGCAGTGCCTGCAGCAGCAGGGTAAAGAGACGTTGGACTCAAAAAGCTAAAAGTCTCCTTGAATTCTGCTTCGATTGCACATTGTGACCACTGTCATATGTACAGGAAACAATAAGTGTGCGTCTTTTTTTCCAGGTAAATCGTCATTATAATCTGTATAAAATGTTTATTCTGTTCACATAACTGCATATGCATACAAAGAAAAGAGAAGCAGACTTCTTTGTATACTTTTGTTTGAATGTATAAAAATATTTTAGCTGCATGACTTATGTCTTCATTTTAACTTACTTCGAGATAAAATCTTTCTGCTTCTATTAGGTGGCTGCAAGAAGTATTTGACGTTCCCTTAGTTATACAGTTAACTGATGATGAGAAATACCTTTGGAAGGACCTGACAACTGAGAAGGCATATGAGTATGCTAGAGAAAATGCAAAAGACATCATTGCATGTGGTTTTGACATCAATAAAACCTTTATATTTTCTGATTTAGACTATTTGGGGTAAGTATAAATTTCTTTAGGGCATTGTAATGAATAAAAAGTGTCTGTATTTTCCCTCCAGCTTTGACAGCCAGCAGTGTTTTATTAAATGTATCTGAATTTGAGAGCTTCAAGAGAGGTTTTACAACATTTAAAATAGAAACTCAGTAATTTTTATGTTGTCTAACATCTTACATATATACTGTTGTCATTCTTCTGTATAACATATGAACAAGTACTTGTGTGAGCAGTGCTTAAATTTAAATTATGAAAAATGTATTCAACCAGCTAAATTCTAAAAATACCTAAACCACCAAGAAATCTCCAGATTGATTTGTTGAAGATGGTATCAAAACCTTTGAGATGTGTTTACACTTTATCTTCATTAACGAAAGGCATTTCAGCAGCTTGTTGTAGTTAATTAATTTAATAATACAGCATGAAAGATTATTGTTTGAACTTTGAGTAAAGTTTTAAAAAGAAAGATTTAAGAAGAAGAAGAAGCTGCTACTGGAACTACCTTCTCAGAAGCAAGAGGTTTTATGGCAGAGTTCAGAACTGAAGTTGTGTGTTTTGTTTTTCCATGTGGGGTGATAAGCTTTTTTAATGACTTGGGTGAGAGAATATATGTTTTAGAGACAAACTGTATAACATACAGCCCCCAGAATGCAGAGCCTACAAAGCAGTTTTTCCTTCTTTCACTTCCATGACTTTCCTGCCTTAAAAAAGTTGCATTAACACGTATCTGCCCTGTAGCTGTATGAGGGCAAAAAAGGAATAAGTTGCTGAGCTATTTTTGCTTTGGAAATGCTGCTGCTGTATTTGGTGCCAGAGAAAGTCCAACCAGGGAACCTAGCCTGTAGAAAATGAGAATTTGGAGGATTGGAGCTACCATTTCTTTGGTGAACTGCGGTATCCTGTGTGGGATACACACTGGGGATACCAAGCATCACAGAAGACATGATCCATTCAGGTTACCTGAGCTCACAGAGAAGCATAAGGATAAGTAAACTTCAGGCTTCGTGAGGCATTTTTACACCATTTCCAAATCAAAACATTTCTGGGTTTCTACAGTTAATTGTGACGGAAAATGTTTGCAGTAAATGTTTGGTGGAGCAAAGAATAAATTAAACTTCCAAGGCATAAAATTCTTGTTTGTAAATAATTCTCTATCATCTGAATGGGCCACAAAAAGACCAAAACAGTGAGATTTAATCCTGCAGGGTTTTTGATAGTCTCAGCTTTTGGAGTGAAAGTTTCTACTAACGCTTTTCTGCTCCTAACTTCTCTTTTTATTTTGCTGCTTCCTTTTTCACAGGACAAGTACCGGCTTCTACAGAAACATCGTCAAAGTTCAGAAGCATGTCACATTTAACCAAGTGAAAGGAATCTTTGGCTTTACAGACAGCGATTGCATTGGTAGGAAGTAGTATGAGTTACTAAAGTGATGCTTGCTTTCACTTTCTGTGGCACTATTTAAGTAATTATTTAAAGAGATTAGTATCTGCCACTCGAATAGGAAGAGCAAGAAGATCCATGTTTCTAGGCTGATTGTGGTGTTATTGCGATTCCTTCAGTATAGAAAACACTTTACAGTGGAATTTCTAGCATGGTATCTGCTGGTTTTGGCCTTAGTAACAGCAAAGTGTGAAACACCAAGGTTGAAGTGCCCAGGATATGGAAATTTTTTAAATTTTTTTTTTGTAATATAGTGATTGGAGCTATAGTTAATTATGCCTCCTATAAATTTCCATGCAAAAATTATGTAGAAGCTTTTCTCTTCAGAAACAGTTATATTAATACTCACACACATACATATATGAGAAAGTTGAGAGGTACTTAAAAGCCTAATTATAAAGGTGCTGGGTAACCGTCTTCTGTTTACTTCACTGCGATTGCAGATTTCTACTGTAAAAAAAGATTCTGTGTCAAAGACGGCATTAAAACCTTGGTGTTCCTGAGCACTAGCATCATTCTTTGACCAGTAATTGGGCCAGTGACAGCTTTTCAGCCTTCACTGTAAAGGAGGAACAGATTCCCACTTCTGTCTTAACAGTGCTCTAATAAAAGTTGGTATTGTGATAACGAATTCATTACGTTTGGAAAAATCTGCTACTTCCTTTCTGTTCTGAGAGGATTTTGATCTGGGTAACAGATCGGTCACTATGTGATTAAAAAAGAAAACTAGGCACATCTGAGATGCTTCACAAGTACAGCATACATATAGCAATCATTCTAAGATCTTAGAGGGGAACTTTGCCTGGTAAGTACGTCTGTAGTCATTCTCTAACAAAGAGAAAAAAACAAGCAGCTCAGAGTGATCATATAGTCAATTATATTTCTGAGAAGGGTAGATAGTTCAATGATGAACTGATGAACCTTTTCCAGAACCTTTGTGATCACAGCCTGCCTTTTTTCATTAGTTTCTATGTTAGTTGAAGGTTTTTTGACATCATAGAAGGTAAAGATGGAAAAGTTTTCTCAGACAAAGCAACACTGCTTGATAAAGATAGATGTTGGTCTTCAAATCAGCATCTGAGTGATTCAGTTGTGCATTTTATATATTTCAAAAGTTTCTCTCTATTTATCATTCCTTATATTGGCTTCTCAGCTTTTCCAAACGTTGTTTTCTAGGAAAGATCAGCTTTCCTGCTATTCAAGCTGCTCCGTCCTTCAGTTCATCGTTTCCACAGATCTTCAATGGCAAGGAGAACATTCAGTGTCTTATCCCGTGTGCTATCGATCAGGTAAGAAAATCATATTATTTTATTTGGTTTTCATGGATTCGTTTTTGTAATATACCATTCAAGCTTCATGGTGGTATATCGAAACATCTGTAAAACATTCCTGCAAGCACCTTTCTTGGGCAGAAGCTGGAAGAGACAAAAGGGTGTTGGCACTGTCCTGACAAAGATGAAGGCCTAACCTGACAATTACGTGTTCGTGCATTACTCATTCTTGCCAGTCTTGGATCTGTCTTGATCTCAACCCAGTTCACAGTGAGCTAGCACCTATGAAAGCAAAGGCAGTAAAATCTATGCAAAAGTATCGTGATATGGGGATAGGAAGAAACTTTTGGCCATCTCCATGGTAACTAGGGCAAGATGGAATGTGCTTAACTTGCAGCACAGGAGATTTACATTGAACCATAGGGAAAAACCTTCTACCAGTAAGAATAAAGAAGCATTGAAACAGTTTGCCAGAAAGGCTGCAGAACCTTAGTAATTCAGATCCATATAGAGAGGATGGAAGAACATCGGCTACAAATGACACTGGTAGCGTCATTACTTTAAATAAGTATTGTTTCTAGGAATCAAATTCTGCACTGTCTGAATCTTTAGTTATTCTAGTCACAGGGACAGTCACTGGAACATGATGTAATTACATTCATCAGCCACCATATTATGTTGTAATATTATTGCAGTTGGTTTAAGTCAGATCAGCAGCACAGCACTGCCAGCTTGATCACTGATTTAATTCAGATTCTGTGCTGGTTGTTAAATGCTTTGGGAAGAGCATCCATCTCCATCTGCATCCATCTCCAGGCCTACTAAGCATAGTTTTCACAACTATTTGAAATCTTTGTAAATATGCCTATTAATGGATGGAATTGGAGTGTACAGCAAAACTATGGAAATAAAAAAAGGGATTTTGTTTGTTCCCTTGGACAAACTGTACTGGAAGTAGGTTCTGGAACACTTTGTGGTTTGTTTGGGGGTTTTTTTCTGTGTTTTTTTTTTCTTCATTGAGACTACCTGTTAAGGCATGAACTATTCAGCAGTAGTTAGCTTTTAAATCACATTTTTCAACTTTATTCTGTGCTTTTATTGATGGTTGTTCTAGGATCCTTATTTTAGAATGACCCGAGATGTAGCACCTCGAATCGGACAGCCTAAACCAGCCTTACTGCACTCGGTCTTCTTCCCAGCCCTGCAAGGAGCACAGACAAAAATGAGTGCTAGTGACCCAAACTCCTCCATCTTCCTCACTGATACACCCAAACAAATCAAGACAAAGGTAAGGACCTGCAAAACTTGAGAGCACAAAGCTTTATAACAGAGAGCAGTGGTCCTCATGGTTACAACGGCAATTTTTCAATGTTTTCTTTGAACATATCTGCATCCTTTTTTCCATACATTTCATTGCAAAGTATCTTAAGGAATTGATCAAGTTATGCAAATTTATCAAATATAATCTTTTGCCTTGCCAACTTGTCTAACAGTACAAGCATTAGCTAGAATAATGTACAAAACATTGCGTTCGTTTGTCTGCTGTCTGCAGAGTAGTGGTGTAGGAATAAAAGCTGTGGAGGCTCATGCTCTAAAAATAAATATTATGTTGCCATAGTTCTGAAATCTGGCAGTCCATGATGTAAATCAATTAAACAGCTCTTTCTCTTGACTGTCACTCCATGCTGGGAGCACCAAGCATTGCAGTTTTGGTTACAACCCAGGTCAGGCTTTTCCTCTTGCTAGGGGATCTGCTGCTGCCATGCACTCCTCCCTCCAATCCACAAATAAGTATTATGTTGAATTTCACCTAAGTTTTAGAAGGGTTATTTTCTCCTATCTGAGTATATTCCTAATGCCCCTTATAGCTCAAAGGAAAAGCCCTCTTACTCAGTGTGAGATGATTTAGTTTGGCAAAAGTTCACCTGTGTTCTGATATTTAAAAAAAAAATAAAAATCATTCTTCGGAACAGGATTTATAGGCATGATAACCAGACATGAAACAAGTATCTGTCAAAACAAGGAAAAAGATGTATGTGTTGTTTCTGCTGGGTGGTCTTAGATTAATTCCCTTATGTTCTGAAGAATTTGAATTCTTCATGTGCTTGAATTATAATAATTACGGTTTACTTGCACAGTTACACAGTTGCTTTTTTAAAAAAGCCTGTAATTTCAGAATAGAAGATACATGATTAGTGGTAATACTGGTAATAGTCTTCCATTTTTTCCTGGCAAGTAGCTAGTAATCTGCAAAGAGATCAAAAAAGCCTTATGTCTGATTAATAAGTCCTATTTCTGCTATCCTTGAACTAGTTGGAAAAATAACAAAATAATTCTAGCTACTTGGAAAATAAAAGTTATAAAGAGAAAACTGTGAACATAATATAAAGTATTGAGTAATGGAGGACAAACAGATTTATTTCAGCTTCTGAATCCCATCAGAAAGTAGTCTTTATGGAAATAGAGCTTCAGTGAAAGACCAAATATTGTTATAGCCAATAAATAAAAAATTAGAGGAGGAAAGGTGACTTCTGGTGGTGGATGAAGGTTAACAAGAGAGTGCCACTGCTGCACAGAAGAAAATTACTTCTGGTGATGGATGAAGGTTAACGAGACAGTGCCGCTGCTGCACAAAAAAAAATTACTGCTTACAGCATTTTTCAGATCACTAGTACGTTGCTCAGTAAGGAGGTTCAAAACTTACAGGTAATAGAAGATGAAAAAGTACTAGATACTGGGAAAGGCTAAGAAGCTTCTGGGAAATCCAAGGAGGTGAATGGCAACATTATAATAAACTATTCTTATTACACCTATCAGCACCAAATTACAACTCAATTATTTACTTGTTTTCCTAGAAACTGTTATTTAGATTCTAAGCCTACTAATTCAGGGAAAATATCAGTGCATTGCTATAGATAAATCATTGAAACCCTCAGTCATAGAATCATAGAATTGTCTAGGTGCCAGAATATGTGAAAAATAAATTTGAGATTAATGTAGGAAACATCTTGTATAAAACAGTAATGTGCCTTCAACTGGCACATTGTATTTAATCCCTCTCACCTTAGTAAGAAGACAAACTGTAGGAATAAGGGACAAAAAAAAAATTCATACAAAGACTTTCAAAATCTAGTAAGGAGACAGTTGAGGGGAAATGCAAAACAATATGTAAAAACTTAGTTTTGCAGATACTGAGACAGCTATTCAGACTGTCCTACAATGTAAGAATAGATGTAATGTGACAGATGGCAGTTTATCTTCTTAAGATATTCATCAGTGCATCATTTTAGTATGTAATTCGTTGCCACAAGATTTCATCTGTAACATCATGGTTGCAAAGATTCAAAAAAGCACTAGACAGTCATACAGATAATAAGAATTTTCCAACATTGTAAAAATATAGCAGTTCCTAGATACCAGAACTAAAAAAAAAAGTCTGCTTCATATTGTCTCTTGGCTGGTTGATGATGATATCTGAAAAGATATAAGAGCCAAATGAAAGCTCAGTTTATGGTTGAGAAACACTTCTTTTCCTCTTCCTGGTAATTTATTTACTTTGAATTTGTAGGAAGGTTAGCATCCTCTGAGAATTCTACACATGTAAATTTTTAAAACAGGTCGGTGGCTTCTGAATTTACTGGGAATGGGATTAGCAGGTAGATCTATTCAGCAGTGCAGTTCATCTCCCCGCAGGATGCTGTGCTTAAAAAGAGGAGGGGGGCAGACTCATTATGTATTCCATTTTTAGACTGAACAACCAGGCATTTGTCTAATTTTAGCCATTCTATCCAGTTTTGCAATCTTTAAGTCTAGTTTCTCTTCCTTTCCTTTTCCCTGAAAAGAGGAAGAGACTAGGTTCTCTAGAATTTCTTCAAAATTATCCATGCCTTCATCATATCTTTCAAAATTAATTTCTAGATGGAGTGAATATCTTATTTTTTTCTTACATGAAGTACATTTCCTGTAAGCACAAATTCTATCCAACAGACAACAGCTTCAGCAAAAGGGACTTGAACCTTTTTTGATTGAATCTTGGGTGGATTATTTTTAAATTTTGCTTCATTTTTGGTCTGGTTATGCAGTCTCAGGAGTATGTGTATAGTCATTTTTTCCTACTGGCTTCTAAGGACCTCTTTTTGCCTCCCTGCTTCAGTCCTGAGGCTCTGCATTAACTTGCCCCACTCGCTCTTTAGCTAGTCCTTAATATAGAATTTGGAGCGTTGTGATACACCTCTGTTTACAATGTAGTAATCCAGAATTTAGTAGACATTATACCATAAAATCATTATGTTGTTTCAGATTAACAAGCATGCCTTCTCAGGAGGCAGAGATACCATTGAAGAGCACAGAAAGTACGGAGGTAACTGTGATGTTGACGTGTCTTTTATGTACCTGACTTTCTTCCTAGAAGATGATGACAGGCTTGAACACCTGAAGCAGGTAAGTAGCTGAGTTGAAGATAATTCCTTACTGTGAGGACAAACCTGTAACGAAGTCCTCCTATGAACCTTCTCCAGGAATGTGTGGTGTTATTCTTGCATTCTCCATCCCTTCTCCAGGAGTGTGTGTTGTTATTCTTACATTCTCCATCCCTTACAAGTTTCAATATTAAGACTTCTGTATTTGTTGCCATGTTGTCCTTTCTCACAGGTCATTCTGTATATAATAATAATTTCCCTAGTATTTTCCTAAGGATCTCCAACACCATAGAACAGTATCTTTTCAAATCAGTCCACCTGAAGATTAGTGGTGTTTTTAATTGTATAATACACTCTGCCTGTTCCCTATGTGCAAGGTACCTAAATGCTCTGCAAAACTGCAAAAGCTTTTGTCAAAAGCTTGCTGTTTTTTTTTTCTTATTGTCACGAGAAATGTAATACCTATGAGGAACTGATTCACTGATCCCAAGCAAAAACTGCTTCATGTAAGTTGTGTTTTCCTTAAGCCTATGTGGCAGACTTCTGTCCCTGGGGGTGGCAGCGTGACATTTCACTTCCTTCAATATCTGACCATCATCAATACTAGGCGGTATGTGGTCTTTGGAAGGCAGTGTCTGTATTTGATAGTACCTGCGCCACACTGGTTTATCAGCTTTCCCCTGCGGGGAACAGCTGCAACCTCTTCTCCAACCTTCTACTCTTTCCCACCAAGAGCCGGGTTGGATAGGTACTAATCCCCATGCGCACTGTGAATTACCAACTGTGAATATGACTACTAGTGTGAGCACAGATTTTGAATGTCTTTGCTATGAAAAGAACGCTTTAATCACATCAAATCTCTTACCCAAACAAATGCAATGAGAGAAAAATATGAAAATTTGTACCTCTTATTGAAAAAAAACAGGAAAAAACAGGGTGACTGTTTATTTGAACTGGGGTTCTGGGGAGAAAAATCTGCAGTTCCCTGCAAATAACTACAGGATTTCCCAGTTAAATTCTTGTGAATGTAGCTTATATAGTCCCTGTAAATTGTCACATATGAAATTGCCCAGCTGCCTCAATCTTTTAGGAGGCAAGAAGCAATTTTGGAAGTTACATTTTCAGAGTGATACCACATGATCTTCTAAGGCATGTGCTGATTTTTTAAGACATCCGAATCTGTGTTTGCTAGGGCCAGGCTTTGAAAGAAATGCTCATCACTGAGTCTTTTTCCATATAGCAACATATTTAGCAATCAACACTTTCTTGACAGGCATACACAAGTGGGGAATTGCTCACGGGGGAGCTGAAGAAGGTTCTTATTGAAACATTGCAGCCCTTGATAGCAGCTCATCAAGAGAGACGGAAGCAGGTTACAGATGAAATAGTGAAGCAATTCATGACTCCACGGAAGCTAGCTTTTGAGTTTTGAAGAAATATGTATGTAACTTACCACTTGATAAACCAAAACTGAGTAATTGTTGTCTTCTGTTGTATGTTATCACTCCCTAATTATGTACAGCCTGCACTCGGAGCTTTATAAATACTGCTTTTAATGAGTTAATTACAATGAATGTCAGAGTACAGGAGAAGTTTAAAATAGGACCCGTATCTATTTAAAATCAGAATATACAAGGCAGAATTGCCCGGTCTTGCAGAAAAGCATGTCTGTCCGCACAACACTGTATTTTATTGTATTTCATGTTGAAAATATAAATAAAATTTCCATTTTGATGATAAAGCCTAACTTGTAAATTGTTTTAGGTGTGTTGGTAAGAGGTCATACCTCAAACTAACAACGAGCTCCTCCTTTTTTTTTGTCCGGTGTACCTTGGTTTACTAGACTGCATTTCCTTTTGGGCTACTGGGAACATGCTTTGCACAAAAAGATAGGGAATGTTACAAAGTAGATTGCACAGTGCCTCAGGCCTGGGATCAACACAGGAAGAATGGAGATCTGTGAGCTGAACACGGGAGAAAGAGTATCAGGCTACTTTTGCTATCATCTTCCTCTTTGACCTGGGGCAAGTCGCAGAAATCTCACTGCACTTTTGTTGCCGCTGGTCTGACTGCCTCTGGACAGAGGAGATTATCACAAGGTTATAAAGTTTCTTCGTATTCTCAGGTGGAAGATAGTATAGAAATGCAAATTTTAGTTTCTAGTTGTAAAATGTTAAATCATGCTGTGAAAATGAAGTCACTCACTGCTGGACGCAAGGATAGTCTGTTCTGTTTTACTGCACTAAGTCATTTAAACTAGGGGTACTTATTTTAAGATGTATTCCAGTGAGAAAATATACGTTACTAAAATACCTCATGTAATATGTAATTATCTCCTTTCTTAAAAAGAACGTCAGTGTCCCTGCTATGATTTATGGAAGAAAAATTCAAATTATTAGCTAATTTGTTTTAATGTGTACAGTGCTGAATGCAAACTGTTGGATCTGTCTTGTATTTATACAGAATAGAAAGTTGCTAGCCCAGATATAGTCTTATCTACCACAAATAAAAATACCTTTGATGATAACACGAGTGGGTATTGATGTGTGGTATTTGCAAATCATTTAAAAATATAGAGAAGGCACTTGAATGAGGTGTGAAAGATTTAAACTTTAACAGGTCTTGTACTGTGGGGCCTAGTGGACATGTATAGACTGTAGCATTCTTTAAAAAAGAAAAATTAAAAATCAAAAGAGCACTCTCTTAATTTGAGTGTAAAACTTTGAAGTTAGCTGATTACACTTGGGTTGAGGGAGAAGTTTCAAGGGTGAGACTTCTCACTGACTTCAGTAGGACTTGGATCAGCCTGTTAGGACATGAGAACGTGCTGAGCTGTTGGTGCCGCAGCCTTCCCACCAGCAGCAGTTCTGTAACACAGCGCACACGTCCTCTCCAGCGGTGGCTTTGCCTTTCTGAGCTGGAAATGCCGGTGTGCCGGGTTGTGTAGAAGTGCCCCTGTTAGTTTATGTTTGTGCAAGGAACCAAGGAAAGACTGAAATGCAAGGCAAGTTTAGTCCTATTGCACGCATTTCAAACTTGTGCTGCAAACAGCAATGCTTAGCTTTTCTCTTTTTCTTTACAGTTTATGTGAGCTGGCATCACTAATCTAATGCCATTGACTTTAACATATTAATGTTTGCCAGCGACTGTCTTTCTATAACCCACAGACATAGTATCTCAGTGCTAACAAGTGTTTAACAATCAGTAGAAGGGGTTTGGGTTTGGTTTGGTTTGTTTTTTAAAAAGTGGTGGAGCAATTCTTAGAAAAGTAAAATAGCTTCTTAAATCCAGTAGGAAGTAAACTAATTCTTGGTTACGGTAGACTTTAGTGATGACTTTCCTGTTCTTGCAGTCCAGTCTTTGTCATCTTTAAGCTATGCATAAAAGATAAGACTTACATTGACTTTTAAAGGGCTTCTCAAACTCATAGTGCAAATTTCTTCTTTAAAATATTATATGCAGATCTCTCCTGCAAGATTTATTTCATTTATTCAAGAAAGGGAAATAAGCTGTAGGAGAAACAGTAGTGTGTTCTATTCCAACTAAGCATATGGATTATTTTTATAATTCAGCAATTAAAATCTGTTTTGAAATTTCTAGAAAGGAAAGTGATAGCAAAATTATTTAGTATTTGTTTACTGAGCAAGCACCTTACTCAAGTACTCTGTTGGATTCTTAAGAACATGCTTCTGAAGTGGCAGAGTTTCTCAGAAGAGTCTTGGCAAATTCCTAAATCTGTTGTAATTACAATTCATGTCCCAGAGGTATTTAAAAGTCAAGACAAAGCAGTCTTCAAAAGCATGCGTGAAATGTCTAAGAATGTTATCCAGCAATGTTCATTACATTTTCCTCAATTTGTTTGTATTTTGTTCATCTCATTGTAATAAAAATGTAGATAAAAGTATGTATCAAACTTCTTTGATTCTACTCCTTTTTTTTTAATTTTTAAAAGGCTTAATTTACAGTTACTCTATTTTTGACCTCTCTTCCTTCCCTTTTAGGTGTTAATTTAGTCATCTGGTAGAGCTGCTGCTTGTTTTGATGTCCAGTGCCTTTCAAGTAGTGAATTAGGGTGCATTGTAACCCCCTCTATCCAGTCCTACCAGGTGGACTTCAGATTGCTCCCGGAGCAAGCTTACAAGGGTCAGTTTTCCAAAGATTCACTGGTTGCCAGCAAGACTGGATGGTGCATTTCCCTGTGCCCAGCCACCAGCTCGGAAATAGTGGAAGGTCAATGTGACCCGTTTACAATGACATGTCAGTAGGTTTGGCGTGAAGACTGGTACTTAAGTGGCAATATGATACCCCACAATTGCTGTTGTCTGAAAAGCACAGATTCTGAATGCCTTCACATGGCTCTTCCCCAGTCACCGATGGCATGCTGGAACCTACTTGGGTATTCATAAACATTGTCAGGGAAAACAGGAACTGTCAGCAACATGAAAAAGTGAAATAGAATGTGCCTTCTAAAGAAAATTTTGGGGTTTTTTTCAAGGCCACCAACTTTGTTACTGAAAGAAATCATCTGTATCAGCACAGCAAATGTGGTGTCTTCGTTCTGTTAGCTGGCCGTCAGCTAGCTAATTTATCAGAATAAGTAGTTCTGGGATTATCAGAGTCACTGAAGGTCAAGGTAATACAAGGAAATCGGAAATTAAAGCAGTTAAGTTCTGAAATCCAGAAGCCAAAGACATAGCTTGGTATTCATGTAGTGAAGTACATAGTATGTACACTGTGTCATGTCATTAAACAAAAATCGGTTTGTATTTATGTCCCTGTGTTCGCAGTACTTACACAGTCACTTCCTGTACCTGTTGGTAGTTTGTACCCGTGTGAATTAGCCAGGAGTTCTTGCTCCGGGGCAGGTTATCACCCGTACGCTCTGTATATACTTTTTTCCAGTAAAGGCTTGTGAACAGGATGGATTGCAAAGCAGTTGCCTTCCTGAAACAAGCCGCCTGAAGATACAGCCGACCCCTGGTGTAGCATTTGTTCAGGCCCCACGAGAACCTGTTTTCATATGGTGCTGAATACCCTGAGGCTTACAGTTCTCAGCCCCTCGCACTGGCTTCCGCAGTTGTTCTCACTCGTTTTTACAATGCATCTGAAATTCCTTTTTCTTGAAACCAGCTGTATTTCATTTACACCCATGGGAGGAGACATTTTTAGTCATCCGAATGCATGAGCCTATTAGGAAAGCTGAGCTACTTTTCAAACCTTGGGCTGACCATGGCTGGTATCAACACTGCCTGACAATAAATGCTTGTTTAGTCTGATTTGCAGGCATTTTTTTACTGTCTCTGTTCAGAGGCTATTACAGCCTTAGAAGAAGGTTGGCTGAGAATAATACAGCATAAAGGAGTTTCGTTCCAGAAGACATCCCGGCAGAGCTGGGATAAATCACTGCCCGGCTGGGACAGCGCTCAGTCAAATGCATCCCTCGTAGAAAGAGGTGAGGGTAGCAGACTCTTAAGAGCCATTTTGAGAGGAATTCCAAATCCTGAGGACTTCATTAAATCATCAGTTGTAAAGGACTTCCTGACTAAAGGAAGTTTGGTGCTGATGCCCCAAGATGTCACCGGGGGTGGTAGGCTGCTGAGGCCATAAGCACTTGGGGAGAGAATCTGGTTCAGTGTTGGGTCTTTCATTTCACTCCCCTTTAAGGTGACATACTCTGCACCTACCTGGTCTTTCAACCCTGCTCTTGGATCAGCTGCAAGAGCTCGGTAGACTCGTGAGAGAAGAATTATTATGATTATTTGGTAGCATGGCTGTGAACATGTTTAAAAAAACAGTTGAAGGCTTAGATTTCAGGAGGACCGTTCTGGAGCTTTTTACTGGTCTCTGTCTGGAGTGGAAGAGGTCCCCTTTATTCTTTTCTAGTAACACCTGAAATTTTGAAACTTGTTGTTCTGCTACAAGACCCTTTTTTACATGTCCAGAGTAGCCGACAAGCCCTGTCTGCTGCAAAATTACTGTCAGTGTAGTCAAGGCTGTGCTATCAACTGGTGAAAGTGGCTGCGGACCAGAACGGCATCAGCCCTCAATAGGAGAACTCCTTTAAAAATATAGTCTTCCTCTTTCCCTCCAAAAAAGGCTCTTTCAGCAGAATCTGACAGGATTCAGCAGAATCCAGTCCGCTCCAGCTGTTATCATCCAGGGATTACAAGGCAGATGATAGAAAACATTTATGTTGCTCATGAGGCAGGATGAGCAAATTAAAGGATTTTTTGGTTTTAGGGGTTTTCCTTCTGAAGCAATAGTGTGGCTGTTGGGTTTTTTTTCAACTCACACATTGATGAAACTTCATACCTTTGTGAAAAAGAAATAATTGCTAAGAAAGTCAGAAAATCTTTCAAAGTGTACCTTTGACCAAAAAAAAATACCCTAAAACAAAAAACATTTGGCTCCTTCTAACAGCATAGTTTAAAGGCTGAAGAGTATGCGCTTTTTAAAAGTCGTAAATCTTCATTATACTCCACAGCTTCGCAGTTCTCCTTTAACTCGCCTAACCCCGCTAGTACACAGCAAAGAGGTTTTGTGTCTATTCTTACCCTCCTTCCAGAAGGAGAACAGATTGCCCCCGAAGCTGTGCCAAGCTCCGGAGAGCCGCGGCGCCGTCCTCGGATGCTGTAGGGCTCAGGGCTTGCACAGGGAGAAAATCACATGGCTTATGGGAACCCGTGCCTGGTTTCACTTTCAACAAGGCCATTAGGGCGATTACGTAAACACACTGTGTCTGCCACTCATTAAATAACGACAGGAAAAAAGCAAGGAGATTCATATTTCAGCTGCGATGTAATTGCAGAGGACCTGGGCAAAATTACAGCTGGGAAGGAAAAGTTGCAGCCTGAAGCACAAATGTGGAAGTTACTCAGTGAACGCGAAACAGGCATTACATGGAAAGGGCACACGCTGGATGGTGTTAAATCGTACACAGGTTTCCCCCAGCTCTTGCCTTGGTTGTGAAGATCATTTTCTGTGCCAGCAGAATCCAAAATTAACCCTTTACCAAAATCTCCGCACAGACTAAGTGGCTTTTTAGAACATAAATATTTGCAAATGTTTCAAGGGCCTAAGCAGCGGCTACAGTCTAAATAGACTAACAGATAAAAGGGAGGTTGTATACGAGTCCGAGACTCCCTGATGAGTTTGTAATCCTATAAGAACAAAACAAAGCCGTCAGTCATCCAGCTTCGTGCTGAAATGTCCGTGCTTCCTAGCTGGCCATCAAAGGACACGGCGTGCAGCAGTTGGTTGTGGATGTTGTGTTACAAAAAAACCCAAACTAAACAAAATACACCTCTGAACTGAGTGGCACAAGCTATTGTTTGTTTGTATAATGATCTGTAAATCTCAGGACAGCTTCATACGTTACAAACACCACCATGTTCACAGGAAAGGCACGAATGCAGTTTAAACCCAGTCCTTTGAAGAGCACTTTTGCACCCTCCTTCCTCACGCTTTCCCGAGCACAGTGGATGAGGCCTTTGTACTTGTGCTGGTCCGATTCATCTGTTTGCATCCGTGACTTGATGACATCCATGGGAGTCGCTAATCCCCAGGCCAGGACTCCAGCGAAACCGCCAGACAGCAGCACAACGAGGAAACCTGCGGGAGTGAAGGGAGGAGCAGTTAACGCGAGCCTCGCGCTGATGATCTGTGAACTGACTTGGTTAACGTTCATGTTTTTCAGCAGTTTTTTTGCGCAGCTCTTGCAGTTGTGAGTTTTCAGTCATCTCACACAAATTTCACAGCATACTCATTTTTGCATCCATCATACCGGCTCGTGCAGAGGCAGCATCTATTTTAACACCGCACCATGAGGTGAAGGAGCCTGAGAGCACCTACACCCTCTTCAGCTGGGTCTACTTGTTCTTATAATTCTCAGGAAGATGCTCTTTGCCGAATGTCACCTGTCTGGTCTTTTCTCAAAGTGGATAGCTGGTTTTTGGAGCCGAACCACAACCAGGAAAGTTGAGTGTCTTTACGTTCTGCACCTGAGCTTTATTTTCCAGCTCTGGACTGAACCTGATGGATCCTGTGAGGTTCACCCATGTTTCATTTCTAGTTACACATCCTATTTCTGCACCAAGAGGGTTTCATACCGGCATTCCAGGCACCATAAGCCCCCGTCCCGCAGGGAGAGGAGTGGCTGCTGAGGGACAGGGTGGTGTGGCCGAAGCCCTCGCTCGCAGGCTGCTGCCACCCGTGCCAGGAGGGCACAGATGGCGCCAGGAAGCAAACACACAGCAACGCCGCGCGAGGACCAGTTCTGGGTGAGGTTTTATAGGTAGTGGGTGATGTTTGCCGAGAGCCTGATTTCCCTCTTAGCGTGGTACTAAATAAGCCGCTTTTGCAGGTAATGCCAGATGCTTTCTGATTCCTACCTGGTTTATTTTTCCCAGCTGGTGTGAGCCAGTCGCACAGAGCAGAATAGGTAAGGAAATATATTGCAGAAGAAGCGCAATCCCTGCAGAGTAATGCAGAGCAGCCCTTGTAGAGACCCCCAAAACCTTCCTCCTTGGAGATCACCTTCAGACAGTGCAGAGACCCTCGGTACTTTGGCTTGGAAAGAGGCTGGGGAGATGCGATGGAAGGATGCGGGTTCCTCTGAGTCTGCATGCGAACTTTAGCCACTTCACTAGGGGTCATCAACACAACCTGTAACATCAGAGGATGGTATTTTAACCCTTCACACTTAAACAGTGTTTTGACCAGGCAGATCCTGATCCAATCCCTTGTCTCCCACCTTTTCAGGCAATAATATTGCCTGAAGCCAGCAAGTTGCAGCCCCCTCCCCTCTGCCTGTGCTAAATCCCACCCAGCAGCAGCAGGACACGCGTGGGAGCTGCGCTGCGCAGAGCGGAAGGCAGAAATCAACAGAGGATATTAAACACCTGTTACAACTTCTTAAACCAGATGGGCATGGAAAGGGGATGTCCTCAGCTACAGCAGCCATCAGGGCTCTTGTAGGTATCTGTATTTGGAACCAAGGCCATAAAGACTAAAAAAACTAACCTGTGTTAAGTAGAGTCGCTGCCTGCTAGGAAACACCTAGAAACCCGACCATCTGGACTGCTCTGTAAGAGGATTGCCTGTGACCGAGCACGCATTTCTGCCCAGCACGTCATCGGGGCACCGGGGTGAACTCCACCACGTTTGCAGCGCCTGCAGGCGCTCACAGAAATCCATCTGCTTCTGGGAAACGGCTCTCGGGTTCAGCCTCGCTCACCTCCCTGGCCTGGGATCACGCGCGTTTGCCAGGGAGCATCACTTCTCAGTGGTGCCCCGGTGAGTTTTGGGTCCTGAATATTTTGAGTTCCATCTTTCTCACATAAACACACCATCAGAGCCACTTGGAAAGTTTGCTGCCAGGTTGTTTTTCTTCCTTTTTTCTGCATTTGCTGCCAAGGTCCATGGCATTCTTAAGAGTATGTTCTTAAGTGTTTCGGCGCTCTAAACCAGGATGGAGCCGACCAGTGAGGGGGGTGGCGTGGGCAGAGCGTGACACCCCCCCCCCGTGAAAACAAACCCACCAGCCTTGTTGCAGGCTCCCCGGCCAGAAAACAGTCACTGCGTTTCCAGCCTCCTGTGTTTGCCAACAAGATGTCTTGTTGTGCTTTCCCTTTCGGCTGTTTACCTACCCGGGCAGCACCGGCAGCACCTCCGGCAAGAGAAACGTCCAGCTTGGAGGGCTTCGCCTCTGCGGCCCCGTATCGCAGCTTGCAGATGGTACAAAGGAAGTTCTTGTACGTGCCAAAGGAAACAGAAGAAATCACCGATACCGAGAGGACTGATGCAGACACACCTTTGTAAAATCCCCAAACCTAGTTGGGAAGAGAAAGAAAAGAACGCTTTTAAGAGGGAATGGCGTGGGAAAGCATCTGCCCAAAAACACTGGCCGTACATGGCTGAGCCAAAGCTTACTCCCATCTTACAGTTCATCAGCAAAGCTGAATTTCATCCTGACCCTTCTCCCAACACGTGGTTGCATGTAAGCGCTGCCTGTCCTCCCCAGACTGGCAGAGCCAGCTCTGCTTCTCTGAAACCAGTCGTCCATAGCTGGTATCACCAATTCTGATGAGAGGTACCTACTTTTTCTGTCCTGTATGTTTCCTGAATGCAGTGCCAAATTCCGTTGTAATGTCTCTCGGTCTGAATTCTCACCTAGGAATACAGGGACAACTTTGAAAGGCAGATATCAGATTAAAAAAATAAAATAAAAAAAGAACAAGCGCCATAGCAGCAAACCAGATAATTATCCATAAAATAGCACTGCCAAACAATTTACTTTTAAAAAAAAAAAAGAGAGAAAAACAACAACACAACCAAATAAAGTGAAATACGTTGATGTAACAGAGATGACAGCATTGTCATGGGACTAGTTTTCTAAAAAGGAGGGGGAAAGCAAAAGGGCCTGTTTGGTTTCAGTCTGTAGTCGAGAAATAAAGCTCCAACAGGTACCTTCACTGTGTCCAGCGGATAACCCACTGCTGTGCTCAGACCACCTGAAACAGAGAGTGTATTGGAGATGGTTAACAGCACATGTCACGACAGACTGTTTTCCCCCATCGCAGGAAGGCGCTAGGGGAACGGCAGAAAAATGCAGCTTCAGAGCCTTGCCGTGCTTGGCACCAGACCTCTCTCGAGCTCCAGAGATGTCATTTGAGCCAAGAATGACAGAGCAAAACGTGCAGATTTCTCTGCCTGACCAAGGCACGCTCAGCCAAGGAATTCGAGTGTCACAGGAAACTTATGAGGAGGAATAACACCACCGTGCAAGCGAGACTGGGGGAAACACGGAAAGCACTGCTGCAGGAAAGTTGAAGGGATGACCTGTACAATATTGGACTGTTTCTGTTCCCCCTCTCAAGTTAAGCAGAAACACATCTTGGGACTATGACCCAGCACCCTTGCATGAGGTGCAAAGCGTCCCCACTCACACGAGGGGTCTCTGGAGCAATTTTGGTTCTCCATGCTTGACTTGGAAATACTAAGGAATATAAGCAGTGGTCACAAGGATATCTGTAAAAGAGGGCTGGTCCTCAGGCATTACACGTTCTCAGCAATCTGTCTTCCTTCTTGAAGGCAGGAGAGGTACTGCTGCTGCCTCCTGCACACCAGGGACCAGAGAAAGGAGGCCGAGGGGAGACCTTATCGCTCTCTACAACTACCTGAAAGGAGGTTGTAGTGAGGTGGGGGTCGGACTCTTCTCCCAAGTAACAGGCGATAGGACAAGAGAAAATGGCCTCAAGTTGCTCCAGGTGGGGTTTAGGTTGGATATTAGGAAAATATTCTTAACAGAAAGGTTTATCAAACATTGGAACAGGCTGCCCAGGGAAGCGGTGGAATTGCCATCCCTGGAGGTATTTAAAAGATGAGTAGATGTGGTGCTGAGGGACATGGTTTAGTGGTGGTTTTGGCAGTGTCAGGTTAATGGTTGGACTCGATGATCTTAAAGGTCCCTTCCAACCTAGACGATTCCATGATTTTATGTCCCGGCTGCACCTTACAAAGCACATCTAAAGCCCTGGGCAAGGAATTCATGGGGCATCAGGGTCCACGGCACCAAGCTGGACTAAGCCTCTGAAGTACATCTCCTACGTGCATCGAACACCGCTGCAAAAGCTGAGCAAAGAGCAAAAGCCAGGGTTGCCTGGAGCCCCGGCAGGACGGCATGAGACCGGGGTGCAGTGCAACCAGCGGCGCTACTCTGTGGTGAGACCCCCCGGCCCCCCGCCACTGGGGGCTTGGCAGGATGAAGGGGCAGCACGGGATTAGCACCAGGCGTGCACAACACCAGCACACTCCACAGCGTGCCCCGCACGCCAGCTGACCGCGACACCCCGCCTGCGGCAGCAACAACACATCCAGTGTGCTGGGGGGGTCTGTCAATCCTCTACTGACACCCAGGCTCATTGCGAGACCTTAAAAGAGCTGCTGGAGTCGGAAATGCATTAATCCTATGAGACAACGTTACTGCCTTAATGGCAGAGAAGGAGAGCAAAAGAGCTCCAACATGGACTTCTCTTGGTCACAGCCACCCACCGTCCCTGCCCTTACCTCACTGCGTTTCTCAGCTCTGATCTAAATGCATCTGTTGGCAGATACAACAGGTGATGAAGGGGCTGACCAGCTAACTTCCTCCCAGGACATCAACTGCCAAGTCATCCAAGATGAAATCAGGCTGGGGGGACAACGGAGCTGTATCCATGTGAGTTATTTAGACAGAGATCAAGTACATACAAGGGCTGGATGAGCCCTTCGGGAGCCAGGCAGTCACAGATAACAGTGTGTGTCTGGTGGCTCATGAGTTGGAAACTGCCTCTCATTGAGTCCCTCTTTAAAAAAAAAAAAAAAAGATACTTAAAAATGTATTAATCACTGTGGACATTTCACTAGGCATGTTCGTCTGTGGTTACGTGGCTGCCTGGGAGCTCTGGAAAGCTCTACTACATTTTGGAAAAAAGCAGCAGCTGCTGGTGTGAGTCACCAGGAGACAATCCCGAGGTGCATTCCTCAGAAGAAAACAAGCAACAGCATCTTGCGTGCAGAAAAATTAGGGGTTTTTTTCTGCAAAAATCTCTACCAAATCTGCCACCAGATAAATGGCAATGAAGACGAAAAATGGGCCAAGATGCCACCTTCTGTATTTCAAAACCAAAATGAGATCAGGCTGGAAGAGAGCCAGCGATGGGGGAATATGCAAGCAGAGTAATACAGCTCAAAGGCGCAATGCCTCTGGTCCAAGCAAAGTGACAACGCAAAAAGTCACCCGGGGCCACCTGTACTGTCCCAGATTCCCCGCCACCAGCCAGAGGCAGACTGCAAACACTGACCCCACCAGCCAGGGAAGAGTAGCACATAAGTCAATGTCAGCGTGACTGTGCTGACCTCAGAGGTGCGGTCCCCTGGCCCAAGAACCTGTCCCATACGGGAGGATTTGGCATCGTATCAGTTTCAGGCTTCCTGAACCTCAGAGGCAGCGGGTGCGGGCTGAGCAGACACTGGTGATTCAGGGGCACACATGCCTCGCACAGCTAAGCCCTGCCTTGGTCCACCAGCTCAGGAAGGTAGGAGCCCTGTCTCACATACACCAGGTACCAAGGCTGATCTGAGTCAGTGTTTGACAAGAAGAACCTCCCTTACGGAGAAATTGCCCTGTTCACACGTTAAGATGCAGAGACAGCAGCAACATAGGCAAAATAAAGCATGTTTGCCCCAAAACAGCCTATTTCCCATTGCTTCTCAGTCCTACGGGCTCCTGCTCATCTTGGGTCCAGCAAGGGCCAAATGTCTCCACTTGGGAGGAGACCGTAAGCATAAATTTTTCACTGCTCCCACCCCAAATCTCCAACCAACCACAGACTGCCATGAACTGTGCTCTTTAAGAGCCAAAGCACTCAAGGCAGTTAAGTTGTCAGAGCTGAGGAGCTCAGCCAAGTCCATCAAAGGCTGAGGAAGAAGTGCTCTGCACAATGTCACATGATATAAATAGCCTGGGACAAAGATAGCATGACCCACCCATGCCCTGTTTGCACAGCAGAATCGAACAAGGCCAGCAATGTATAGCATGCATACAGCAGAGGGATCCTGTGGGACTCCCGCTGAGTAACACTGCACCAGCTGTGGTGAAAACCGATGGCAAAACCAGGTGAGTGATCTTCGTTGGGCTGTAGTTAGCCATTTTTCATGCCTACTTTTATCTGAGACGTTCTCAGGTGTTGCGCAGAGGTTACGCCATCCCCTACACACACACACACAGAGTGCAGGGCCAAAACCGGATTACTCGCAGTCTCTTCACGAGTCAGGCCACTTCGACCAGGCTATTCAAATGAGGAGGGGTCCTGGCAGGGTGGCCACTGCAACGGTCATTAGCACAGAGCAAGCGGCAGCCATACAGAGCCCACCAGGCTGCAACAGCTCCGAGCTGCTGGCAAACCCCTGGCTGAGAGACCCGAGGAAAAGCAGGGATCGTGGTCCGTGCACTGGATGGGTAGACAGCAACTTCCAAAGACCTTTACTTTGTAAAGAGCTGAGAACATAAGAAGTGCCCCATATCCTAAACAAGCTGAACTCCATCCAGTAACGTGACCCTGGCAGTGGCCAGCAGGAGCTGCTTTAGCCATAAGGATAAGGAGACAGCATGTTCCCTCCGTAAGTGGACTATTTTATCTAACCTTGGACTGCATGTGACTGGTGCGTAACCTTGCAGTAAGATGTGGAGAAGCCTGGGCATCCTGCAGACCCTGCTGCTCTACCACCGCTGGGTGAACCTCAGCTTCCCCTTCCCAAATCTTTACGCCCGGCATAAAAGTCAATTCATCCCCCAGTCATCAATAGCCCTAATCATCAATACCCATCCCCTGCCATGGCCCAGGCTGCTCCCGTAGCAGGGCTAGGAAACACATGTGGGATCACAGGAAAATTCAAGTTGGAAGGAACCTCAGGAGGTCTCTGCTACAACCTCCTGCTCAGCTTTATTGGCCAGGAAGGACATCCTTATAGATGAGCTGCTTTCGAGGACATCCAGCCCCGTTTGGTGGTTATTGAAAGTTTCCATGTCATTAAGCATGTTTCGCTCCTGTTTGTTCCATCTGGAGTCACAGCAGGTCACTGTTTCCTGGGAGGAAGATGCTGAGCTTGTCCCATGGCCACAGAAACAATAGCTCAGAGGAGATGTACAGTATTTGTGCAGGTGCCTGAGCCAGGCTGGATCATTACGTGGGATTCAAAAGGGCAGCATCTCTGCTGTTTTTTCAGAGGTGCTTAAGCCATGCTTTCTCCAAAACACTCCGAAAACAGATCAAGGTCACAAGAATGTAATTTACTAAATGGAAACTCTGTTATTATCTGTGTCACCTCTTGAGTTGTTTGATGCACTTCAGCTGGGGTTGTAGCCTCCTTGGGAACGTGAAAACTGCTTCAGCTCTAATAATCACAAGCCATGAAACAAGCTCAGCACCAAAACCATCCCAGTACTCACAGGAAAGCTGTCCCGGGCCGGGGCAGGGACCGCAGCCCTGAAGCCCTGCCCAGGTACCCTGCACATGTCTACGTGCAAGGTCCCCGCAGGGAACGGCATGCCAGAAAACACTCCTGTCTGCCAGGGAAAAGTGCATTACCCCTCTTAGAAAAGCCCCAAGCTGGACACAGGTGGCAGAATGGAAAAATCTTGCTCCCTGACACCCTGGGGTCAGTGAAATATGTTAAAACAAGCAAAGATATTTCTGATCCCAACTGGAGCTCCACAGCCTGCATCGTCCCAGGCTGAGTCCGTTTCCAGGGCACCCATGGGAGATGCTGGCTGCACATGACACTGGTGCCCGGACAGGGAGACTTCACACAACTCATGGCCTCACACAGGAGCGGGGGCAGAATGCCGAGGTGAATGGCCATTCTGAAACTGTGCTTTCAACTATCCACATTCCCTTGTGCAAGAAGTTTATCTTTAAGTGGCTCAACTACAAATGTGCCAACAAAAGCAAAGGAGTCCAAGCAGCTAACGCAACGGTCGCTGCCCTGCTGAGCTGAGCCCAGTCATTAACAGGATGTCTCAGAAGAGGTTTGGTGAATCCTTCCAGGATGGGCGTCCCATGGCCAGCCTCAGCACAGGGCTACCATCTCCACTTAGTCAGCAAGGAAAGAGGAGGAGAAAGGCAAGCTGTCATTGGAGGGGTTGGCTATATCCCTCTCTCCCATAAAAGGTCCTTCCTGAGCAGGGTCCCCCAGCACCCTGGGGAAGGCCAACAGGTACCTCCAGGGCTGGATGATGCCGAGACACCAAACCTTTCCCCTCTTGCACATTTTGGGTGATGAGCAATAAGGGGCTGCCGGGTAAAGCTCATCGTGGTCCTTCCCAGGGAATGCACATCTTGCACCAGGACCACAGGCTGCCCCTGGTGAGAGAAACTGCCAAATTTCAGTAGATCTCAAAGTTAGATCTGGCACGCAGGCTTGGGCTGGGCGTCTCAGCCATCTGGCAGGTTCAGGTTTACCTGGCCTTTCTGGCAGCGGTGACCTCGAGGCTCTTGTCTTGGTATTTGTCCACTAAATCTGACAAGATTTCAGAAAAGAAATGAGACTGGTGGCTACAATTTGTTGTTTAAAACAAAGTTGGGTTTGAGCAGTACACGCTCTAAAAATGTCTAGAACAAAATCACGCTTTTCCCCTTTTGCTTTTTTTATATACGGCTAACCTACTTTCTCCCAGATCAAAGCCTGGTCCATAGCACGCCTGTGCTGAAACTACCACCACAACTGCAAATACATCTTAACCTCAGATAACGCAAAGGTCATTCATTCAGACCTTCCCCACTGCGAAAACCCATGCCTCCACCCCTCCCTTCCCACAAACCGCGTCCTCAACCCCCCAGAGCCACCACCCTGACAGCCTGCCAGGACCCCCAGGCACCAGACACACGGGGTTTTGCCATCTGGGCATCACTCACCAGTTTGTATCTGCACGCAACATATTCCGCTTTGTCTCTTCCTATCAGAGTTTTGCCCTGTCCCGCTGCAATTAGGCGGGAGGAGATTGCAAGGCAATGACCTCAGCTGACCAAATTGCAGCGCTGCCTCTCCAGTACCTCTGTGAGCCGGCTCCGATGACATTTTCCGCTTAATAAAGAAGAACGCACTTTTAACAAGCAGCCCCCATTGAAAGACTCTCCGCTGTACCGTTGAGACCTGCCCGCCGGCTGAACAAGAAGGAAACACAGAAATCTGCTTTCATCAACAACCACTATGTATTTACCTCCAATGGCCCCGGCAATGAAATCCATCCAGACTGAGTCTGCTGCCTTAATTACCCTGATTAAGCGTTAGGGAGGTAGAAGAAGGGAGAATACCAGTTCAGTCTTTCCAGAGCCCCGCCGGTCCTTCGGAGACAATGTGATTTGCAATATGGAACACCTTCCTACTGTCTTCTCTTGCCTCCAGGGATTGTGAGCCTTGTGGATACTTGATGAATTTGTACACTGGAGGCAGAGCCGGGCAGCCTGGAGCTGTTCCAGGAACACAGTGAATAAGTAATCCCGTGAAGCCCTGCAATGCTGCGCCAGAGCCGCTGTTCCCAGTGCCACTCTGCTTGGAAAATCACAAGGGGTGGTGCCTTGCAGGGTAAGGCTGGCTGTGAAGGGGCCATTCCCCGTTGTACCCATTAACCCCAGAAGAGAGCTTTGCACACTGGTTTGCCGGAGGTCACCCTTGCCCTGCGCCGTGGAGAAGTGACATGGGTGGCTGTGTATGAGACACCTCCTCTCCCCAGCCCAGCCCACCCTTCCTCCTGCTGATGGAGCAGACCCTCTTCCCATCAAGGAAAATTCCTTGTGCCCTTCCCAAGGAATTTTCCTTGTCTTTCCTAACCCACACAGCTGACCCCAAACCTCTACCCAGATCCCCAGCGATTATTATCTGCTCATTGTGTGTGCATGTGGTGAAGCCCAGAAATAAATCCAACCACATACGAAGTCTTTGCTTCCCTTTCAGACCGCGGGGTAGTTTTCCCAGCCCCTAGAGGAGCTCTGCTTCTTCACTTCTTGCTGAGCATCCCAACCCCCTCTCCAATGTTAGTGTTTTGCTGAGTTCAGTAGCAGAGCAGGAATCATGATTGCCCATATTCCAGTGTTTTGCCCCACAGGGAGACGGTAGATGGATTTTGCCGGGAGACTGGTCCAGCACCTGATTTTTGATTCCTAATCAACACCCAGCACAGGGTGGTGATCTCAGCAGGGGAAAGAGAAAAGCACGGAGAGAGACCTGCTGGTCAAGAAGAACCAAGAGCTCAAGAAAATGCCACATTGCCTATATTTGCACAACAGCCCCGTACCCGAGGGCTGCCACATCTACGCGGGAGAGGTTAAATTTTGCCCGGAGTGAACCTGGAAACCAAAGTCCTGATGCAGTGAAGGGCTTGCCAAGTCGTGACCTGAATTGTGCTCCTCTTGAAGAGGTTTCCCCGGGTCAAAGCCAAGGCATGTTGGCAGCAAAGGGAAAAGAAAATTTCATGGCTGCTGCCCCCCACCAGAGAAGCTGAGGACCTTAGTCCCCAGTGCTATCTCCCGCACATTTCACAAGAACTTATTTCTCACCAAAATGCATATTTTCGATGGGCTGATGTGTCAGTGACAAACAGCACAGCTCAGTGTGAGGGCTCAGAGTTTCTGTGAACTGAAAGCGAAAGGATTTTTAGCAACTTGCTTCCTATAATTTCTTACACGTCCTTCGCCTGAACACTTTCCGCACTGGAGAGAACAGTTTATTCCAGTGTAGCATCATGCAAGGACAGCAAAAACTTAAAACCAGAAGTAAAATATTACCCAGAGAGATTGCAATATAGCCGCTAAAACACACTGGGTTATTCAGTAGCCCTTCCGTGTGACACCTGGTGACCGTACAGGAGTTATTAACGGTTCATCAACAGTCTGTACGTGCCAAGTGCGGGGAAAGGTGCTGTTCCCACTTCTCCCACCAGCCACTCCCGGCTGCTGTCCTTGCGGGGCCCCTCCAGCAGCGGGACAGAGTGTGCGACCTGCCGCATCAGTGACACACGGGGACAAGGACGCAGTCCCCTGCGGAGGGGCAGCCTGGGAGCCTACGGCCTCCTGGTTCCTGCAGGGATGGGGCACCCCGCCGAGCCCACGCTGCAGCAGTCACCGCCACCTTCGGGACCGTCATTTAGGCACCACTGTTCAGTATTGCTTTTCTGGGAGCTGCTTCCAGGCAAAGTGAAGAAAGTCGTTATATTCCCAATATGACAGTGTCACCATGCGTTCCCTCCCATCGGGTGGCCGGGGGTGTCACATCGCGGGGATTTTTCTATGTATTGCAGTGACTGCTGCAATATCAGCAAGAAAATAGAGACTGGCTGGCATGTCACACTGGCTGACTGAAGTGTCAGGGCTAATAAGTATTTCCCATGAAATATCATGAGACCAAGCAAAATTTCTAACTTCTTTAGCTGAGCTGAACAGCTCAAAGGGAATCCCCCTCATGAAACCTTCAGAGACTGTTAAAAAAAAGAAAACAACCACCAAACCAAAACCCTTCCTTTTGCAACAGAAACTTAACCCCTTTTTATTACTTTAACCTTCATTCACACCAGGGCTTCAATCAAAATGTTAGTTTGCTTTATACAGCACAAAGCTGACTCCGGATCCAAGCATTTTGATAACCTTCTGATAACGATTTTGGTCACTTCAATGAGGTATACCAGGATGTCACATTTTCCACTTGACTGGAACTGCTCTGCAAACAGAGGCCGTTCAGAAGGGAGCCATCTGAAAGAATAATATTTTGGGGCTGGAGGCGTTTCACCTTGTCCCATGAAGGTGTCGCTGGGGGCAGCCGGCTCCAGAGGAATGCACGCACACAGCTGCTGCGGGGACATTTGCCTCGACGGGGGCTTAGCAGGGTAACACGAACCCCAGACAAACACAGGCGCCGCTACTGTAGTCTCCAGTCCTTTGCTCCCGGTGTCTGGCCAGGACTGAGAGGGCAACAGCATCCACTGCCACATTTGTCAGCTGTGCGTGACCTTCTCAGCCCAGCCACCGTGCGACGGCGATGAGGGCTGAGCCTTCCAGAAGAGCAGCCCCGCGCAAGTGTTGAAGCGTTTGCACGCCAGCCGGTATGGAGGAAGGTGTAAATCAGCAGGAAGGAAGCCCTGTCTGAGAAATCAAACCTGTGGTACTGCATTTGCTGTTACTTGCTGGCATGGCCCGAGCGGTACAGACCAACTCCCCGCTAAAGAGAGTGATCCTCAGGGCAGTGATTCAGCCTCCCTTACCAGGAATCATCCTAGAGATGTTGAGTCCCTGAGGCCTCACTGTCCTTCACGCCTTGCTGAAGGAGCTTCCTCCTTCACCCCCTCTTCCTCAGGTTTCGGAGGTACCCCAGCTCTCAGATATCAGCCACTTTAGAAACACTTACCAGCATCCAGCCCCCCAGTGCCTCAGGTCAGCAGATACACCCCAAAAAATCCAGCCCAAAGAAATCTTGAATTATCAGCAAGAACTTCAAGATCAAATACAAGTCATTCCTGTCACCCGTTGACACAATGTCCGAGGACTGACAGAGGTCACGGCTAGTCCAGCTTGCAAAGAAATGCCACGGTCCACGTCTACGCGGGGATGAGCGAAAGTGCCTGGTCTCAACCCAGGTGGTCTTCTCAAAGCACACCCTAGCAAACAGCACACGAAACGCGTGCTTTGAGCCTCCACAAGGGATAAGACTCCCCTAGAAAAAACTCACAAGTCCTTTCCTCCAGTTGCAAACGGTTTAAGAGCAACTTGTTCAAGATGGGTGAATTTCACCAGGGATTTTGAGAAAGCAGAGCGTGGAAGGTGCTGTCAGATGAAACGACAGACCTGACGATATGAAGCAATCTGCAGGAAATTATGAAGCTAAGCGATAGAAAAGCGAGGAAGGCCTTAATTCTGCACAGGGTGTGATGGATGAAACACTCCATTTGCTTCACAGGAGGAGACATCTGTTTGCCCACCCAGACAGGGAGAACTGCTCCACAGATAAAGCATCAGCAAGGTTAGAGGACTGGTACAAGTGTATGGAGCAAAAGGAAAGGCGGAGAGGTGAGACAAAAAAGCAGAGGCATCCCTCTACCCCTCTCCTTCCATAGATCACTCCCAGGACATGACCAAGTCCATCCATCTTGCAAAGCCTGTCCTCTTTCGCTTCTGCAACTACCTGCGAGCTCATCGAGCCAGATTTGCTGAGAAAATGTTCCTGCCTCGTTTCCTGCCATAGCATGCTGCGTTTGCTATTCCCCTCGCGCGATGCGATATCGCACTCACATGCATATCCATTACTTCCCATCCAATTTATGTTAGAAAAATCCTTGACTGAAGAGGCTGTTCAAACAGCGTTACCCCGCTACGTCACGGGGCTGTTTGCACATTGCGGAACAGGAAAGCGTGACAGCAGCAATCCTGAGCTGGCAAAGCCTGGCGCTTGGCTTGCGTGGCAGTGGGTGGAAAGGGGGGTGGAACCTCCTGGCTCCAGCTGTGTTACGGATTTTTCGAATCAAAAAGTGTCTCATTGTCCTTTATCCCAGGTACTGTTGAAAAAAAAAGAAAAAAAAAAAACCCAATAATTCCAAGGACTCAGACATTCGCAGCAGGAATTTCACAGCAAAGCAAACAAAATGGGTAAGGAAACCACTCTGAGCACTGACAGCTGCATTGCTTTTAGCCAGGTAGAAGTGATCAGTTTTCACCTCTGGAAAGCTGATATAAGGTTGTAATGTTTCTACACGCATTTCCAAGAGAAGGGAAAACAATACATTTCCAAGAGGACTGAAGATGATTGCGGTAATTTAAAAAGTGACACAGATTTTCTGGATTTGGGCAAGTCACTTAATCTCCCTATACCTAATCTTCTCATCAGCACCACCGGTGTGCTGTATGTCCACTGCCAGGACGCCACTGCAAGGATTCAGGCACTTCGCAGAGAGCCACAAGTCTCCGTTCAGGAGTAAATCCTGGGAAAAGGTGGAAGTAACAACATTAACACCCACCCTACACAAACGCCCATGAGAAATTATGTGTGTATATATATATAAAATGGCGCTATTCTCATGGTCCTTTTTTTAAGTGCTAAATAACTCTTCCCCCCAAGCCCTAATCTTTACAATAAGAAAGAAGAAATGTGACAATGGACCACCAAAGTCAGCTCCTGCACAGGATTTCATGCCAGCCGACATCGCTAGCACTTTGGAAGCACTCCTGGCTGTGAAGGAGAGAGGGGATGTCAGGACTGTTATTGACTTTCCGATTGCACTTTGAGTCTCTCCCCAACCTCTCGTGCATTTTCTGCACTTTAATGAACAGAAGATGTAGCCAGTGACCTGGCAGCAGGCTTGGAGAGCCAGGAGCAGAGGGAGGCACTCACCTTCTCCTGTTCCCCACCAAGCAATAATGTACTCTTTATTTGTCATGATCATATTAATGTACAACCCCCAACCTTTCCAGCAGGGGTAGTTCAGGCATTAGGCCGTAAAACATAGCTGCCGTGGCAGGAACAAGCCCCAGATCCGCTGACGATGCTGTTGCGGTATCGGTGCTCTCTCTGAGTCTATGGCTCTGTATCTTTTTCTGCAATATTCTCAAAGTGTGCCTCCCTCAGATCTCTGCTGTACACAGTGAAAAATGCATGACATGCTGCATCATTCTGGCTAGCCGACAGTCTTTCTTCCCTTTGGAACTACCTGACTTGATGTGATTTAACAACCTCAGAGCTCCTTGGAAATTTGGAAGAGAACCCAGCTCTAGAACCATAAAGCATTACTATTTAGGACTTTGATATCAGCTGCTAAAATCACGTGGGAAAGATTGTTATAAAGATACTTAACTGGCAAACCTGGCACCAATGAGTTCAGAAAAAAAAAAACCTTTTTCAAAACACCAGCATTATTATGAGCTTATGTTAAGAGGGTATATATACAAAAGAATTTGAGATCTTTTTGTTTTGCAGAAGTGGAAAACAAGTGAAACCACACTGAATTAATGAATGTATTCAAGAAAAAAAACAAAGCATCTCCCTTAAAAATTCTGCTACAAAGGAAATTTAATTCCAGTGAAGATGTCCGTATTGTTGGGGCCAAAGGGCTACTGATACGCACACTAGCTTGGTCAATACTGATTCAGGGACCTCTGCAGTAAATCTTTGTAAGCAGCGTACACAGTCCTAGTAGAAACACAGACATATTTCATCAGCGAATGTTCAATTCTGTGCCTCCAATATCAACCCGACCTTTTCCATGGGCTTGAGCTGGAGAAAAATGTGAAGTCTAAGCCAGAAGTTTCCGCAGCTTTTTCAGCAGCCCCTCCAGCATTAGCAAAGAATACCCAGACACCAGCACTAACAGTACTGGTCTCTGAATATTGTATGAAGTTCACTGCCTCGCTTATCACTCTTGTCTGTTCCCTGGCGTTAGTTCAGGAGCTGTACGAGTGCCCATCTCGCAGAGTACTTGGGAACTTTCTGCAGAGGCACATTAGTCATTCTGCTAAGCCTGTTCTTTCGGTTTCCGAGAAATAGGTGCCTTTTCTGTATGACTAGTGCAACAACAAACATATTCCACATGACAGCTGGAAGCCCACATATGATCCAGCAGGAAGCTGCCTTGAAGACAGGCCAAGATATTAAAAATATGCCTGTGCATAAACCTTAGTGGCATTGCCTCACAACACATTCCCGCTTTTTTTTGGCACTATCTGCTCATTCATGACTGACTGGTGCACCATACTGTGTGTCTGCACCGTTGAATAACTTCGCATTTAGATTCGGCTGGAGACCTGGTCTCCCAGTCGTTGACTTTGCATGTGGATACAAACCGTGCCAGAGGATTTCAAGTACACGGTGTTGAAAGTATATTTGTATAGCTGTTGGCACTGAAAAATCATTTGCCTCACAGAAATGTTCCTGTAAGAGCAGGGTGGCTTAAAAACAAAGACAGGAGGCAGGCAGAGGAGGTTCTCCTCCTAACTCTGCCTCCCATTCCCCTCAGATGAATCACTTTACCAGTTTACCAGTTTTTACTGTGAACAGGGATGGATTCTTCCTCAGAGTGATCATAAATGTTGTTGACTGTTTTAAGTGCAGGTTATGCTTCTTCCCCTTGCCTTTCCCAACAAGCCAGTATACTTGAAGCCAATACCCCAACTAAAACGCCCCTCTGTGTACACAATACACGTGGAGCAGAGGCTGAGACAAAGAACAGAAGGTGCATGTCAGAACTTGGCCACTTCTACTTAAAATGATGAGGGTCGGGATTTCCAGAAGATGTGTGCGCCCAGTAATCAAAATGTTTCCACTTTACCGGGATAAAGCATGGAAAGTTGGAGCTATACCAAACTTTTCAGGGCATTTTGCAATTTGCAGCATACTAAGCCACTCCCTTCCTGCAGCACCTCTCTGTCTCTGCCACTCTCAAGCTCAGCACCTCAGATATTAGCTAAGACAGTTGTTCGTCAGCCAGGTTCGTGATTTCCAAGGGAATAGAAGGGGTCTCACATCCTGGGATCCTGACCAGGCCATTTTGGGGGATCACAAAGCCCCTGCCCATCACCAGATCTTCAGGCAAAGCAGCTCTGTGTCAACAGCACTTGACTCTTGTACAAATGCATCAGTTACATCTCGTGCTTTGAAACGCCAGCCTTATCAAGGGATTTTATCAGGCTGGGAAGTTTCAACATTTGATATACAGTACCTTTGAAGCCAGTGGGATAATGACATCAGAGAATACCCTAAAGCTACCCAAGGTCATAAAGTTAATGGATAATAAAGGCATCAAGTCCCCTATGAATAACACCTTAGCTGCTCTGTCTTCAGAGACAGCTGCATCCTGAGGATCTGCAGTATCCTCATGGTCTGACTCAATAACATAACATTGAGTGGGGCAATGACTACAACATATGGGGTAACGAATACAACAGTGTTTAGGAAAACAAAGAAAATGGACTTGAATCCACACAAAAGTACTCAGTGAATTCACCTGGAGAAGAATCTTTTTCAAACACTGGCTGTTCCCACAGAGCAGCTCAGCTTCTAAGTTTTTCTCATGTACTTAATATTGTGTCCCAATGTTTCTCTCATTTCACCATTTAGATTGATTTTTTGCTGCTTTATATGGTCAGCCATTCAGCGAAGTATTAGCTGATTTCAAGCCTAGTTGTGCCGGTCTGTAGTGTCTGGAAAATGCAAAGTTTTCCTTGCAAGCATTTTGCTAGTGTAAATGTAACATTCGCACGGCTGCATGCACATGGTCTAAATGCCAGGTAGGTTCGCAACATAAACAGGGCACAGAGAGAAACCTGCTGCCCCAAAGAGTCTTTGAAGAGCGACTCGGGGAGCCCAAAGAGGTGCTTTGAGAAGCTCAAAATCCAGCCGCAGCTCAAAATAAAAAGAGAAACCGATGCTTTTTTCTGGGTGACGTGATGAGTACCGAGGTTGTGATAATGCAGCAGTGCATTACCTCAGAAGACAAGGCAAGGGCTGAGGGCAGAAGGCTGTATGAAAGGAAGTTTTCCTGCCAGGTAGTCCCAGAGCTGGCCACGTCCCACTGAAGCTCTGGGGAGCAAAGGGGAGACCCCCTCAGCCATCAGCCTCCACGTTATAGTGGGACGTCTACTGGGACACAGCCAATTGTTGATGCCAAATTCACAAGCAAAACAGATTTTGAAACACCTGAGTCAACAACGTGCATTTTACTGCATGCTGCTGCCACCAGAATTTCTACGAGTTTGCCAACACTCCACATTTCTGTTCCTTTCCTACTTGACTCTGCTTTTGCTGTTTCTCTTCCTGTTTCATTTACCTGCAGTGTTAATTCTGCCCTGCTACAGCTTTACTCTTCTCCTTGTTCTCTTCCCCTCCTTACTCCCCCTTTTCCCTTTCCTGGGTTTCCGTTCAGGCTCACGTTGTCCCAGATCATCCCTGGCTGCCATCAAGCACAGCAGGTGGCCGACAGAGTCGCTTCTTGCCACGAGAACGAAGGGGAACCTTCTCTCCAATCTCACCCCTCCAGCATCAGGTGCAAAGCCTCTTCCACCTGAACTGCCACCACTCAGACCTAAAAGGCAACGGGACAAAGGGAAAGGGGTCTTTGAAGGATGACATTAAATTATAATTTTAACCATTTCTCTGAGACATGTGGCAGCGCTGCTGCTCTGCACGCTGGTAGGTCCTATGTATTTCCAAAGCTGCCGTCAGCGCTTTCTTTTCTGCTTTCTCTATTTGATGAGCCCACATTTCACCACCCAGCAGGGAAACTAGATGCTCCCAAAGAAGAAGAAAGCAGGGAGAGCACAGCCCCTCACTCCAGCTGTGTGCATCCCAGCCGATGCATCCCAGCCAGCTGTATGTTGTGTTTGGATCTGCCTCCGCAGAATAAAAGGAAAGGCGGTCACAGCTGAGCTGAATCTATGGAGCCTGAAGGGCACAAGAGCTCCCAACAGACGGTTGAGTCATGCTCTGAGCCGGAGGCATCACACATCAACAAAGCGGACGCAAGATGAGACGTAGCTTTTGAACTGTCTAGAAAAACAGCCTGAATGAAGAGGATAACCATTAAATCTGGGTTTCCTTGAGTGTCAGATTCGCTCTCCTCGCCAAAACCGTGTCTGTACCGCACACGTAAGGCCCTGGATCAACAGGCAAAATGTCTGGCCTAATTGATACCACCGAGTTGTAAGAGCTATACGACTTCCTTCCCTTTATCACAAAGCTCCTATGGAAGCCACACACAAATATAAACACCTATATTGACTCACTGTCCCCTCCCCATGTATGAGCTTAATAAACTTCTCTACATTCACACGATGTTGCCTCACAACCGTAACTTGAACTGAAAACAAAACAAAACCCCGAGCAAGAAAAGTTGAACAAAGGGGAAGCTCCCCAGTGGGACTAAAGCCATGCGAGCCAACCCTTGACATCTCAGACTTCACACCAACGAGAAACATGATGTTCTCTGGGCTCACTTGTGAGGCGTCCCCCAGCCCTCTTTGAAGAACACGCCTGCTGCAGTGGCCTTCAGTAGCGCTGAGTGAAACATCCATTGAATACAGCTTATTAGGAGCAGCTCAAGCATGCAGGAACAAGACAGGCCTTTGGAGATTGCAGCAACCTGGGAGGGGCTGCCCAAACATCGACAGCAAGATTAGAATTCAAGTGATCTTGACAAACTGGAAAAACAATCTGGAAAAAGCAATTCAGCACGGACAGTTAGGAATAACTACGCAAAAAGCAACAGCAAGTACAAGGTAGGGAACGTTGTGGCACGCAGCCGATCTCCTGAAAAGGGTCTGGGGCACATCACATGTCACAGGCTGCCCGTAAGTCAACAATGTCATGTTATGTTATGTTACATTACGTCACCTTACATTGTGTTATGAAAGGACTCTTGCCTATACGTGACCTCATAAACATGAACCAGAGTGTTGTCTGCAAACACCCGAGGTAATGTGCCCTTCCTCACTCAGCCAGGCCTTAGGGGTCAGTTCAAGGACTCCAGATCAGCGGAAGGAAGCAGGGTAAGAATAATCAGAGATCAAAAGATAATAATCAATATAATTCAGAGAAGAGAAGACTAAGATTCGAAACTGTCTTCAGATAACCTAAACGGTGCCTGCAAAGGGAGAGGTAATAAATGGCTTTTCCTGTCCACTGTGGGCAAACATTAAAATTACAAAAACACTTCTGGTGGAGAAGGTAATTCCTCTGAGGCAGATTGCCTGGGAGATCAGAGGGTTTGAGCAACGCATTAAAAACACTTTGGTCAGGAATGTTTTAGGCCAAGCTGATCCTTCCAAGGCTTGTGCTACGAGACAGATGCATGTAACATCTGGATTTTCACCTGCAGAGCCATGCACGATTGCAGTTCCTCTTGCACATGCCGGAGCACACAAGATTCCCAGAAAGCCACTTCCACCTCTACTTGGAGTAAAAATTCAAGGAAAAAGGACCGGTCAGGGCTTCCTGTCTGGTTTCAAGGACTGGCTGCAGGTGCACGGGTTCGGCAAGGTCTAAGGTCCCCGTCAGGAGGTGGAACGGTGCGTGAAACGGCAGGACCGGGCAGCTCCCAAAGCCATCCGTGTTGCGGCGCAGGGCAGGTCAGCCCACCTCCCCGCTCTCTTATCCCAACTGGTTCTCCCCAGGTGGGACAGGTATGTGCATCAGGGAATCCAAAGCATCCTGGAGACACCAGGGGGCTTGATTGGATTTGACAGTGTCTGGAGATGAGAAGGAACCCAAATGAGTGTCCTGAAGACTGGAAGAAGATATGAGAAAGGTCAGGGATTCATTGAATGCTTTGCATTTCCACCTTATCTGCTTATTAATTGTAATGATGGTCCAAGAGCTGATAAATCTGGGACAGGTTCTCAGCATTTGTTCTGTAAGTAGTAGTTTCAGACCTGCTTGGAAGCCTCCTTGTCATTGTTCGTTTGTGTTTTCTTTACGCAGAAGGTAAAAGCTGGCTTGATTTTTAATATGCTATTCCACTGCAAGATTTTATCAGCTTTGTATTGAACTGGCACACCTAGAAAAGCTCTGCCATACCATGGAAAGCAATTAAAAAAGAGAAAATATTTTTTTTAAAAAAAAAAGAAAAAAGCGCAGCTTCTTTTCCCTTCTGCTTGTAGAACTTACTCTCTTGAACGCTGACTTTGCAGGCCCAGAGGAGATCATGTTACTCTCACCAGAGCTCAAAGAGGCGACTTATTGTTCTAGGCCACTGGTATTCGCCTTTCTCAGACATTACCCACAGAAATAAGGAGCAGCTTAAAACAAGGCGCCCTTCTGACACCGTCAACAGCTCGAGTTTCCCATTTAAAGTCTCTGGCATCAGGGCACCTGGAAGCCAGGTAACGTTAGTGGGAAAGCAGAGTTAATATAAAACAAGGAAAGCCTGTGGGGAGGGGAGAAGCCTCTTCAGCAGCATGAAGCACAGCAGCAATGTATAAGACAAAGATTCAGGGCTCTGCCAAGCCCCCCATGGGCAAGCAGGCTCCTGATCTGGGGACTTGACCACCACAGATAGGGTCTCATCCCCACGCTTCCAGTTGAGCCGTGGGGGCAGCAGTTAACGCAGAGCCCGCATCTGCTGGTGCATCCCTTCCTCACCTCTCTGGGACAACACTGGGAGGGGGAGTCCGGTCGTAGAATCACAGAATGGTTTAGCTTGGAAGGGACCTTTAAAGGTCACCTAGTCCAAGCCCCCTGCCCTGGGCAGGGACACCTTTCACTAGACCAGGTTGCCCAATGCCTGACTTTGAACACTTCCAGGGATGGGGCATCCACAACTTCTCTGGGCAACCTGTTCCAGGATCTCACCGCTCTTACCATAAATAATTTCTTCCTTATATCTAGTCTAAACCTACCCTCTAATTTCAACGGTTACCCCTTGTTCTATCACTACAGGCCCTGGTCAGTATCTCTCTCCATCTTTCCAAGCTTCCTTTAAGTACTGGAA
>VZSZ01006913.1:222586-246632 GCA_013398815.1 Ibidorhyncha struthersii | reverse complement strand
GTGGGGGGGTGAGGGCCATCCCTCCCCGCGGCGGTGCCGCTGCAGCGGGGTTCGCCCCGGGGGGAGAGGGAGCGCCCTCGGGGTCAGCAGAGGGGCAGGAGCGGACCCGGGGACCCCCTCCCGGCTGGAAATATTTATAGCGGAGAGCTTGAACGTGAAGAGGAGGGGAGGACAGGGCTGCTCGCCCCGCTCTTCCCCGTGCCTCTGCTTATGGCCTTCCTTCTTCTATTTTTAGCCCTTGTTAAATTGTGCTCGGGAGGTTTATTCTCGCGTCTTTTCAGATATGTGCGTTTGCTGTTCTCCCTGCCAACGAGAATCTTTTTTTTTTTATTATTATTATTATTTTCCATCTTCTCTCCGGCTGCATCGCAGTGACCCCTGCTTGCCAGGGATCCCGCACGGTCAGCAGCGCCACGGGGCTTTTCACGCTGCGCGTATTGCGCATCGCTATTTTTCACAGCCTCACAGAACGGTCAGGGTTGGAAGGGACCTCGAGATTATCCAGTCCAACCCCCCTGCCACAGGGGTTGCACAGGATGGCATCTGGATGTCTCCAGTGTGGGAGACTCCACCACCCCTCTGGGCAGCCCGTGCCAGTGCTCTGCCACCCTCATAGTAAAGAAGTCCCTCCTCATGTTTAGATGGAACTTCCTCCATTCAGATTTGTGCCCATTACCTCTTGTCCTGTCGCTGGGCAACACTGAGAAAAGACTGTTCCCATCCACCTGGCACCTTCCCTTTAAGTATTTATAATTATTATATTATTTCTATATTTTTGTGACTTGGACTATCTTGCCGCTGGCCTTGAACAGCCCAGACTACTCCATCCCAGCGCAGCCTCAGATTTCTGCCATGTCTCTCAGGGAGAGAGATTCTCTTCCCGCTTCAGTGCACCTTCCCACAGTTGCACTGGTAGTTCTCGCTGGCGGTGGTCGTAAATGGATTGAACTTCCAGTTCTGGTCACAGAAGTAGGGAGCTAGAGGATCCCTTGCTTCAGCCAGTACTTGTGTTTTTCAGTGCAAAATGCATGTGTTCAGGTCAGTATAACTAACAGGCCTGCATGGAACTTCTCAAAAGTCCTCAGGCAGTAGAATAAAGCAAAGGTTCCTGGAAATGCATGGTCCTTCTGTAGGTGCTACCGTCAAATCTGGGAAGGCTGTAGGCAGAGAGTAGGAATTTTCTCCTGCCTTTAGAGAAGCATCCAGGTTTTCTCTGCCTCCAGAGTGGCACGTCCATGAAATATTTTGCTTCAGAGGGAATCCGCAACTTCTGCCCACTGAACTTGCCCTGGGCTGAGGCCAGGAATCGCTGCCGAACGTCCCGTATGACGTGGCACACTGTAGTCGCGCGCCTCGACCCCCCGCCTGGGGCTGAGAAGCCTGACGGGAGCACAAAAGCACCCAGTGCTGGCCTCAAGGGCCCAGCTGTAGCCCCCTTACCTTCTGACCTGAGGATGCTCTGTAGCTGCCTCCCAGTAAGGCTCTGCACTCACACCTCAGGCTGGTGCTCCCGACCGGGCTGGTGGAGCCGCAGACCCAGGAAGAAAGTGATGAGGCATAACCACGGTATTTGTTTTGTTCCAGGGGCTGCCGGAGTGCTGGTAGGACACCCATTTGACACTGTTAAGGTGGGTTGATTATGAAATACCTTTGTCTCTAGGTAGAAAACTTGAAGTTTTTTTCCAAAGAGCAGGGGAGGGGGAAAAAAAAAAAAAAATCCCCAGACCTTGTAGGAGCATAAATCTGTGCTGGAAAGGTTGGAGCAAGGCTCCTCGGCCACGGTTTATAGATTTGCAGTCTCCAGCTCTTCAGAAGTGAAAAAAAAAATCTTTGTATGTATGGTTCAACCCAGTAACATGACAAACGTTGGCCTAAACTACAAGTTCATCACTGCAGTAATAACGTCGTATTTGAAAATACTGTCTTAGGTTTAACTGAATTTTGTTCTAAGCTTGCTTCTCTGCAGCTGTTCATCACTAACTGCTAAAACTGCCTCTCCCTGCGTTTGTAACTCCAACCGACTTTGTTACTAGGTTGAAAACTTGTGCTTTGTTTCCCCCTCAAGCTCTGCTACTTACTCCTCAAGAATTAATTTGTTACGCTAGCCAAAGGGCCTAAGTGGTTAAAAATCCACAGCACGAAGCTTGGCTGGGGGCTTTTTCTTCCCTTTAAGTAATATTATATATTTTTGTAACTTTCCAAGTTAAAATTGATTTTCTGATACTCGCGTAGCTGTAGGCATTATGCATGCTAAGGGTAGCTAAGACTTCCTCAAAGATAAGGTTTGAAATCTCCTGGAGAGCTCTTCAGCCCGGATTCCCAGGGGTCAAAGCCCATTTTTCAGAATGGGATGACAATTTAAAGTCACTTTTTGGCAGCCTTATCCAAAGTCTCGCACTGGAAGCATAGAAGAAGGGGTGCCAATATATTCTCCGCTAAATTAATACACCAGATCACTTGACTGCAGCAGACAGCATGCCACCCACTACAGCTATATTTGGACCACCTCCACCTTGCTGAATTTCGATAGGCGAAGGGCTGATAGCATTACCGAGGTCATCACCACATTCTGTATTCTAACACGTGGTTAATTCAATACAGATTTTCCTCGCTAGCGGATATTAGTCCTTGCCAGTCAAGTGCAAGCTGCTCAAATAGTAAAAACTCTGTGCATGTTTCCCAGAGTATGGTAAACTTGACTGTTAAGTAATAGAGTTGAATTCAAGTATATATTTTCAGGAATGGTATTATCCAGACTTGCACTTTTTTTTTTTTAATGGTGGTACAGGGCCAACTGTCTTTTTCTCTCACCCCCATCCTGCCAAGTTTTACATGCTTAACCCAAGGTGACGGGTCATTTCGCTGAAGCCAGCAAAACTGCTAATATTCTACGCTCAGACTACAGTTAAGCACGCGTGGGTTTTTTTTTTTTTGGTTTTCAAGTGGAACGTGCAACTAAATACTTAAGTGTCTGCAAAACCGGGGCTCCCCTGCTAGTCCTAGCGGATGTATTAATGCAAAATAGATGGGTTGGCTTTAGAAAAAGCATCTTGCTTTACAATAAAGCAAAGCAGTTTGTTTCTGGAAGACTTTAAATGTTTTATGAAATCCAGTGTGGCACACTGTATTTTCATACCCATTAGAAGGTGGTATAAGCACTTATCTATTTTTTTTTTTGTTAGAGAAAATACTAATGTTTGTGTTATTAGTCACCACTGTATGTGGGAAAACTAACACTGTAACAAGTCTTTAAAAACAAAAAAAAGGCATTGCATAACTTGTTGTGTATGTATGTGTGTTAAGAATTAACCCTTTTTCTAGTTCCGCAGTGTTTACAGGGCTAGCTGGTAGTCACCGTAGACTGTAAGCTTTTAATATAACTGAACAATGGGAAAGCTGTTTAGATAAACCAGAACTTTACTTCTGTCTTGGCTTTTAAGCTCTCTTTTTGGCCCGCGATCACGTTTCACGAAGCCGGGGGGGGATGGTGGGACACACAGGGAGAGGTTAAGCCAGTGAAGTCGCCCTGCGAAACCTGCAACTGAGCTGATCTCAGAACTGGCAAACTCCTTATCCCTGGTTTGTTGATGTAATGTATAAAATTTGCTTTTTTGCTTTTAACTGCCTTTACTTTCTGAGCTAGGGGCTGTCTTCATTAACAGCAAAAGTGTTACTTTGTTGTAGATGACAGATAAGCCTCATCACGGGAGAGTTACCTAGTAAGTATAGCCCAGGTGAACACTTCTGTTTCTCTCAGTCTTCATTTATTCCCAAATGTCTTAGTTCAAATAAAGACCTAAAAGACTTATGAAGCTTTTTCCCTTTTTAGTTTTAAACTGATGTGTCCCTCTTCTACAGCTATGGCATGGAGGGAGCGGGGTTTCAATTTTTATTTTTTTTTTTATTTTAAAATGTGAAGCCTTATTCTGAACCTTCTTTCTGGTATGCGTTTCTGGCTGTACACACAGTGGCTCTAAAACTGGATCTCAGGCACACTGTTGTTGAGGTCTTATCTGCTTCATATCCTTGGAGGACATTTTCATTGCTCAAACACTTCTAAATCGCTTATTTTGCACATTATTAAATGTTTGGACTGTTTTGGGGGTGTGGTGGTTTGGTTTTTGTTTGTTTTTGTTTGTTTTTTTTTTTAAGTCTTGAGTACCTTTAATGCAAATCTTAAGCGATGTGTAATTACAGCGTGTTGCTGTTGGACCTGAAACCTTAGTAACGGTTTCAAATAAGAAGGAAGCAAGAATATTGGGCAATGAATAGAACAGAGGGTTAAGCTTTGCACGTGATTCATCCTTCCTCTAGTTGTACACACTAAGGAGCTTGTTGAACATGGCATTAATACTCATGAAATGAAGTTTCCCGTGCATCCATTGCCTTACCTGGCAGTTTGCTAATGCGGGTACCTCTATGTGATCAGCACTGTGCTCAGATGAAAGAGCCATTTTTAATTCTTAGACCTGGAGCATCAGTACTCCGACGTATCCTACAACAGGGCTTAATTGCTCAGTATTTCACACATTTCTTGGACAATACCAGTGGGAGCTGTATGCCACTGGGAAATTCAACCTACAGACAGAATATGACTAATGCTAAACTACTAAAGACAAACGTATAGAAAAGTTAAAGCGAGGAGACTCCTAAGCTGCAATTCTCCCAGAGCCCATATCTGTGGAAGTCCCCTGATCTCACAGACAGGGACCGAAACAACAGCAGTGAACTATAAATGGAGTAAACCCTTCGTTTTGTGCAATTCTGAGAGTTTGTTAAAACTGTTTAAGAAGATGACCCACAAGCAAAGTCATAAATCACCCCCACCCCCCGTCACTTGGAGTAACAAAGGATTTATTTTCTTTGAATCCTACCATAAGGCCACTTTTAAGGCTGAGATGTTTTAAAACCCTGTTCCACCTTGGAAGACCCGAGGTGATCTCAGCCTCCCACTCTGGCTAGCGTACACTAATGCGTATACTAAAAAGACACTGAAAACTAAAGTTCTGATTTACAAAGCACAAAATGACATGTTGTAGGAATATGAAAAAATATACTGAAACTGTAAATAATTTATTTTTTTTGCCTCAAAGAAAGCTAACCTGAATAGAGAATTTTGACAAACCGTGTCCCCAAATCCTTTTCTAGACCCACATCATCTTACTGGTCTTTCATTGTTATGGTGGTGTATATTACTTTAAAATCTTTTTATCATTGTTTGCCTAAAGTCAGGAATCTTTCACACAGACCTGATAATCTTTTCTTTTGTTCAGAATAAGAGTCTTGAAGGGTTTTTTTTTTTGCCCTAGAGTTGCAGCAGCAGCAGCATTAAATGGTTGATAAGCATCTTTTCTGAGGAACTTTGCAGTCCTCCATGCTGGAGATCAAAGACAGATTTCTAACTTTACCAAACCAGCGAAAGCAATTTATTGAGGTTATTGCAGTGTAGGGCTTTGGATGAACTAGGTAGCTTTGAGGCTTTCTTGTTTTAAGGGAGCTGAGGACAAATTATAGCAGGAAAAAACAGAATTGGAGTTTCCCATTAAAAGTTAAAAAACATCTAGAAAAAGGGCCCGTTTCCTAGCATCACCAGTTACAGTAGCATTTATCTATCCAGCAGAACATCCCCTTTCTGCTTTGGAAAAGTTAATTGATTACTAACATTAAAGATTCAAAACAGCCACACCCTCACAAACTGTTTGCATTCAGCAGGTTAAAAAGAAAAAAAAAAAAAGACTAAAATTTAAAAGGACAAGTTGCTTTTTATTCCTTTCCTTATGCAAAGTAAGACACCTTAAGAGTCGCTTCCCAGCTACCCTCTGAAACAAACAATAAAATCAGATCTCAGTGAAGGGTCCCAAGTCTGGTAGCCAGAAATTGTTAAAAGTTTCCATTCTTTTAAAATTATCCTTATTTCATGCTTGGCTCGTAAATAAGTTTCTATAAAATTCTATCAGGTTTGTACAGATACTCCTTAGCGTGAACAGAAGTATTCTTGGCAGCTAAAGAACGAACTTCTCATAGCCAGTACTGGAAAGCTTCAATCTGAAATTCTAGATAAGAGGGTACCCTGTTGTATTTCCACATACTGTTTTTCTAATACTCCCAAGAAGTTAACAGTCCTCCTCCCTTCATGGTTTCACCCCCAAAATCAATTCAAAACACTTACAGAATATTTTTAAATTATTTTGGCACATACGGCATTCCAGTGTCCAGCTTGTGCTCTTGCATATACATTGCTATAGCAAATCTCCATACATGTACAAGACACTAGTTTACCAATGAGGCTGCTCTTGACATACAAATCAGTATCTCGTACAACTTTTTATAGGTTCGTCTACAAGTTCAAAATGTAGAGAAACCTCTCTACCGTGGGACCTTCCATTGCTTTCAGTCCATCATAAAGCAAGAATCTGTAAGTAGAAAAACAATGCTTTGCATATTTTGTACCTTCATTTATCAGAAGGGTGGGAAAGTTGTTAAAAAAAACCCTACTAATATTGAAGATCAAGAGATAAACATACTGCAAACCTCACCTGACCGTAGGGCAGATACTGTAGTCAGAAATTTGCCAGAAACTTCATGAAGATCACCAAGTTGGTACTTTGATGTTAACTTTTTAAATAATGAGTTATTTGAACAGCTAATTTTCTGAGAATCCAAGCAATCTGAGCAATGAGTGAAGAAATTGGTGAGGTTGGGTTTGGTTGGGGTTTTTTTTCCTGCTGAAGCTTTAAGACCATAACTACAAGCATGGCTTTAGGCTTTTAGCTACTTAAAAAATAAAGTATAAAATTCACCAGGAAACTTTTCTCTGGATGGACTAAGATTATTTTCTGGATGCATTCAACTATATATTTGTACTGCTAAAAGTGTTTAGATGTTTGTGTCCCAGGGATGGAATTATTAGTACAAAGCAAGACGGTACTGATCTCCTGGCCACTATTAGAAAGTTAGGGCACAAGGGAGAGTCAGACAGGCCACGTTCTGCAAGTTTCAGGAGGTTCTCAACACCACTGTTGAAAAGGATTTTTCCTTCCTTCTTCCATTAGGCTTTTGGACTCTATAAAGGTATCGGGTCACCAATGATGGGACTTACCTTCATTAACGCGCTTGTGTTCGGTGTACAAGGGAACACGCTTCGTGCTCTTGGAAAGGACACTCCTCTAAACCAGTTCCTTGCAGGGTCGGCAGCAGGGGCCATCCAGTGCATCATCTGCTGTCCCATGGAGTTGGCAAAGACAAGAATGCAGCTTCAAGGGACGGGTGAATACAAACTGAAAATGAAGAACTACAAAAACTCGCTGGATTGTTTGATCAAAATCTATCGAAAGGAAGGGCTGAGGGGTATCAACAGGGGCATGGTCTCTACGTTCATAAGAGAGACTCCAAGCTTTGGCTTTTACTTCCTGACCTATGACTGCATGACCAGGTATTTAGGCTGCGAAGCCGAAGACAGTTACGTTATTCCCAAACTGCTGTTTTCCGGGGGGATGTCGGGAATCGTGTCGTGGCTCTCCACCTATCCCATGGATGTGATCAAATCCCGGCTTCAGGCCGATGGAGTCGGAGGCGTCACACAATACAACGGCATTTTAGACTGCGTCAGAAAGAGTTACCACGATGAAGGCTGGAGGGTGTTCACAAGAGGTCTCACTTCCACGCTTCTCCGTGCTTTTCCTGTCAACGCAGCTACCTTTGCTACCGTCACGGTGTTCCTAATGTATATGAGGTCAGAAGATAACCTTCATGAATGTGAACCAGGTCCAGTAATCCAACAACCTTCCAGTTTGTGAACCTTACCTGTTTGTTCTCCTGATCCAATGCCTGGCTGGTTGGGTTGTTGGTTGGTTGGTTGGTTGTTTTTTTAAAATGTAAACACTTGACCTGCACAAGTGGTGTAAATGTATGCTATCTGTATAAAGAATTCCTAAACGTGTCAGATTAGGATTTCATCTCATTACTTGTATAAACAGCATATTGCCTTATTAAGGACTTCATATCCAGTAGCATCCAAGTACGACGGGGACCTGCCTTCAGAAAGTACTGTACAGTTACTGTTGCGGCTCCAGAAGAGGATCTGGAGAATCTCGTAGTACCAGAAACCAGGGTTTTCTTCCACTCATGTTCTGAATGACTGAGATGAGTTGAATGCAGAAACGTTTTCAGAAAAGAAACGCTCTTTTTGTGTGTAACAGGAGTAAGTATAATTCTCTAAGGTGAAGTAGGGGGAGGAAATTAAATGTTGGAGGCATTTTGCAGGTAACCCTGAACTGTTTCAAGCCATGCACTAGCATTCAGCTAGCCATGTGTTTTACTTTTCTTCTGCTTTTATCTGTCAGTGGGTTTAGTAGCAACTTTGTTCATACAGGTTTGCTAAAAAAAAAAAAATAAAAAAAAAATTATTTGTTCCTAGGCTACTCCCTTACCTTTCAGCTTTGAATAAACATCTTAAGCACAAAGTTAGCATCTGCGCTCATATGCACTCGTTCCTTTAAATCTCAAGGCTTGTAAGGATTTAGGGAAACTCAAATTTAGTAAGACTGATGTTGTCTGCCTTCACCTCTATTTCTGATTTGGTGGGTGCATGGATCGTATTGGCTAGATTCAGCCCAAGTAGACTTTGTTCTCGGAAGTTAATGCAACTTTCCAGCACTTCTCCTGACACGTCCCATAGCAGCCAGCGATGTACAGAAGTCAAAGTCCTACCTGTGGTATTGCACAACGCGTTCGTGGGTGCGATGCTAGCTTAGCAGCTTGAAGTATTGTAGAAGTACGTACGTCTTTAGAACTGGAGGTTTCATACCTTTCCAGAAAATAGGGGTGTAAGTGTCTGAAATAGTTGGTGTTGAATACACTTGCATTATGAATTTAAACAATACTGATTTTTATGTATTCAGTTACAGTACTACTGAAAAGAAGACTGAAAAGGGTTTTGGAGAATTTTCTTTTTACCTTAATCCGCTGTAATTTTTTCTTTTTAGCAGTCTGTTCAAGAGGGATTGCATTAGTCAAAGAGCTATGACAGTTACTTAAGATTTGCAATAAGAACTACACATATTTGGCACAAATAGCCAGGAGGAAGGAACACGCGTGTGTGAGGAGTGTTCTGAAACGTATCAAACTAATTCAGTAAGTACAGCTTATTACACTTTTGGTTGGGACAAGTGCAATATGTGTTTAATTTATATGAATTTTCTAAAGAAACCTTATTTCATAGCATTTTGCACTGTAACACAATATGCTGGAGAAACCTGTAAAACTGGTATGTCTTTTTATACCTTGGAGGTATGTTGGATGTTTTAGTGCCTACTTGCACTGAGATTCAAATTGAATGTTAAATCTGTCTACTAAGCTGCATACGCACAACTCACGGCAAAGACCATTTACACCTTTGTACAGTAGTCTGTAATTATTGTATATAAAATTGAGGGAATAAATTTTTTTTAAATTTTGACTTTGGTTCTTTGACGTTTCTCATATTTTACTCGGATGCTTCCTTGTGTTAAGCCTAGCTTGCAAGAGGGTGGGGTGTCTGGCTTTTACCTGAAGAAACTTGTCCCCCACCTGCCTTCCGTGCACTCCAGGAAGGGCAGCGCCTTGCTCGGGCTTACAGCGCATCGAGCGCTTTGTTGAAGCGAAGAAGGGAAGTTGCCTGAGCTCGCTTCTTCAAATTGATCTTCTCAGTGAGCACCTCACTTGAAGATATTGTAAGTCCCAAGAGAACAATCCTGCTGTTAGAGCCAGAGGGCTGGCAGCACACTCGGACCCTTCATATTCCGCATTTATTTGGTTTAAGCAGTGCTGACGAGCACCAAGGCTGTACAGCGGCAGAAGACAAGTCTGAGGTCCCTATGGAGTCACATCGCAATCAAATACCGGGTCTGCCAACAGCACTGCTCGTACCCGAATCAGAATAACACTTGGCTCTAAGACACACAGCTTTAGCAAAAAGCTTGGTAGGTTTTTTGGTTTTAGACCACGCAACTAGTCCAAAGGACATCAATATTCCAAATAAAAAGCCACGCAGGAAAAGCAGGATGATTTGTGTTATGACCTATGAAAAAGACCTGTCATTGCTGCTGAGTGGTTATTTCAGGTACTGGCTCCACTAATTCATCTTCTTAAAGGGTAGATACACGTGACTAAAAAAAAAGCCCTGTCAAGCATCAGTTTACTAGATCAAAAAAGGGAAAGGCCACCACTTCTCCAACTAACCGTGCCCAGGGGCAGTTCCAGACAGGTACCCCGTGTTCTCTCAGCAGGAGCAACAGCGTTCAGCTATGGCACAGAAACAAATCCTTGGGATAGGCGAACAGCATCTCCCTTAGAAGACAGTAATACCCTTACATCAGAAAGGACTATGCAATGTTCTACTTGCATTATTGACTAAAACATTCTCTCCGGAAACTCATCTATCTGGAACTTAAATAGTCACTATCAGACGCTGGAGGTTACTCAACAAGCCTAAGCGGAGGGTAGAAGCCAGCTTTCAGCCTCGTCTGATGTCAGTTGCTTCTAATCTGTGCGACTCCTAACTACTAAATCAAGCTAGACCATAGCCTCAGCCTTTTTAAACGTGATTCGGTTCCTTCCTGCTAGATTTTTGATATGTGAGCCAAACTAGCCAAGTCAGATAGAAGTGTACTCTGCCTCCCCAGATCCTCCTTCCCACAAGCATCATGATACTGGGTAGGAGGTGCTCTAACAACTGAAGGGAATAAGACTAAAACTCACTGAAAGTAAAATTCATCTACCATCAAGTCCGCATGCTCTGCTCTTTCTTCTGATCCACACTGCTACTGGATGGGTTGTACCAGTGTTACAGTCACAAATAAGCTCCATTAGGAGGACAAAAGGGAAAAAGAGCACCCAGGTACAACCCTTCCAAGTTTTGAAGAAGTTACTGTAGTAGAACTACTGGGGTGAAATTCAGTTCATTTATCATGTCTGCAATTGCAACATGACAGTATTTTTTTTGTCCTGTCTTCTTTGCCTTTCTCCACATACAGCTTTTTTACAGTTCACATGAAAAGGCAGCAAGACATTCAGGGGGAGAAAACCTGTACATTGCAGGTGCAGGATAGGTGGCATACTGGGGAAGTTATTAAGAAGTATAAAAAGTTGACCTTGCAGAGATGTGTTCATTCTGTGAGATTAACTATATTTACTCTTATGCTGGAAAGCAGGTGTTAACAGCTGGTGCTACCCAGGCTTTTGACCTGTGAATAGTTCAAGAACAACTTAAAGCCCAGAAATGTGCCAGACACCCTTAGATTAGCAGAAGGTGCTATTAAATCCCTCTTCTCCCAGGAAAAGAGAGAAAATAGAAGCTTACCCCAGGACAACATGCCATATCAACCAGCACAGCCATGGAGGCAGAGGAAGGATCTAAAGGACCATGACTCAGGGCAGCAGAGCAAGAAAGTAGGGAACCAGAGAACTTGCTGGGCTAAACCTAGACAAGATAGACTTTGTTTCCTCGTGGCTTCAAACCCCTTCTTTAAATATTCAGGAATTTATGTATGTTCATGGGCAGTGGGGGAGGAAGGCAGAGGAAGAGAAGCCATTTTCATCCTCCCAGTGCATCTGTTTTGCAATTTTTGTACTAGTATTGTCCTCACTAATTACAGAAATGGTTATCACTAACAGGAAAAAAATATTACTGACATAATATGCACAATAATACATATGGTATACAGTAAACCTTGTCTCCTTATAGTTTATTATCAGTTTTAACTGATTTGACCTAGAATGTGATTTTAAGCTACATAGTTTCATCAACAAATAAATTGAAAGCAAGCAAGGCAAGGTCTGCAGTGAAAAGTAACACCCTATATACATTGATATAACGGGAAGAAAGGCAAGTTCTAATGTCCACAAAACATTCTCCAGCTCTATAAAATTTTTTGTCTAACAGTTAAATTGCTTCTTGGTATCATTCACAGTTATTACTTACACTTTATTATGACTGCTTTTTCTTACTGAAAGAAATCCTCCGCGTTATTTACTAACAGTAAAATAGAGTTGTACCATTTCAAGCACATCCATGTGCCAATCAATAAAATCCTAAAATCCTCACGAAATTTGACCTCGTGGCCTGCATTTTTTGCTAAATATATCAAAAAAGGAAGAATTGTTGCTGGAGTAATTTGACTTGGCTAGACTAAAGTTTATGAAAGAAAATTGGTATTCTTTTTCTGCTTGTCTTAAGCAGAGATTTATTTTAGGTGAGGTGTACTCAAGTGTTGCAATCAACCAGGCCACATACCTTCTTGTGCACTGACGCAGAGTCTTCCTTAAGTGAAAATACAACGGGTAATTTTCAAACAGGCAAGTAATACAGTTCAAGCTTTTCAACTGCAATTAAAGGAGTTAAGAGTAAAAATAACTCTCTTACCCTTAATTTCCTCCAGGCAGATACCTGCTTCCCTGCCAGTTCATAACTGACAGACTGTACACTTTCATTTCACACTCTGGAAAAAATGGAGATGAAATCTCCTGTCCCTAACCTACACAAGAGGAAAGAATAAAAACAAACAAACAAAAAACACACACAAGGAAAACCTGAAGAGCTGCCATAGTATTATTCCTTACAATCCACTTCCAAACCATAAACATTTGTATGCCTTCTTCAAGCTATGGGAGTCATTGGGTTCATATAAATCCATTGGAAGATCACTCAGAGCACCGGTTAAGATTGAAGACTGTAGGGTTCTATATCCAAAGGCCAAATCTTCTGTTTTGCTGAGGAAAAAAAAAAAAAAAAAAAAGTGTGTTGAAAAGTAAGACAAAACAAGCTGCGTGATGCCCCACATCAAAAACTTTGTGAGCCAAAATTGCAACTGGCAACATTAGTGAAGTCCTTGGCAAGCATCTTGCAGCTCTGAAGGACACCTGACTATAAGCCCTGAAATCAAAGCACTAACTAGTAAGGCAGGGTTTTTCTGCAATTTGTCTTGCAATTGATTGCTGAGATGAGCTTTAGCTGAAGCACATCAGGACGCATTCAGTCACCAAGATTCTTTTGCAACCTGTTGTAGGTGACCCTGCTCTGGCGGGGGGGGTTGGACTAGATGATCTCCAGAGGTCCCTTCCAACCCTGACGATTCTGTGATTCTGTATGTATTTTCCACTATTTAACAAGTCAATCTTATGCCTTGGTCTTTTATCTGCTCTGTGATTCATCTCAAAAATATACATGTTATTCACAAACAACATCCCTCTGACATACAGCTTTATTGTGGGTCTGCTCCAGAGAGAGGACCAGTTTACTGGAGCAATTTAATTCCCTACAGAGCAGCAATGCAGGACTCCGAGGCAACATCTGTCCTGCAGCCTCTGCAATGGCCTCGCAAACATTGCGAGTAGCAACACCTTGATGGAAAGTCAAACAGCGAGGACCTAACTGCCTCAGGTGACCTTAGACTTCTTAGGAAGCCACTGCTGGAGTGAAGCATTGGTGTTCTACATGCCCACCAGCTAACCAAAACAGCCACTTACAGCTGAAAGCACATTCATTAATAACACATGTAATGAGATTTCCACGTTTTTCTTTAAACATATTTGATATTAGTATTGGATGTATGGATCCCCTAGAAATATACGATCCATGCCACACGCAACAGTTTTTACCTTCAGTCTTTATTTTCACTGCGTTGCTGATACTTTTTATGAATGCACAAGTAACCACGGGACTCCCAGAAATCAGCAGTTGTACCTGTTATTCACCTGCCCTGGTGTGTGGGAACTTGCTCTTTGACGTTCCAAGTCCATCAAGACCTACTTACCACCACAGGACACCCTACACGGTGCCTGACCTCACAGGGACACCCTGACACTTTGCCATGTTGTCTGCTGGTTCACGCTGTACAAACTGGTAATCCACTGCCATCTCCTGGCAAACTGCTATTCAAGAATATCTGACTGAAAAAGACTGAAATAAAGCATTGACATTGACGCTACCTAAATATCAGCCCAATTAGAGAGAAATCACACAAACCTACAAGAACACTTAATACAAAAGTGGTAGCAAGAGAAGCATCCAAAAGTCCTGCAAGGACCCCACAGACTCGCCGTCCCTTTCCCTCCCTCCCAAAACTGACCAACATTCCTACAGAAATTCAAGCTTGCTCCTGAAGAGTTTCCAATTTACAGAGGAACCTGGCAAGAACAGCAGCTCACAAGAGGGACATTTTGTCCACACCTTACAGAAGGAATGGTATCCAACCAGCATCTCATCTTGGAAGCTTTTCTGTTAGAAAAAAAAATAACAGAAGGCTTAAGAAAACCCAAGAAAACCCTGAAACTGGAGCTGTCTAAAAATCAGTTGCTATAAGTGATCTTACTCATTTGCCTACAGCAAAAGAGTGTTTTTCTGCTACTTTAGATGAAGTGAGGACCTGAAAAATTCACGTGAACACTTATAGTGAATCTGATGTGCTCTCCCCGGAAGGGAATCCAATATTCTCCAGCCTACTTCCACAGAAACGAAAGGACTGAAAAAAAATCTCAGAAAAATTGCTTTAATAATACAGGATGATTGTGAGCACACATAAACTTGCTTAAGCTGGTTCAATTTAGGCAAAGAGAATGAAATTGAGTAAGGGACCACTGATTAAATTACCTTACAAAATGAAGCCGGTAGCCACCCAGGTGGCACTTAAGCATCGCTGTAAAGCCATCTTCACGCTCAGCCGTTTGCAACTTGATACTAGATCAATTCATATGATCAAAACGAATACCGAGTCTTGCAATAATACAATCACATGCATTCCTCCTCTAATTTGTTTACACCTTTACACATCACTGTGTAGATGCTTCTGCTTGTTGTGTTCTACAGTGGGGTCTCACGCTCTCTTCCTCACATCACTCTCCCTTTTTTTGCCCTGGGACTGCCAAATCAGGCAGATAGAAGACACCTTTGCACTCTTCCCAAGGGAAGTGCTACATTTTAACTACTCCATTTACACAGCTATGAATAAGTGTACTGGTCCCAAGTCCAACTTCTATTTTTATTCCTGCCTGCAAAATTCATACCCAACATTCAGTTTCAAAAACCGCACCAAGTTCTGTAGCTTCTGAAGGTCCTTTAATTTCTCCATAGCTTTAACATTAGTGCAGTTACTAAGAAGTCAAAGCTTAATGCTCACACATTGTCTACTGCCCTCCTTTTCTCAAGCCACTGTAACACAGACTTATGAAAGGTGCTGTAAAGATGAAAAACTTATTATTCCAAAGTGCCATCATTATAGAACTGGGTCAACCAACATCAGCAACGGCTACCACATGACTGATTAGACTTCCTAGACTGATTTGTCCAGCAGCCCTGACAAAAACACCGATTTCTCTCCATTTCTTCAAGGCATTATTGAACCGCATTTTGAAGAATGCGATTCAGCACATACTGTCCTCGAGTTTGTGTCCACCTTAACTGAGTAGAAAGACTAATCAGTCCTGGTTTTCCCAAGGCATGCACTGATAAAATATCCCATGAGCACCTTAGGGCCAGTGATGACCAAGCAGAAACACCTTTTATCACCACTGCCATTTCTCTTTATCCAGCACTGTGAAGGGATTAGCTTTATTCAGACATCTTAAGGCCTCAATAGTTTTGCCTTTGTGTTAACTATTGCTTCTTAAGCTCTTTACTTACTGTGGAATAAGGATGATGGAAAGGATCTCATCTGCCTTTAAAAGCACATTACTGCTGACAAGCTATGTTGTTAGAATGTTTAGTATTTGGCTTTGTTGACTGACAATTTGTGGCCACTGTGTGTGTGTGTGGGGAGTGTCAGATTGCACTACCTCAATTCAACAGTGAACCTCTTCAAAAAGAAGACAACTAAAGTCAAATGCAAGTTCAGCTGAAGTCCTGGCAGAGAAGAAGAGGTTCTCAGTTCTGTTTCACCACAAATTTATTCACTTTGTGTTTCAAATCAGTACCTGGGCTCCTCAGATAACCTTTTCAATAAAAACAATCTCCAGAATTTATAGGTATTCAAGTTCAGTTTGTCCTGTATTTAAAACAGGAACTACTGCTACTGGCAGACCACAGACACAGCTAGAAAATTTTATAGTCAGTTCTACCTTTTTTAAAAAAAATAAGTGGTGTGAGTCCAAAAGAGACACAGCTACAGAATTTCTCTCCTTCCATTTCAACAGCAGGAGAACCAGATAAGGCAATATGAAATGGAAGATGAAATGAGCAGTAGAACGGGCATGAGTAAGCACTTAGATCTTTTGCCAGCTTTAAAACCACTGGCTACACTTCCCCCACCCCTCAGACACTCCTCCCCTTACCTGAACTTGCTCACAAATCGGTGGCATACTGCAGGAACCTGTCGACAGTAGGCTGGCAATGGTGGTTTCTATTCTCAAAGCCTGCAAATTCTTCACTGAAAATCCATAAGGAGAACTCTGGAATCAACTAGGCATGATGTTTTAAAAACAAGATGTGCCAATTATACTTTAAGTGCTTAAATAACTTAGAGAAGCTGCTCAATGCAAGTATTTATTCATACCCAATATGTAATTAACTAGATACAAAGACAGCTCTTTCATGCTACTAAGTGTTGCTACTTACACTCAGGAGTGTATTGAATGCTACCGATTTGAGGCATAGATGAAAAATTTTCAGATCTCTCTCCGTAACCAGATACAATATAACTAGGGGCAATACAAGTTTCAGTTTCCAGTTAATCCTCAAATCAGTATTTAACATAAATAATTTAGTCTCAAATGTATGTTCAAGGATGAGGTACTGACACCATCGAGGAATCTCTTTACCTTGCAATTCAATAAAACGGGTACCACTTTATGACACAGGAAAGCAAACTTCTGCAGAAGCCTAACACCATCATACATACTGTTTAAGAAAAAAATGTAGGGTCAATTAGAACTAGACTGAACTGATTTTATTTCCTTCCAGAAAGAATAGACACTAATTTAACTGTACAGAGAATTTAATTTAACTATAACTATACAAGTTTCAGTATACTGTCCTGTTCAAGAACGGCTTATATATAAAAAAAAAATACGGCCAAAATTCTAATGCATACTTTACAATTAAACACCCCACTTCTCTTTCTACCCCTAATAACCTCAGACTAGAGCTGCAGTGTTCAGATTAACTTATGTACAGATGAAAATTCCTTTGCTCTTAAGCGTAGTTTCATTATTACCCATGTTTTTTCTACTACAACTGAAACTGGACTCAAAAGTAAGTTTTATGGTATCAGCAATGAAAAATATGATGAACCTTGTAAGAACAGAATCCAGAAAAATATTAACAACAGTTTTTACTATATTAAAATATGTCACATCCCTCTAAAAAGTAATCCTTACGCATTTCTGAGCATATTATGTTTATTAATCCATCACATTTTACTATAGTATCTGCAAGTTTCTTACTTTGAACAATTGAACAACTGAGTAATAACCACTTTTAGCTAGACCATCAAAACTCCATCAAGTTCCCTGACAACTGAGTTCCTGTTTTGAAGTAAAAGGTGTTCAGTGAGGTACCAAGAAATGTCATCATTATACTCAGTCAAACAAGTTAGCCAAAAGAAAAAGACAATTTTCTTTTTTTCTGGTACAACCGCTCAAATCCTACCGTTCTCCCACTTCCTATTGTTTTTGCATTTAAGCCTCCAAGACCCCTTACCCTGACTAAAGAAAGGTGCCCATTTAGCTATGTACTGTACTGTTTCACATAGTTGCTGTCCAGGCACACCGAAAACTCCCCACTACGCTGCCGAGTCTCCAAATCCACCGTTCCAGTTAATGGAAGTCTAGGTCACTCAAAACCAGAATTACAGCCACCAATTCTGCTTAGGTATACCACCTGATGTGGCAATATGTAATTTCATCACAAATCATTGCAATTGAATGCAAAGTAAAGGAAACTTGAGTTTATTTAGCTTCCAATTTCTGGGAGGTCAAGAGGAACTAGGATTGCTCTGGACAACAAAAGAAAATAGACTGTGCTTACAGATAATTTTCTGCCATATTCTTTCTTTAGGACCACTGTTTTATTGTTGCCCTTTCTATTACATGGGATGTACATATTATCAGGTGTTAATAAAAGGTCAGTGCCTGTACAATACATTCTACAACTGAGCACCACTTTCCGTAACTGAACAGGCAAAGAAATTACACTGAACATCAGCATCTGGCAGTATTTCTCCAAAAAAAGTGACTAAAATGGGTTTAAATTGATTAACACTATTAAATCACATCTAATATTTGATACTACATGATTTCATTACAGCTATACGATACAATTATACAAAATGTGTTAACATCAAAGAATACAACCAAAATTAAGATAGCAAACAAAACCTATATAACTTTTTTTTCTTTACAGGAAAATACTTTTGAAGTATGCATGTAACTGCCCATTCTTTTAAAGAAAATCTACCGCAAGCAAGTTATCAACCTCCAGAAAAATCACACATAGCATTACTACGCATATCCCCAAAAAGTGTACAATATGCACACTTGGAATACAAAATTAAAAAAATTGTAAGCAACAGGTGAGCTTCATATTTATAAGAATGTGAAAAGAAGTCCAATTTTAGCACTGTTGTATAAAGAATTGTCTTTTTTTGATGCAAGTTCATGAACTGACCCCTCCGGTTGGGGCCACACTTTACAAAACACCGTGTTCTTGAAACGGGATTACAGAGCAAGGTAGAGCATCTGAGCAACGTCACCTTAAAGTTTTTTTTGTGGGTTTTTTTTGCTTTTTATTTACTACTTATCAAAACACGTCCTTTAGGTTTGTAGGGTTCTTTTTTTTAAAATTCTTTCCTAGAAACAATATACAAAGGGGAGGCGTATTTATTTCCGATTCATACTCCTGTAAGATGCTTTGAGTTCAAGAATTTTCTCTTCCAACTTTCACTGGTTGTTTTTGGCCTTAGCATGTGTTAAGATGTGAGATTTCAGGTTAGTTGATTGCGCAAACTTCTTATTGCAGCCGTCAAATGGGCAAACATAGGGCCTGTCGCCAGTATGAATTCGCACATGTGTGCGTAAATTGAAGTCCAGTGAAAAACGCTTTCCACATCCTTCAAACGTACACTGTTGAAAGGAAAAGACGTACTCCATTAGCTAAGAAAATAGTAGTCATTTCAATCATTGATTAAAACAATACTCTTCTTTAAACCACTACACTACACAAACACGAAGCTAGATGCTGAAGATTATTACAGGCGAAGCTGTGGACATCACCTGAATACTTCAGGTTGTTTTACCACAGTAGTGTATCCATCTTCGAAGAGGGAAAATAACTTCCAGCTTGCAAGCAAATACTTTCACTAGAAACACCTTTCGCTGCATCTGGATCAGTATTTTGCTATGCTGTACTAGAAAACAGCAGCAACGTTTCAGGTCAGAATTTCCCAGCTTTCAGTGATAATTTGCTTGTTTTACCAGCATTACTTTTAAGATGGGATTGGAATGCAAAGGGACAGCATGTTTAGTAGTAAATACTTATATTTACCACATAGCAGATGCAGCATACACATCCAAGTGAATGCCTAAGGACTGCAAATCAAGTTTCTGAAATAATTTATTTTTAAAAAGTCAACAGAAAATACATATCTTAAACATGTACTGGAGAACACAGATATGCTCAAGACTATGAGTACCTGCAAAGAAGATTTATAAGGAGTATCATAGGAAGTAGGCAGGGGACCTCTGGTGGCAGAAGCTCACGTGACTTGGTATGAATGGAAAGAGATTCAGTGACTACCATCGTTTTGCCAAAAATCGATTAATACCCACTACTGAAAATTAGTATCATGAGTCAACTGAGCAAACAGTCCCCAGTCTCAGTTGTCCATAGATGCTAAGTTGGAAAGATGATGAGGAGAAAGAGACATTTTCCTCATTCAGTAGTAACTGCAGACTTCATTTTTAAAGGGGGTAACTTTACAACGTATTTTGGAAGGTATTTCCCATGTACATTCAATTTGCTAATTTCTAACAAAAGCCCACAGAAATAGTTAAACAACAGCCTAGTTAGCTTAAGGGGACTTCCAATTTTTAAGGTGATCACTCAGTGTCTCATCTGATTTTATAAAACAGTGTAGTACCCCTGAGGTCATACGTAAGGTGGGTTACAGTTACAGTCTACACGTTTACCAAATAAATTGCGGTACTTATGTCTGGAGGTTCACAATACCTGAAAGGGTTTCTCTCCGGTATGAACTAGCTGATGTCGCTTTAGTTTTGAGCTCTCCACAAACGCCTTGCCACATTCTGCACATACATGTACTCGAGGGCCATGAGTGTGCAGATGCTTCCTCATGGCAGAGTTGTCCCTGAACATCTTTGTGCAGCCCTTAAAAAGAACAGTGAATCTCAATTAGTAGATAAGCTAGTTCTGATAAAGGTGTTATCTGCTACAGTACAAATATTTAAAACACTTTCATATCCTGAATACTTTTAAGAAAGTTGGCCCCGAAAAGGAGACCCCTTACATTTAAAAAAAAAAAATGCAATACCAAGAAAAAAATAATTTGAAAAGCTGTCCAAAAAAAAAAAAAAACAAACCACCAAAAAAACCAACCGAAAAACCCAATCCCAAACAAAACCCAAAATCCTCTCCTCACTTAGTATTATGAGCCACGTGTAGTCAAATGAATAACAGGACAGTATCACGAAGATACAGCTCTGATAGAAGCAAATGAATAAACCAAAAAAAAGCACTTACAGTTTCAGCGAAAAAAAAAAAAAACAACCAACAAACAAAAGACAGAATGACAATTCATGGATACCTACGGTATATTCCTGTGTGCCATATTCTGAGTACTACAATATATGATATAGTCTCTAATATACCACAGATTATTATCTAGTACCAATTTGTATGTGCACCACTCCGCCTCCCAACATTCTGTCCTCTTCTTTCTCATTCCTGAGAAGGAATGGAGCAAAAGAGTTTCCAGCACGTAACAACTTACAGAAACTACCTTGTCCAAACTGGCAGCAGCAGATTGATCACTACCACCTTAAAATATAATGAGATTGTTTAAACTGCTTCTACAGTTTAAACCTACGAAGTGATACGGGGCAACTGAATAAGGCAGGGATGGAGAACCTCTGAGTTAGTGCCAATACAACCCAAAGCAATACTCATTAACTCCGGTACAGCATCAGAAGTTTTAATCTGGAGTCCATGCTGCATCCACAAAGGAATACTACTTTTGATTCCAAAGTACACTTAAGGCAGCAGCGACCTGGGGCTCTCTTTACTTAATCGCTCTATACCTTTTTTTCACCTTTTAGCGACAATCAATAGACATCTATCATATGTTTTATCATAGACATTTATCATATGTTCTTCCTCAAGGTTCAAAATCCCTCGTAAAATCCTATTAACAACTGTAAATTCTATCTGTACTTCAAGTGATGCTGTTTAAACTTACATAAAATTAGTCTACCAACATCACTGTATTATGAGGCATAAAATTTGACAACAAAACCTAAAGGAACATTCAATTGCTAATCTTAAATTTCACAGGCTTCCTCTTTGGAATTTTTTTTTTTAAAAGCTAATAACCACATTTAAATATGCCTTGTTTCTTAAAAAAGGCAGAAATGCCACTTTCAGGAAGAGTTCTCTCTTCAGGCACTAGAATTTCTTTGGCTGATTTAAGAAGTGTTGTGCCACCATTCACTGCACACAACAGAACTGGTACAGGTAAAGCAGCACCAAAATAAACATACCATCAATGTTTTTTGCATTTGTTTCAAAGCCCCTGCTTGCCTGAGAGAAGCAGTTACACCTTCTAAAATATTTTTCTTTCCTAAACTGAAGTCATAAATGCACAAAGCCTAGAAATGCTAGAAGAGAGAAAATGGAAGGACAGAATATTCTTTTTTTTCCCCTGTTCAGATGAAGTTGAGGCTATGAAAAAGTAAATCAAAGAAATGAAGGCAGCATTCCTTGATATTGTAAGGAGTAACTGTTCCTGTATCTCCATGTACTATACTACAATAAAAACATGACCTTGTAGAACATGAAGAACTGGAAATCAACAAAAGCACAAAGATGAATCCAGCACATTCCTCAGACTATGGCTGTCAGAAAGAAGCCTTCTATTCGTGCTCTGTAATGTGTACTACTAGCTATCTGCCCTGGCTATTTGCTTAGGCTCACACCTATCTAGACCAGAAGCCAGCAAGATTGTAATTGTCTTTTTTCATTACAGACTAAGTCAGCTAACAGAAGCTCTGCAAAAGCTGGATAATGCAGTAAAGCCAGATGCTACCAATCTAGGTGACTGGCAACATTTATTCAAGACAGAGGCTTCCCCGCTACCAGTGGATCAGAATCATCTCTCCAAGATGCCTCTCTCTCTCTCTCTTTCATGATGATGCACCCTCCAGCTCTGTAAAATGTAATTCAAAGGCTTCCAATAATGCTGACTGTGGCACCTGCACCATAAATTGCTGATTCCTGATCTAGACTCCAAATCTGTCACAGTTTCCAAGCAGAGGATATATAGATCTTAGGAACGTACTTTGAACAGCTCTCAGAACATTCTTTCAAGTATGTATTCTTGGATGGCAGGAAATCACAACAGTAAAACCAGCATGTTAGGGACTGTGCATCATGGTTACCAGAAGATTAGGGATGCACTAACCTTAAGACAAGGAATGGGAATAATATATTATTCAGTGAAAGGTTTTCAAGGAAGCCTCTAAAGAATGATAACTACAATACAGTTAACTGAGTGTAGTCCATTAACAGTAAGATATTTAGTTATTAATTCTCAAGAGAAAACATCAATACAAAATTCTGATCTACAAATTACTACCTACTCAGAAGCTAAGCATTTCACTTACTTTGTGAGGACAAGCTATCGTTCGTGGAGCATCATCTTCTTTAATTTTTCTTGGTTTCATTCTTAAAGATAAAAAAAAAACACCAACACATTAGTAGAAAAACATTAGTAGACAGCTCTTCTCCCTTAACTGCTTACATAATGCACACATTTATTTGATAGTATCACGTGTGTGAGTAGTACTCAGTTTAATATTTTTAAAACCTTTATAATAATATTAACAGTACAATTTGGCATTTGGAAAGTTCAGCTTTTCCAGAAGGGCCTCTCAAGTACAGAATAAGACATTTAATACAACCTTCCTAGTTCTTTGAATATGTGGAAATAAAGATTTTTTTTCTGACTTACACTAATTGTAATTAGGATGTTTTGTTTGAAAACTCATTTTTTCTTGTGCCAGTACTCATGTGGCCTATTTATCTTCACTTTCTCTCCATTCCTGCACCAGGACATGAAGGACAGAGTAGCCTCAATCATCCTTCAGTATTTTGACCACACAAGACTTCAGAAGAAGACTCTACAGAAGCAGGGAAGGCAGGCAACTTGTAGAATCTACTTAGTCAATGTAGACATCCATTATAAACATAGAAACTGCAATTATTCTTAATTTAAGCTACTGTACACATGGATTCCACTCTTGGCAACTGACAAGCAATCATCTGTTTACTCTTGGTCGCTGATAGGGATCTCCACCGCTACTTTATGGGCACAATTAGTCTCCATTGACTACATAAGGAGCCCAGCAAGCTATTGCTTGCATATGCTAGGTCTTTCAAATACAGTAAAGGTCCTTATAGAAAACAATGTTAGAATAGGCCTGCCGTAACAACCACTTGTCTGAATGTCAGAGAAGAGTCAGCTGTGTGGAAGCTACTCCGGGAAAATGCACTGCACTTTTACCTATCTTTATTTCTCAAACCTGTAGTGCTCTCTTCAAAAAAATCAAAAGAAATGGCTTTTCTCCACCTTACGGTGGAGGTAGGTAGGTGTAAATAAAAGCACCTCATACATCTGGAGAATCACTTAGATAAGTAATGAGATTTTGCACATTCCAAAACTTTGCTGTAGAAGGGGAGCTAGTCGGTTTATGCGAGGTCCTGAATAATTTTTCAGGTAATACAGTACAAGATAGTTCTGTGTGTCAAGGTAGCTACAGATCACCTTTAAGTTAAACAAAAAAAAAA
>VZSZ01006913.1:205403-222579 GCA_013398815.1 Ibidorhyncha struthersii | reverse complement strand
TTAAAAAAAAAAAAAAAAAAAAAGAATTAGCGTTATCAGAATCACTATTCTTAACATTAAGAAGGAGAGGAGTCTGTTGCTATCCAAGACAGTTTTAATCCCCATGAGTTCAGTTCCTGCAAACAGATATGGAAGAACAGGCTTTGGGGAAGAGATTTCCAGGTAGTGCACATATGTGCTTTTTTACATGCATTTTTAATAATTGATTGAGAGTGGCTAAACAGCAACTTCTAAACATTCAAAACAATTCCCAAGAGCTGCAGGGAAAATAAGCTAAAACCTCTCCAATTCGACCACATAAGCATTTGTTTCTTTGCAGGCAGGGTCCAGTCTCCTTTGGTACTGTCACACTCCCAAGCGTATGGATGAAATTTGCTGTTTCACCTGCCACCTTCATGTGCACAGATGAGAAAGGAGAACAATGGAAGGCTTTGTGAGGCTAATCTAAGGCAAGAGAAGTGAAAAACCTCCCTGAGAAGTCCTGAAGACTGAATCCAGGAAACTGTCTTTACAACTGCCACTGGAGTCATGTGCGATGGAGAAGTCTCCTATGGCTCTGCGGGCTATCATGTGCCCCTCAAACAATCTGACTCCTCCCAGTATTGCAGATGTAACACAGCTCAAGTGATCATGTAGGGACTAAAGCACTTGACAGGCACTTCACAGACACAACATTAAACCCCAAGGATTTAGAGGCTGCATTTGTTCTTTTCTTTGAGTGGACACTTAGGAAACTCCTGCTGGCTCAGCATCTCCAGACTACACTGAATACATACAGTGCCAACTGAAGAACACTGCAGTCTTCTGCACAGTTAAAAATACAGATGTGACAAAAACATGGAAGCTGGAGAGTATCATATCCAACAATCCTCCCATTTACAGACACTAACAGCTCCTAGAAGATAGGTGTAAGGTATTTGTGTTGACAAAGCTCCTCTTGCACCATTGCCAGTAGCATACCTAAATATTCTACCAGCTTAAGGGCAGAAACATCTTGAACGCAGCAAACCATCTGCTCCTGTAGACCAGTCTCTTTATTATCTTAATCTTCCTGATAACTTTTCTTTTTCCAAGATTACAGACCAACTTAGATGACCTTATTGATTAGATTTCATGTATATAATCCACCTGGAATACCGAATTATTGTGCTGTGTTTAGTTTATGCAGCCTCTTGAGCGAAGTATTAAATACCTAAATCCAAACAAGTAATTGGGATTAACCAACTGACTGACTACACTCCAGCAACATTCTAGACTGACAGTACTACAAGTACTGAGGCTATACACACACAAAAGCTTTCTTACCTCCACAGAAAGCTTTCACCTACCTTTTGCATGGGGTTCTCCTTATTATGTCTCTATGATTGTTACAAAAGGAAAAAACACAGAAATGATAATCTGTTATGCCAAAACGGACACACAGAAGAATGCTATGACAAGACAGGACATGAGAGAGCAAAGCACCATGGTTTAATGCCATTACACCCTTAGGGGACAAAGCTGGTGACAAAACCACCTCCTTTACTTCTAACTCTATCAACTTGTTAGATGTTGGCTGAGTCATTCCTCCAGCCGCAAAACACAAAGCAAAAAAACCTCTTAGGCCCACAATCTGTGTCTGTGACATCATCGTAATGAGTAAAATCACGATTGTTCCGAAGTCTTAATTGACCACCTGTAAAGGGCGAGACTAGACAGAAAAGAAATCACTAACGAGAGATGTGGTAAGTAGTGGGCAGTGCCTGCTTTTTTGCCCCCCTCCTTTAAAAAAAAAAACAAAACAAAAAAAAAAAAAAAAAAAAACAAAACCACTTGGTGTAAGACCCCACTGATCATTGTGTTAAATCCTACCCATAACTCTTGTCTATTGCCTCTCGTATTAAGTCAATCTTTGAGAAAGAAATGCCGCCAACAGTGTCATCTGTAACAGGTTGCTGAAGTGCAGTGAGAGGGAAAATACCCTGGCCAGTGTAGTAAGGAAGCTTATAGATCAGTGTAGTCAGAAAGCTTGAGGAACCAACCGCAGCTGAACTGGATGGTCAGACATGTGACAGACGGGAACTTCAACATACACCTTACATTTCTCAGTTCAGTGTCTGAGCAGGCACGTAACATTACCAGTGTCCATTCTGGAATAAGCTGACTTTTTTTTCTAAATTTTCAAGCTTTATTTCTGAAGTGAGGAGCATCAGCCCAGCAAGATGTTTGAATGTAAAAACATTTAGTCCCTAGTAACTACAAAATTGTAACAAATTTTAGCTAATCAAGGGGCAGATTTTAAATCTTTTCATTTCTCCTGGAAGTATGGAAAGTGGGCAGCTTAACCTTAAAATACAGAACAAGACTGTGCATCAGCACAGGGTTCCACAGGCAACCAAGCTATTCAAGAAATCAGAAGCAGACACTCTGGACAAGGCGGCAGAGTCTAGGTTATGTCTCAGTGCCACAGGCAGCAAGAAGCTACTTGGCCCTTCATACACGGATTAAAGGCGTGAGGGCATGTACACCACAGGCACAGCTACCACAGATCGTTTTGTAAACAAAACAAAAAAAAAAGCCATCTTGCTCACAAGGCTGTGGAATCCATATGGACAATCACTCAAAGAAGAATTTAAAGACTTACATATTCAAATGTATGAGAAAAAAGATTTTGGTCTTACTTTTAAAATTAACTTTCTGCAAAAGGAGACCAGACTAGAACCTGGGCTGTTGGTCTCAATTACACTGTTGCAGGTAGCTCTTGCTGGTGGTTAGACTTTTGGCTCCCACCCAGTATAGTATCTCTACCAGCTCCGTCCAAGTTTTCTTAGACTGAAACATTAATCAAAACCAGAACTCTAACACATACCAGTATTTAAAACAACTACAGACACACACGTTAATACCTGGGTGGACCTTTTGAAATGTCTGCCTTTACAGAAAGTCAATTTATGTGGCAAGACCAGAATTTTCATTTCTGAAGTGAGTTTAGATGGGGCATGCCTAGGAGTAGCAACTGCAGGCTAGCTAACTGAAAAACTCGCAAGCGCACCTTTTGGATCAAGGCACTGAGACACTGCAATTAAAGGCCAAGTCTGTTAACTTGTATTGTGGGGGTGGAGGGAGGGAATAGGGGACAGCAGAGGCAGCAGGAAGGTGTGCAACCCAATAGCTTCACAGAATGAGCTCCATAAAAGCACATGCTCTTACCCATGTGTAAAGGAGACTGACGGAAATCACAGGTACTAAAACACTCCGTTCCTCAAAACACAGCAAGCAACTCTGTCGCTGTGCAATATCAGAAAGTAACAGCTAACTACCTCCTTTCATCTACCCAGCTGAACTGAAGAACTGTTCCTTGACAGAACCAGTCCCCCACCCCAAACTTCAGTCAGCTTCCACAACCTGTTATTGTCTTGTAGATAGCCACAGAAACAGTGTTAAGGCTAGGAACAACGGAAATCCATAAGTCAAAAAGCAAGTAACAGTATAGAATTTCCTCTTTGTTCCGTCATCTCCCTGTTTTGCCTGTGTTAAAACTCCTGTGTTCTCACATCCTTTCTTCTCCCTCTATACATAAATCCAACCTAAATAGCATTACTCTCTCTCAGGCAACTCCCCCAACACATCCTAGAGGTCTCTGACAACCAGCAGTGATATTCACCTGTGCCAATGACCACATCCCTACGAACAGCTAAAAGAGGAGGAAATTATTCTCTATCAGCAGTGTCACCGCCACTTCTGATTGGTTTCCTCCCTCTGCCATTCTCCTTGCACTGCCCTGCTGAGGCAGAAATAACATGAATGTCATGGCCCTAGCTGCTGCAGTAATTCCTTTGTGCTGAGGACTCCTGAAACTGGCTAGACTGGCTTTTGGATAAATAGACAAAAGGGGAGTGGTGCAAGGTGTCCTGGGAATCTATCTACAACCAAAGAACCCACAGCCAGAGTCTTACCATGCTTCAGTCATAGTTAGGTTGGAAAGTGTCATGAAAAAGAAAAAGTTCTCTTTCAGTCCAAGATTCTGGCAAAAATAATTACGAGTTTTGTTCTAATTATGAAGAATATCGTATGTGTAAACAGTGAGAGTGACCTTTCCAGTGTGGTACAGAGCAAGAGATTTCCCCTCCCCCAGAACACCACTTTGGGTAAAGCAGTTGTCAATTTACTGCCCTTTAAGCTTCTCTGTAACAAGAACAAAAACAGTACAAAAGCATATACCTCATAAAGAGGCCTAAGTCATAAATCTAGGTGACCAGAATGCTTCGTCACTTCTAAGAAGGGTGTCTGGTTGCAAACTCTAATGCAGTTTCCTCTCCTTTGTTTTCTATCTAGTTTGGAAAGTGGATAGAAAGGCAGGGCAGTCCTCACAAGGGCTCTCCTTCAGTAAAGGTACTAAGATAGTAGAAGATAAAGCCATGGAGTTTTTAACCACTGGGATCCATTACTATGCCAATTTCCCACCTATAGCATATTCCCTTCTTACTTCTTACTTTTATTGATGTCTGTTTCTGCTGTCTTCAGCCAGCTCAGTCATGTATCTGTCTGGAGGGAGAGGGCAATCACGGATGTCCCTTTTAGTGGCTTCGTTTGAGGGAATGTGCTATATGCACCAATTTGAAATTTCTATGTCTGCTACTTCCTAAGCAGTTATGATTTCTTCACAGCTAACTACAGAATTACTTGTCATCAATTTAGAGAAACATTTTATTTCAGTTGAAGGGATTTCCAGTGTCCCAGTCAAAGGTATCAAATGGGAACGTGGCAATTTATTAGGTTTTCTTTCTTTCCGAACAGATCATTTACAACTAATGTTTCACATTCTGATATGATTGCCTAAGAGTGCCTAAGGGAAATCCACATTTTTTTTTCCTTTTTATTGCATTCCTAAAGTATGCTAGAGAAAACGCATGAGCCCTACAACAGAACAAAATAATCTGTAGAAGGTGATAAATTGCCTAAACAGGTACAATTTATGGTCATTTGTCTATGCGTTACTGAACACATATTAGTGTTCTCACACAGCTTGTTTGTTCACAGTGGTGTCAATAGTTTTAGAAGGTATAAAAGCCGTTCCAGGAAAAGCTATAAGAGTTCTAGTTAAAGGATCCGGATTCCTGCTACATGACTCAGTGACAAATGCACTAAAAAAAAGCAGCGGAAGACCATTGTATCAGAAGAGACAGCATAACTGCTCACTCTGCTAGTGCCACCTAGCTGCTGAGCAGCAGTGGTGTCCATTGCAGATGCTGAATTACTACAGTTCTAAATGTGCGGGTTTTGGGAGGGGTTGGTTTCTTTTTTGGTTTGGTTTGTTTTTTTGAGGACTGCACAGCTACAGAGGATTTCAAGCATCAAGTCCACCCCTGCCTCACCTCTCACCAACCAAACGATGATCAGAACTCCAGAACTTTGCCTGAAATCTATCACTACAATTCAAGCTTTGCCCATTTAAACTTAAACTCAGAACTTTGTTCCCAAGAATCAATGCAAATGTCTTAGTCAATTTATCCTTAATCAAAATAAGCTGCATGGTTATAAACAGCGAATCTGGTTTTGAGTAACTTCTACAAATGTATCATGAGATTCTTCCAACTACCTTAATGAAACCAGGAAAGCAACCCAAAATAACTTGCCCTCAACTGCACAAAATACATTTAGCATACAATTTTACTAGCCAGTTCATGCTTCCTTACATGCAGAATGTGCACAATCCTTTTTCAAGTCATTAAAACACAAATTTGTTATTCAAAACGTTACAGCACGTGAAGCTACTTAATAAGTTTAAAAGTAAGTTTCAACTTCACTTGCTGCTCAAAGATTTCAGAATACAGCTACTGAGAATTTCAAAATTCTGAATCACAAAGCAACAAGCAATGCTTGAAACTTTCGCAGAACTTTACACTAAAACACATGAACTGTATTCCTAGGACCTCTGAACCCAATTCTGGTACATGTAAACTCTTTTTTTTTTTCTTCCAGTTTGCCATGCAAGGTTTCCAGTGATACTGCACACAGCTATCTAGATCAACAAGACAACTGATCAGTATAAAAATAGGTTTGTACACATCAATGCTTGAATTCATGTTATTAGCTAAAAGGAGTCCCTTCAAAATGCTTCACTGCAAGAGGACCAAGACCTTAACAAGCACAATTCAAATTCTAATACCCCCATATTCTTCAGCCTCAGCTATACACAATTACTTAAGACCTAACATACAACTAACACTGTTTTCCTTTTATTTGTATTTTTTTTTTAAGGCATGAGTAGAAGTTAGACAGTCATCAATTTTGACCAAGAACTTTCTTAAAAATCTTTCTTAAAACAGAAGATGCTTGAAGTTTTCACGTATCTGCAATTAAGCTATCAGAACAATTCTTCACACATTTTAGGCAACTTGGGGATACTGGTAAAGGTGATGTCCCCCCAGGTTGCTTACTCTACCACCATATATTTGTCTTATGGCTGAAGCGGATTATAATTTATCTGCTGTACAGAAATATATTAACAGAAAAGAGACTGTACACATAGAACTCAATCTTTCAATCATCTGCTACAAATTCCAGCTCTAGAACCTCCTAGAACATTCTACCATGAATGAAAAAAAGTGGTAAGTTTCAATTGCTGCCAGTTGCCGCTATTTTTGCAACAGAAAACTAACTAAAACCCAAAGTCGCAGCACATTTTACAATATTAAGAAATATGCAGACAGATCTGATAGAAGCAATCTGGTAATTTCAAGAAGCCCAAAGCCTGGCAACCATTTCAAGTATTCAAACCAATCTGGAGAAAAACATTCAGTATTTGCATGGAGAATACCCTATGAGAAGCTATTTAAACTTCTTAAAAGATAGCTATTCAGTAGTTAAATGTTTAATAGAACCAAAGGTTTCAGCATGTTTTAAAACAACTGAGAATACCATTCTAAGCACATGATGAGCAGAAACATGTAAGTAACCTTTTAGGATTAGAACGCTATGTACACTCAGACTACCACGTAAACATTTGCTTTCACTAAAACTTGTATAACTTTCCAGCAGGTCTTAGAGGAAAACACAATCATTTTGTCAACAATAGTGAAACAAGTAACAACAGTATCAATAGCTAGAACCACCCACCACTTTAGGTAAAACCTTGGTTTTAGATCTTCGTGATGTGTTTTTATGCATTTCCAGATCTGATAGCCTGAGGCAGGGAGCAAGCCCTGCAAAACTATCTTACCAGGAGCCTTCAAAATCCAGTTCAATAGTCTTACTGAAAATAACTGTGGGATGAGGCTGTGCTGGCAATCCTCCTGCACAAACACACTGACAGAACTAACAGAAAAAGCTTGTTTGATCTTGCCACTTTTTACAGGTGGAACAAGAGTAGATGCATACACTGGACACCAAGATCCACCTAATTAAGAAGCCAGATCAAAACTTGTCTCAATAGTCCCTGCCATCTAGCAAGTAGCTGAAAAACCCCGTGGATGGGGGGGGGGGGGGGGGAAGAGCAGCAGCATACTACTCCCTCTACTAGCTGACCCAGGAATTTAGAGTAACAACATCTGACCATTCACCTGCTCTCACTGTAAGAATTATGCACTAGAACTCTGAAGAATAGCCAGCTGGTAACTGAACAATTATGAAAATAATGAAGATGGGTGTAGCTTCATATATACATTTTGATTTCAACATGAGAAAAACTGATTATAGCAGCTTCAGGAAGCTGAAAGTTGTGTTCAAATATTTGGAGACACCAGCATTAAGGCTGCCCAGGCACTGAGTGGAGGAGTATGCCTTTGGTAATTACAACCACATGCACATAAAGGAGGAGACCAAATAAACCCTGCAAAGGCAAGCCTCGTGTCACAGCTTCCAGGTGCCTAAGCAGACTTCTCTGGTGACCTCACGGTTGCCCTCTGGTGGCCACCGGCCGCCCTGAGCACTCGGCAGCAGAACTCGGGGCGGGGCAGGGGGGGCGACACACGACACTTTCAGTACTTCCCCCCCCCAACCCGCCTCCCCGTCACTTCACCTCTATTTGAAAGTAAAAGTCACCTTGTAACTCAGGTCAACGTATTGATATGTAAACGAGCTACAATTCTGATTCACTAGAGGACAATCCAAGCAGTATAGTTACCAATTGTGAAACTGCAATTATCAGTGGCACTTGAAAGTGCAAGCCGCATGCCTCCATTAAAAAGAAGCTTAAGGCCTACAGCTTCAGAAGTAGGTAAAAAAGAAGAGTAAGTGGCTTTACAAAGTAAACATTGTAGCCTAGCTTTCTGGTACTGAACAACCCGAATGCAGCATTTCACTTATCAGATCCTTTGGTGCTGAAGAATCTAATGCTACTCTACAAGAAAGATACATTCTACCATGTCAAAGATGCAGTCTATCAGTGTATTTAGGTCCTGTCTTACCCAACGAGAAGGAAGCCATTGAAGAAGTCACTGCTAAATATAAAACCCATTTTAACATGGTATTAGCTATTCTGCTCCGAATTGAGTCCCTTGTTTTAGGAGATTATTTAATGGAACAGTAAGTCATACTAAGTCTACCATTTATTTTGCCTAACACTTTCATAACTAAACCAATGAAAAGAAAACCATTTTAGTTTAAAGATCCTTTCTTCCTACTTACCTAGCAAATTCAGCCAGTTGTTTGGGGTCTGAGAGGTCAATGCCAGGTATTCCACCAGGAGGAAGTTTCTTCCCTGTCATGTACTCTGAGTAATCTGGAGGAGAATTCTCTCCAATGATCTGCTCTTCCACCACTGTTTCATGGTCAATATCTTTTTTATCATCTGAAATACACAAAATATAGTATTCAATACATCCTAAAGATCAAACCAGCATGTATGTTATTAGACTGCATCTCAATACAAATTCACTATTGCTGTACGTTTAAAAGAATACACTGCACTTCCAGATTTCCACACTAATTGTAAAGAGCAAAAAGACACCCATACAGTTACAGTATGAAGAACACAGAAAGAACACAGTTGCATATCTACTTAAACAAACAAGGAAATAAGTGGAACAATCCTACAAATGCTGGCTGCATTTGAAAGATAATGCACTTTTCCTGAAACAATGCCTAAATATTTAATTCCTTAACGTCTTCAAGACTAACCTCCACCATACCCCCTTTGGATCTCACCAGCAGTCAGTAACCAAGCAAGCCTACCAGAGAAGAATGGCAGATACTTACCCTGAGACGTTAGGACTACTGATCTTTACTTCAGAGTCTTCAGACTTCCTTGACCTCCAACAGAAGTGTCACGGAGGGACAAGAAATTTAAAAATAACTGCTAATGGGCTTCAGCACCTGCCCATAAAATTAGAAGTTTTTCAACACCTGCAGACAGGTCTGAACAAAAGCAAAAAACTAAACAGTGTCTCTCCCTCCCAAGGGGTTTCTTCCTTCCGTGGCAGAGGACAGCCTAAGTAAGCTCTTTCCCACTCTACTATGTAAACAGCAGGTAGGGATCACTCAAGAGCTTTGATCTACATGCCTGTTAAGATACTGCTTTTATCTGCTCTAGAGCTCCTCCTATGGATTTGTGCTAAAAAAATACAGTGAAATCAGGTAGAAGACCTGCTGTTGCTGTCTACTCACATTCTAACCTTAGAATGTGCCAAGACACAATGTTTTCTCCCTCCTCTTGCTATTTTGTAAGAGACCAGAGCAACACAAAGAAGACAGAGAACGGACATATCCACCTACATTCCTCAGTGCAGTGCTCGCACCAGCACCAATTCTGTTTTCCACCCTCCAATAGACCTACGACAGCAGACATGTATATGGTTTTAACTACTCAGCTAAACGTTAACTTGCCACTACGCTGCTTCTCCTACCCTGTGTATGGGGAACAGATTCTGCAAGTCACTTTATATACAAAGTGCATGCAAAGTCAAAGTATTTACAAAAATATCAGGAAGTTTTACATTACAGGTGCTGCTTAAGAAATGGAAATACAAAGTGGTAAGACAAAAAAAGCATTTCCCCAATTTAAAAAAAGAAAAACATAAGGCAGAAAACAAATGATCCCACTTTCCCTGTGCCCCCCCCAACAGAAACACAGGAAATAACATTGTTCATTACTCAGTAACTTAGGTTAGGAAAGAGAAGACAAGACATATGCAAATAAGAAATATACTAAGGACAAACTTCTATTCAATTTGTAATGCCTGCTTTTAATGTTTGCCACTGAGCTATTTCTAGAAATGTTACTGCTAGTTTGGGGTTTAATCTGATCTACCAGATCAAATAGCAGTTCCTGTATATGTTCCATGGTGAAAGAGGAAAATAGACTCCAACACTGCAAAGTCAGGAGTGTTAATAAGAAAATACTATTTGCAGCATTAAACTGAGAATAAACTACAGAACTGACTATTTGGACTTTTTTTTTTTTTAATTCTCATCTAGTTTACCATTCACCACGGTACCTTTCAGTCTTTACCAGTGCTTCAAAGAAAGCAACTGAATTTACCTTAAGCAAGGATTACATGATAAGTTTTACAGCATCTGCAGGAGTTACAAATTCAAGTCAATAAACCTCCAATTTGGCAACAATTTGTTCTTCCAAAGAGAAGCTTGAGCAAAGATATTTAGCAATGCCTACAGAAAAGACATTATGAAGCTCAGAAGAGCACAGAACGTCTGGAAAGCTAAAAGCGATGCCTTCTCCGTGCTGCAGACTAGAATGAGATCAGTTGCCTTCAATGTAGCCGTTTCAACAGAGAACCCACAACTTCCAGCTCGACTGTTTGATGACATTCATAACAGAAACAAGTTTTCATTTCCTGCCTCAGATCAGATGCATGAGTCAATAGGGAAATTTTGTATACATTCCATAAGCTCTTCTTTCCTTCCCTAGGGTAAAGGCTCCCACAATGCTTTCTTGCTACTGGACGGCCAAACTGAAAGAAAGTTGTCTTCAGTGCTTTCCCCAAAGCCCGCCAACAAAAATCAATTCCACAGCTACTCAATTCCACAGACTATTGGAGTAAAATATGAAAAACCATTAACATATTGCTTTGATACTGTAGAAAATAAGAGAAAGTATCCCTTAATATATTGAGTTACGGGGGGGTGGGGGGGGAAACCCACCCAAATTTTCCTATACCAAAAAAACCTGTATCGCTACAGCAGCACATACCTGCAGTTTTAAAAATTAAATTGAACCAAAACAGACTAAAACAACAACATACAAAACATTTACCTGAAAGCGTTAAGTCAGGCTAATGTCCTTCAAGAAAGATGACCTGGTTCACACCAGAAGTCAAATACTCTTTCAAAAGTAGCAGCAGATTTCAGTAGCTTTTTAGTATCCAGACCATCCAATGACTTCATCAACTCATTGAGAAAACAAAACAAAACCAGAAACACCCACACACTTCCTTGGAAGAAGTTTGGAAGAACTTTACTGATGTCTTCTATGCACAAATTTATCACGAGTCTATTTGTGATGCCCTACCAACCTGGACTAGGCAGCTCAAAGTTTGGAGGGTAAAGTCCAAGCAAACTTTCACTCAGGCTGACAAGTTAACCAATATTCTCACTGCAAACAAGGCAAGTTGACCGCTTGAGGTTTTCTGCCTTCAAGCAAGTCCTGGTGCCCACTACATCCAATTATTTCACCCTTTTTCCTCTCCTGAAGCATCAGAGAATCAAACACACTGCATCCAAAGCAAAGCAAAAGACAGAAACACAACCCTGAAATTCTAGTGACACCTCTGGAGAAGTACAGTACAAATAAGGCACAGTAACTCCATGCAGTTTATGCCCATGCCAAGCTAGTCTGGATGCCACCCATGCAAGCTAAATACGGACAGAGCCATGGAGCCAGTCAGGAAAAGGAAATTAACTGCTACACACTATCTGACCTGCTTTGTTTTGTCCCTTAAAACCACTTGAGAGTACAGCAGACTCAAATATAAGGCATTCTGCTGCAGTGTGTATTTAGGACTATTTTTATAGATCTAATGCAGCTTTCTGTAAGCAACTCGGAACACGATTTTAGTCCCGTCTTCTGAAAGATATGGAAGATGTGAATGCACGTCAATTAGTTAACCACTTCATCTTCACCAAAAACATGCACCACCGGTTGCTGCAATAGCTATGTACAACATTAATCTATCTTATAAATCTGTAACATACTGATTTGTTAAAGACACCACAGATACCCCCCAACATTCTTCTATGTCCAATTACATTAAGATAGATACTTAGTCTAAATTGGGTTGTTCTATGTACCTGTTTAGGACATACCCAAACAAATCTTCATGTTCAGTGTCCTTCCATCTGCACTTCTCTCATGCCCTATATACAGGCAATACACATGAACTGATGTACTTGCTTTGAAGTGCAGAAAACACGCATTTTTTACTAAGATCAGTGAAAGCTCAGTATTTTAGCCACCCATATCTTTTGACTTCCACTTAAGACATATTTCTACTAGTGAAATAACCAGAAGTTTTAAGAGTTACTAAGCCCAAGTACCAACCGAAGTAGGAAGGAGCCAGATTACTGGGATAAAACTAGTAACCACAGACTCCATGCAACAGATCAATGACAAAACATGGTAGAATCTGTTTCCCAAGACTTTATTGATAACCTTTTGCTCTTATTAGCACACTTTCTCCATCTCTTGCAGTCCTGTTGCACAGAAACTCCATCTACCTCAGAACCCCACTATTTCATGCATTTCTAGAATAGTAGCTAGCTCCAGCTGAAATATCTGGAACTCTCCAGCTGTATAAGATGACCCCCTTAACTCCCAACCCAAGAAGCCCTGTCAGTATTTCTGCCTCAGTTGTTCTTGATTTTAGCCATCATGCTCCACTTCTAGATCCCTTTTTCTCTGAGCCATCCTCCTCCTCTGTTACAGAGCAGGGAGGACGCATCGTTATTCAATCAGTTTTCCCCTGTGGAAAATAAGGAGTGCAAAAGGGAACTCAGAAGGTACACTTGGTAGCAAAGCAATGAAACCTAATCCTATAGCTTGCTCCCCAAGGTACCAAGTTAAAAGACATTCGGCTTATGAACTAAAAGGATGAACACCACTTAAGCTTCCAGTTTCGTTTTATGATCACATGGTTAAACACATTTGTTTTTAGGAACAGCTGAAACACAATTGCATGATAAAGGACGTATTCAGCAACTGTGCAGTACCAAGGCACTGTGGTAACAGCTTGGTTATTGCTACCACATTGCAATCTCCTCAGGCGAATTAGTTCATTGGTCATGTTTGGAAGCAAAGAACCATAATTAGCTTGTTAAATAATACAGTTATTTAGCAGACACTTCTGAATGTTAAATTCCATTTGCACAGTATGTCATTTTTTAACCTAATCGGCTGCTAGGTTACTTTCCCCTCTGATGTGCCTTGCACACAGATGGCGAACAGGTTCTTCTTTCCCTGTGTCACCCATCTCTTATTTCACACTACTGAGACATGAACTGACAAAAACACTGCATATATCAATAGTCATCATCTGACTTCAACACTTGCGAGACACCATGCCAAAGCACTATGACCTTCTGAATCATCAGCATACAAGTGACATGGACCTCTCAGGGAAGGATCCGATAGCAAGTAAGAGGATTCTAGTTTGAAGGTGAGCAAAGAGGCAACTTAATTGAGACATTTTAAGTGATGAAGCACATTCATGTATTTCACTTTCAAAACTGAAAAGATACTTAAAACACCTGCAGGAAAATATCTACTTTATTCTCTAGGGTTCACTGGCAAAAATGTCAGGGCAGACTCAGTGCTTACGGATACCAAAAACCTATGCCATTGCCTTAATCAAAGTCAGAAACAGATTATCATCTTAATATTTTAAAGGAACCTGACAATCGCTTTCTGCCTCCATTATGAATAAATTTCCTCTAAGCAGCTCATTATGTATCTGTCATCACAAAGAATTCTGGACATCCTTGACACAGGCCCACAACTGAACTAAATGACTCGTCTATCATTTATATTATGTAAGACAACTGGTCAGACAGAGATAATTATTTTTTCTCACCCCTACAATCTGACAGTCAAATGAGAACCTCCTATTTTTTAAGACATTAAAATTTTTTTTTAAGCGGTTTTGAAGACCCTTCTAGAAGCCTAACATGAACCCCATGAGCTTCCAAATGTGGGTCCACAGCACAGGCTTCCTACATTATCAAGAATCACATTGAAACCATACACTTAACTTCTGCATCTTTGTCCTTCCCATCTAGGAATAGAATATTTGAGCACTTTAACATTTGTGGACAATATTTATTTTGGTTGTGCTATTTGAGCCCAAAGCTTGCAGACTACGATAACAAAAATAGTTGAAGCCGACACCTATTTCAGGTTTGAAAGCTTGACAGAGTCAAGAGTAATTACCTAGAAGCAGATGCTGTTACACTAATACATTTCTCCCCCTCAAAATGAAGCCCCAGCTGCTTGAAATTCCAGCATTTGGTGGAGCCAGCATTTCAGCACCAGCTTCCCAAATGCTTCTGCATATAGGAATCAGGTTTGCAGGCACCATCTGACAGTGATTTCTAATGATCCTTCCTCTCCCCCATCACTACTGTCTACCCAACCTGGAGTCAGTCACTAAAGAGGGTGATTCAAGTTGAATCTAGCAAAGGTACATATAAATTCCACTTCATAAAAACAATTTTCCTAGGACAAATTGGGGTGTTGCACTTGGGAAGCACCATTAACGATATACAGTTTTTTAAATCCTTTACAGGATACCCCAGTGAAAATAATGAGGACAGATATTAGACAGTACAGAGAAAACACACTACAGGAATGCAATTAAAGTATCCACCACATACACTTCTTCAACCATTTCAGAAAATAGAACACCTTTGTTCAGTTCCTATTTTCACACATGAAGAAAGGCAAATAATTCCATTCTGAAGATCGGGAAAGCTAATCTGAACTAGAACAAAGCATTCCTGTTTCAAACTAAACACTTTAATTAAAGTAATCACAGGTCACAAGTTCGATATCACCATAGATACCGAGGTGATAAGAGAAGTTATGGTAAGTCTAAACCGTTGCCAACAACAGTACTGCAACTTCTAAGTAACCCCGTAACCAGACAAGGATCGAGCAGTCCCCTTTAATCACATTGCTATATATTTCACAGATTATTTCTCCAGATTTCAAGAGGTGCTACTGGACTTGTTATACTCATTTATGGACAAAGATTTATGATTGGCTAAATTTGGCACCACCCATGTACAAGCTAATACAGCAGCACTAGAAAACAGTAGCAAGTAATTAATTCACATTGTCTTCCCACACTGTGGTGAGCGAAGTGCCCTTGTTCCCAATTCAAATACCCAAGAACAGCAATATAGGGCTCATTGTTTTATCCTGCTGCATAGCCTTATTTACTATTCATCTTTTGATAACCTTTTTGCTAAGCATTTAAACCAAACAGTCAATTACATCAGTGTGCAAGCAAGTCTTTAATTATGTCAAAATACAGAGGCAAAACTACTATCTTTGTTCAAAATAAAGCATGCCTGATTCTGCAGGGAAACTTTAGTACAACTGCCCTTTCGCAAGCCAGTAGTTCATTCTGTATTGGGGTGGGCTTTTTTTCCAGAGTTGCGCTTCTTTGGGAATTTTTCTGGCAACTATTCCCCCTCTAAAATTGCAGAAAACAGAGAACGAAGTCTCAGCATTTGACCCCTTCAGAGCATTTCTATAACATTCAATAACCTGTGTAAAAGGCACAAACTGAGCCTATCCTGCAGGCTCAGTAAAACTTCACAACGCTTTTAACTGAGCAGAGTATTACCAAAGGCTGTTTGAAACTAGGGGGGTATGTGTGCATGCATGCACGCATGCAGGGAGGGGAGGTCGAATTTAAATAGTTTTGCCTATTTATTTTGTTATTTTGCTTTTGGGAGGCTTTTTTGGCATTACAAGTCAAGTCAGAATAGGTATTCTGCATCACGGATATAATTGAGTTGAATGTAGCAATGCAATTAAATCTCCAGTGAATTACAAATGGCTATCATTCCCACTGAGCTTGCACGGTCATGCTCATAAAGAACAAACCCACTGAAATCAATAGGGCTACCCTGATGTAAGAGTTGTATATGCAGGAAGAGAATCAAGTGTATTGATTATACACATGCTTCACTTCAACCGAGTAATAATCAGCATGCAGAAGCTCTAAGGAAGCATCCTATCAGGCACTCTGAATTTCAGAGTGCAAATGCATGCTAGAAATTGTCAATTGATCTCAGCAAGGTCCTGCATCCTGCCAGCTCATGAGTCATACAGCCACTTGCATTCAGCTATCTTAGGTAGCTTCCACAAACCCAAAGACTATAGTAGTTTCTATTATCTTTTTTCTTGCTTGGATGGTCAATTGTAAGAAAAAAACACCCACTCTGCAAGATTTATTCAGGTTTCATACAATGATACACAGAAGCATACAGAACCCCATTCTACTAAACAGTGTTTGGGAAAGTCTTAAATGAAAGTTCTTTTCTGTTCATCAAGACGCAAAGAACTTTGACGAGAGTCATCAGGCTGTCAACTGATACACCAGAGGTGTCATACACTCCATCAAACTTGCTAAGTAATTGCCTATATTTAAAAAAGAGAGTAAAAATCAGCATACCATTCTTTTCATCTTTTCAGACAAGTGAATTCAGCAATCCAACACACTCTTCCTTCAACACTGCCCTTTCTAACAACTACTGGTCATTCACAAACATCACAGAAAGCAAACGCTTTAGACTACATCAGAAGCTTAAAGAGTATCTCTATCTTACTAGACACTAAAAAAAAATATCAAAAGAGCACAAAAATTATGATATGCAAGAGATTACCAACCTACTATTCAAAGACTACACACCGATTTAAATATTACGTGAACTGATACTATTTGACTGCTTTTTTCCCCCACATTTACATAGCTTTAGCGCTGAACTTTGACTATAGAGCCTAGTTGCCAGCGACACATTTTTTGTAAAAAAGAATAAAAAAAAAATTAAAACCCCAATGTGCCACAAGTAACACTTTTATGCTGACTAAACAGACTCTTCCCCTCCCAAGTATTTTAAAGGAAAGGATCAGAAAATCGTGGCAGATAAAGTGAGAAGGGCAGGCGCATGTCAGGTTTATTCCAAGCCCCGCAGATACTAAATACCTTCACAAGATTTTATTCCCTCTAAGAGACGC